>WAAE01014366.1:555584-813680 GCA_013400495.1 Nicator chloris | reverse complement strand
TCAGGATTTTCAGAAACAGCCTTAAGGTCAATTGCTTAGGTGTATCAAGCATGTCCCCCTAATTAGAGAATCAATGCCTCAAGGAAAAATTCCTTTGTTATTCATGAAAACACTTAAACGGATGGCCGCTAATTAGCTGTTTAATTAACTAATTGTCTGTTTAATCCTCCTGCTGAGGGGAAAAAAAGTATTTCACCTCTAAGCAGAAGTGTTTTTATTCTATTAAAACCACTCACAACGTTAAGAATGCTACAACCACCTGACAGAGGAGAGCAACAGCAGGCCAGGTCTCACTGAGTCTGCCCACTTGAAGCCAATCAATCACTCATCAATAAACAATTACCAATTATAAGCAAGTTGACAGAAAGAAGAAACACCCCAAGGATTTCCAATCTGCAGAAATGCATTCATTGATATGACCAAGCAAATGTCAATGCCTGGAATAATTAACATTATGGTAATTCAGGTGAGAGCTCTGCCTTTGCATCTGGGAAGTTTTGAGCTTTACCTGTCTTGTCTTTGCTGATGTTTCAATGAAAGGAATTCCATAACTTCTTGCTAAATCCTGAGCTTGTTTTGTGTCTACTGTTCTGGAAGGCAAATCACATTTGTTTCCTACTAGCACCATTGGGACATCTTCTGAGTCTTTAACTCTCTTTATTTGTTCCCTAAAAACAGAAAAAGATTGCATTTAACAAGTATTAATATTAATGGTTTATATGGTAGATTTTAAAACAGTTACAACAATAAATTAACAGAAGTGAACATCATTCTTTATGTTAATCTACTGCACATGCACTATTGGAAGCCACTAAAAAATAAACTGAGCAATCCTGTCACCATCAAGTTTAGCATCTTACCAAACAAAAAACAAGCAACCAACAGCCTGACATTTTACAAACTACACAGATGTTAATGTCAGTACACTGGGCTTATTATAATTATTTTGGGGTTTTTTTACTTTTTAGCAGTTAATATGAGAGTAAGTTTAACAAGCTCTGGTGTTAATCTTACTACTTACCTGTCATATTCAACACCCATAATACTCAATTCATTTGCCAAAACACTGCCAAAAGCTCTATGTCTGCTGTCTTGATTTTCGGGGAAGGTTGTGATTTTATTTTGTTCTTTAACAGCATTAAAAATTCTGCACTTAGGGGGTTAAAATTTAGAAGACCACTGGTCAGGCTCTCTACAGAGAGAAATTTGGTAAGAGTCCTTTCAAGCACTATTTAGAAAGCATCTTGAAAGATGTTAGATGTATTTGTGAAGAATCTTGAATAAAAATATTTCATTACTTTTGCCTTCCCAAATAATCTAGCAGTGTGGTCCGTAATTAATACAGACACTGTTTCCAGCTCTTTAGGATCATTCAGCTTCAAGTTTGGAAGGTCACCATCCACAGGTCTGTCAAGGCACAGAATAAATTGCAGCACTCAATTCCCAACACTCCTTGAAATAAACTGTGAAGGTCTCCTTATGCAAATCTGCAACTCTCTTTAAAAACAAAAATTCCTCATGAAAACCTCTATGCTCCTTCTTCCCCTTATACCAACATCTTTCTTGTCTTTCTCCCTTCCTCCTCTCAACTCACAGGAAGCCCATTTGTGATATTCTTATTCTTCTTACTACCTAACTGTGGACAGATTAACACACCTTTGGGACTAACCTTAGGCTGATGCTGATGAACTCCGTGATCTTTGGTGGGAATTGCATTGGCTTTTAACAGAATACCCAGGGAGAATTCAGGGGAACAGTAAGGTACTAAGTTATAAATGATCTGCTATGGTAATCACCAGAGACTGCTTCTATTTCTAAATTAGTGTAGTTGACAAAGAAAGTGTGAGTTAGAATTCTTAATTATTTAAAAGAAGATAATATGAAGAACTTAGTAACATGTTGCTTTTCACTGGTTTTTTGGAGCTCTGGTTTTCTGGAGCTTCTCAGGCATCAGGGCTCACACAGGTTATTCTTCTCACAATATTCCCCAGGTATTTCCCCCTCCACCCCAAAACAAAACCAGGAATTGACATTATTGTCTGTACAATTCCAACTGCTTCGGTTTTTCCATCTTAGCCAACAACTTTATCAAAGGAATGCACAGAATTTATCTTTGTATAAGTCTTGACTCAGAATACTAAGTCACAATAATTTACATCTCATTTATGAGCGAGGCAGATTTTCAGGTTACCCAAAACTCCACATAACAGATGGACAATATTGGTAATTTTCAGATTTTCCCTATTTCATGAGAGATCACTGTATTGTCCAGAGGAAGAACAAGCTCCCTGCCCAACTAATACAAGAGCTGGTGGATTATCTCTTCATATACACACCTATAATGGTGAATATCTTCAAAAGACTTTGTATTGTTTATGGCAAACACACACAGGAAGCCTTCCCCTGTTCTCATATATTGGTCCCTCATTGCACTGTATTCTTCTTGACCTGCTGTATCAAGAATATCCAAGAGACAGGTTTCTCCATCAATTACTACTTGCTTTCTGTAGGAATCCTAGGGAAAAAAATACACCTTGGTTAACCACAAACAGGTAAGGTTTTGAACATCAGTAAGTCTGTAGATAATCAAATTATTTACCAGTAGTAAGAGTGACTGAAAAGGTCTGACTGAGTGTTGTATGCCTGAGCAGGTGTGTATAATGCTATCTGTTATTAAGTTATCAAAGTTGAGCTGATATATTTGAAATTCAAGCTTTTCAGCCAGGACAGACCAACAGAGCCATATTAAAACCCTGACAGGCTGGTTCACAGAGATGTCAGAACAAATTATTTTCAATGCCATCAAATCAAAGCTTTCAGGTCACTGACTCAAGTGGCTAAAATCTGTACAAAGTCCCACCAGCTAGATTTTATTACATCCCTGCTTCATGCCAGGCCTCTATGAGTACACAGCTTTAGCAGTAAGAAGGGGAGCATTACATGCCCAATAACTTCTATAAACACCTCTGTGCTTGAAATAAAGCCATGGCAATGAGCTTGGAAAAGGTGGCATCAACCAGCACCATGAATTATTCCCAGTAAGCAGCTCTTATAACAAATAACAGGTATGAATACAAGCTCTTGCTATCACCTTCCAGCTTCCTTAGCCAGAGATTAACACAACACTGCTGCTGCTCTGACACTATACAGGAGTGAACCTAAGCTACTGGGAAGGGAATTAAAGAATTAAAATTGCAATTCTAGCCAGCTGCAAGGTGAATTCAGAACAACCTTTCTTCCTTTGTACCCATTTTTGGGCACAGTACACCTACTTTTAGGCACTTTCTATTCATTTGTAATTTTACAAATGACTCTCTTCTTTCCTGTTGCTCATGCTAAGAAACAAGCAAGAGATAATTGTATAAAACCAGTATTTTTAACTAAACCAACTCTGTAATCTCACATTTACTGTTAAATGTTGCCCAGGCTCACGATATCAGGTAAAACAATACTTACTGTTTACCTTAAAGATAAAAAGTTGGCCTCCAACATGATTTTGGGACTATTTATTTCACAGAAGTTCAGTGTTCAGGTAAGAAGTGGGTAAGTTACTTCAGAAACTTATAAGCCATGTTTAAATATTGATACAGCTGAGAAACACACAAGCTCCAATGTGTTTTAAAATAAATATCCTATCTTGCTGCTTAAAGGGAAAAAAAATTACAAAACCCCCCCAAACTTAGAGGATGCATCTTCATTCCAACACTTCTACTAAAGAGCAGATCCCCCATGTCCCAGGATACCTTTATCACAGTTCTGGCAGAACTTCTGTCATTATACCAGACATATTTACAAAGTTTGCATTTTCTCTTCTTGCAATTTGACTGCTAGCTCAAAAGTATGAAAAGCAGTTCTTGAAAAGCCTGTACTCTTCCTTTCCATCATAAGGACTTCAAAGGGAGAGAAATTCCCCTCAACAGAGCTCTAAACAAAATCTTTGAAGTAATTTTCACCCAAGAATATAATTTCTAAGAGAAAAGAAAATCGCTTTTAAGAACTGCCTATCGTGTTAGCAGTAGCAGCAAAGATGCACCAGCATAAAACACAGCACAGACACAAAAACTCTTATTTTGAGGTGCTGAGTTGCTTTGCCACTTCTGGGGAGAAAATCTTTCTGACTACCTAGCGAGGGGATTTGAAGCAGGAGGAAAAGAAAGATGCGCGAGAGAAAACTGAAGCTTATGATTTCCAGAAAAGTGAAATAAAGAATATTTTGATTTTTGGCCTTTTTTGCCCTTCCCCTTGCAAAACATCAAACCTGAAATCACACTTGACACCATTAAGTAAAAACAAAATGCAAACTAGAAATAATGCAAACTAGAGCACTAATTCCTGATTCCTACCCAGCTTCAAATGTGAAATTCCAGTTTTTCCCCCATATACAGTATGTAACTTTTAAAAACTCCATTGATCGCTTAACCTTTTACTGGCCTTTTGCAAGCCACAAAAACCAGCAAGAATTACGTTAAAGGAGTAATAATTCCATCTGCTCACAAGCACTGATAAGAAAATGTGATACAAAATCCCAGCTTTACACTACATATGGAATTTAGCTAAAAAACAAACAAACAAAAAAAAACCAACAAAAAACCCCCCCTGTTCTTAATAAATCCTATCTAGGCAAGTAATTATTACTTCAAAAAACTCCATTATACCAGCGATTTAATGCTAAAATATCACAGCTCCTGAGACTAAGCTATTACTAAATATTGGTGCTTGTTTCATGAGGGCACAGGTCATTTAAGAACACGGACTTAAGTATCAGTATTCCTAAATCAGCCAAGGGATTTGGCTAATCCAATTTCAAAACCTCTGACAAGCGGCTACGAGAGCTGCTCTTTCTCTGGGACGTTTAAAAGACGACACATATTTAGGGCTGAAATGTCCTAAAAATGTATAAAAAGCTAAAAAATGAAAGACATTCAAGTGAGCACAAGTAAAATTTACTCAGCCTCGCCCAGTAGAGGGCACTGCCTCAACTGCTCAGGCCAGATTTACAATGGTTGCTGCCCATTTAATTTAAAATAAAACACTTAAAATTACTTGGCTATAAATCCTTGCTCGGACATCTCCTTCAAATAAAGTACTGGACTGTGAAACACACATAAAGCATCGATATCTGAACAACTGCAGCCACACAAACACTCATTTTCAGTTCTCCCCCTGCCCTGCCATCTGCTGTGCTCAGATTTAAGTAATAAAACACTCAAGCAGGCCCTGAAACTTGACGTTTTCCAACCAGTTTATTTGTTGAATCATTAGATTTATTCCCCCAAAAAACAGCAGCAAAATTAACACTGTAATGGCAGCTGTGATTAAGTAATTTGTGTGGTTTTTCTTCTGCTGCACTATATCACATCTTCATAACATGAGAATTTTAGAAGTGTGGCATTTCATTCTGTTAGTCAGGAAATGTTTAGAACTATTCAGTAACTGTGCAGTTATGAAATATACCACGGACAACAAACACTAAACTATCTTCTCTATCTAACCCCAATTATTTAGCTTGATTATCTGCAGGGAACATGAGTATTCTGCTGTATGGCAATGAAAAAAAACAGTAGTAAGTGGCAAACAACAGTCGTGACACTACTCAACTATCCTAATTATTTACCAGTCAAGGCAATTTTAGCCTTATGTCCTCATACTGCCTAAAACCCACTCCATAGCTATTGTTCTTTGATCAGCATCACAACTGCACCTACACAGGAAGCACTATCACCAAACCCTTTTCAACCAAGCGGGATTCTGTCCAAGCATGAACTGGACCATCTAAACCAAATTTTTCTTTGCCACTCCAAATCACAGCCTGCCCTTGCTGGCACTGAATTACTGCTTACCCACATGTGAGCACACACAAGGCCAGTTAGCAAGAGGAGGAAGATACAGTTTCTGTCCTCGAGGTCTCAGAATTTACAAGATAAGAAGAGGATCTAGTAGACAAGAACTTGTAAAAGGAGCAGAAATGAATGCTGCTGCATGCGACAAGCTGTGAATGCTGGCAAAACCTATTAGGTTGCTTAATAACCATTAATTTGGTGTCATTCTTAAAGAAGTATACATGGATTCTGGCCCACAGCACTGAATTTGTGGCTGCTCCATCCCTGGGAACGGCCAAGGCCAAGCTGGACAGGGCTTGGAGCACTCGGGTCTAGTGGAAGCTGTCCCTGCCTATGGGAACAGGATGATCTTTAACGACCCCTCCAACTCAAACCAGTCAATGATTCCATTAATAAAAAACACTTCTGGGATTTTCAGGTTCATTCCATAAGGAACTGTATTTCCTTTTTATTATTTTACATTAAAAATGTATTTAATGTCCTTCAAATCACTCAGGTGGTTGAATAGCAAAATCCCTCAAAGTGCTCCAGGAATACTGGCATTTAAGTTTCTGTGTTCCAAAATTGTTTATACAATGACAACTTATAAGATGGAACCTGCACAGCACTTTCTGCAGTGCTTAAACACACCTCTAACCTAAGAGAAACCCAGGTAATTATGACCAAGCATCAAAGACCAAGAGCCTCTAAAGGTTCTTTTGCAGGAGAAAAGCAAAATCCCATTTGGCTTGTTCCTCTCACCAAGTTTTGTGTGATTTAAGAGAGTATTTGGGGTTGTTGTTGTATGATTTCAGATCTCAGTAATGTAAAGAGCTGCTCTGCTGGTGTAAGTCAAGTAAGACAGACAAGAAGACAACACAGGCACATGAAACAACCTCAAGTCAACACATCTCTGTTTGGGCTCAGGCCCTCACTACATTTGTGCCAGCTTGGGGCACTGGCTCCTCTTCTTGTGTCTCCCTGAAAATCACTACCTACACACTTCCCAAGTCTCCACTTTAAGCCCAGATTTAAACCCTTGTGATTCTTTCACATGAGTGTGGAAGTGTCTTGCTGGATAAACATATAAATGAAGTCATGAGATGCAGAGCTTCAGTGCTGGGAACATAAAAACCTGGGTTAAGTTATGGTGTCATTTCTCCTTTTATAGAGTCGGAGGTTGTTAAATGCAATGATCCACAGGAGATTTTAGACAACACCGGTATTTTTCTTGTATTTAAAAGGCAGAGCTTGCCTGCTCATTATAAACCTTTAAAACAGCACAACTTTTAAAGCTTAAATACAATTTCAAACTTCGAGGTACTGAGCCATGTATTTCAAAGAACCCATTCCCGAAGCTATCTTATAACATTTTCTCTAGATAGGGAAACACACACTGGTGTATTTAAAGAAAGAAAAAAATAAAACAGGCTCCAATTTTTACTTCATTTACTGTAGCATTCTAGGACACATTTCTCCCTGTGTGAAACAGATCTCAGCAATAGGAGCTGAGAAAGACTGGCACACACATTTCACAACCACTAATTTTCCTTCCTATCAAAGGAAAAATGTCCCATTTAAGACGTTGCACAGAGCTATGATGAGTTTCACCAAGCGTTTTCGAGTGAGTTTACAAAGGAGATCCTAAACACACACATCCAAACTGCCCATGGATACATGGCAATTAACACCAGGCTTTTAATTGATCAAAACTGGTAATTTTTTACTGCAGCTGTTGTTCCACAGCCAGATCAAGAAGCACAGCAATTCTGTCTCCAATGCAGACCATTATCTCTTAGCTCTTTACTACAAAGCCCTGTCCTTGTGGTAAGTGTCCAAAAGCAAACAACCACCATTATTAACTGATAATCTCCCCTCACAAAAGGTGTAAGATGAAAGTGTTTACCTCTATTGTGGGGTCATATTCATCCACAAAGTGATTCTGGATTAGCTGTATTGTCAAGGCGCTCTTGCCTACACCACCAGCTCCAACCACCACAAGTTTATACTCTGTCATTTTTTAGCAGACCTGATGACAAAGAAACCAACATTAAGCAGAGCTGGGCTCCCACTAACGAGGATGCTGCCGGTGCTTTCTCATTCAGCGTCAGGATCCTCTACTATTACCGGGAAGCAGCTCCCTCCCTGCAAGACAAGACAAAAAGGGATGAGGGAATGCTGTTCCTCAAATATTACACACACAGGGAATGTAGAGCGGGCACTCGGCCGACAGGCAGCGGTCACACAGAGATTAAAAGAACATGAAATAAGTAAAAAAAGAATAATTAAATAAATTTTAAAGGCACTGAATTCCGGGAAAGGCCAAAAGAGTATTTCGTGCAGAGAATTAATCCGTGCAGGGATTTAGTTGGCCGCTGCTTCCTCCCGGTGCCCGCCCGGGTTTCCCGGAGCGTCCCGGCTCCCCTCGGGATGAAGCTCACAGCCGGGAACGCGCCTCCCGTGCCCGGACAGGAGACAGGGCGAGCACGGCTTCCCCCGGCAGCGTCCCCTACACAGTTTAGGGTGGGTTTTATTAATTTTTAATTGCCAGGAGAGCCGTGCCTGCCGGACCCCCGCGGCTCCGGGGCATCGCCCGCCCCGCCCCGGCTCCCTCTGCCCCCGCCAGCGCCGCGCCCGCGCCGCCCCAACTTTCCGGGTTTAAGGATTTGGGAAAAGGGGTGGGGGGGGAAAGAAAATCCACGAGGGCTCATGGAGGGAAGGGCGGGGGATAGCTCGGGCGAGCGCCGGGTCCCGCAGGGCGTTGGCCACCTGTCCCCTCCCGCCGAGAAGGACCGGGAATGCAGCTCCGGGGGATGCCGGCGGGAGCAGCTGGGGTGCGGGATAGGACAGGGAAAGGGGGACCGGAGGGGGAACGGCGACGGGGGAGGAAAGGGACACTGGCTGCACTTCCCACCTCGAAGGGAAAGCGGGGAAGGAAGGAAGGAAGAGGGTCGCCCCGGCTCGGCGGGGATAGGCGGTACCTGGCTGGCCGTGCCGCAGGAGCTCCCGGCACCCGCCGTGCCCGCGTCGCGTCCCTTCCTTTCCTCCCCTTTTCCTTCCCTTCCAGCTCCGCGTCCCTTCCCTTCCCTTCCCGTCCCGGTGCGAAATGGCGGGGGACGGGCAGGGCTGGGCGGGCGCTGCCCAGGGAGCCGAGCACCGATGCATGGATGGACGGCCGCGATCGATGCACTCGGCGCTCCAGCGCCCCTTGCGGTAGCGCCGGCACCTCCCTCACGCTGCCGAGAGCCGGATTGTGGGTTCGAGACTGCCTCGGGCCACTCCCGTGTCCAGTCCTGGGATCCTCAGGATGAGGGGGACATGGAGCTCCTGGGGCGAAGGCTGTGGAGATGATTTAGGGACTGGAAAGGGTGAGGGAGCTGGGGCTGTTCAGGCTCGAGAGGGACCCTCAGCCGTGGATATCCCTGTCTGCAGGGAGGGCTCCGAGCAGGGCCCAGGCTCAGCTCTGGGGGGCCCAGCAATGGCACCAGATGAGCGGGCAGGGACTGATCCCGGAAAGTTCCACCTGGGCAGGAGGAAAAACGACTTCCACAGATTGCCCAGACAGGCTGGGATTTCCTTCACTGGGGATATTCCAGAGCCATCTGGACAGAATCCTGTGCGCTATGCTCTGGGATGGCCCTGCTGGAACAGGGAGGTGGCACCAGGTGCCCCACTGAGGTCCCATCCAGCCTGACCCATTGTGGGATTCCATGGGGCCAGAGGATGCGGATTTGGGACCAGGGAGAGGCTTGGAGGAGACATGTGGGAAGAGTCTGTCCGGGAAGTGTGCGCTCAAGGGCAGTGAAGTCAAATCTGTACAATTCCAGCATTTCCTCACCGTTTCCCACTTCCCTCACTGCCCGTGGGGACCCTGGAGGGGAAGAGGCACAAGAGCAGCCATAAGGTTTGGGACAGGGGACATGTGGGCTGCCCGGACAGGCAGTGCCTGGTTACACATAAAGATTTTATCCATCATGGAAATGTCAGCAGAGGCTTTGTGGAACTGCTGCAACACTTACAGACCAAATAAAGTTGGTCAGCTTTCAAAATAAAATGCAAGGTTTGATTATTAGCTTGAAATAAAAGTTAATAAACACAGTGTTTGGGATTTTTAAACAAGTTAACAGATGCATAGTAAACCATGATTTCTTTTTAAAAGGCTCAAACCATAACTCCCTGTAACTGAAATACAGAATCGCAGAATGGCCTGAGTTGGAAGGGACCTTAAATATAATTTACTTCCACCCCTTGCCATGGGCAGGGACATCTTCCACTATCCCAGGGTGCTCCAAGCCCTGTCCAACCTGGCCTTGGACACTTCCAGGGATAGGAAACTCTTTATGATCCCCATTTCACCTCTCCCACAAATTTAAGTGTCAGTAACCTTGTAATTTTAGTGTTAAAGGTTATTAGGTTGTTTCCCAACAGCCACAATAAAAAAAAAAAAACCTCACAAAAATCCATGTGACAGAGTAACATGAGATCATCTCGCAAATCAGGGTTATTAATTAGGCTGCCTCACATGAGCAGATGTAAAACCCAAAAGTCAGACTTGCTTTCAAAGAACAAGTAGTCTGGTGGTAAAACCACAAGCTTGGGATGTGGGAAACCCTGAACCCACACAGCCGCAGCTGGGATCAGAAGAGTATCCGGAGAGCAGCTGCTGTTGGCAGAACCTTCCCCATGAAAACTTCAGGTTCTGATGACAGCTTGTGCTGTCCTATCTCCATAGGATCTCAGCGAAATGTGCAGACAATCCTTTTGCATGTCATGTGGAGGGAAAACAAATTGTTAGGATTCTGGAAAAAGCAGAATGCAAAGCTGCATTTTTTGTGCAACGATTTGTTTATAAATGTCTATTATGAAAGTGCTTTTTGCTGTATTTGTATTTAATTTAGAAATATCTTCTTGTGCTCATGTGTGGAGTGGTTTGAAAACAAGATCAAATAAATGAGCGGATCAAGAGCAATAAGTGCCAGCCCATTCACTGCATTGGTATGAAAGCTGGTGATAGTCCGCACAAGTGATGGAAAACCTCTTAGATTCTGTGGAAGTTTTTTTTTCTATGAGTTACCATCTTAATTTTAGTGATTTTTTTCTTTGGTGTAATTTGCACAGAGAATTCTGAACACATTCAAAGACGATGCACACCCTCAGATCCCAGAACACTTCAGTGTGCTGCAGCTAAATACTTCTGTTAAGTTAAAGCATATTTTCAATTCAAAGGTTTCTTCACAATGGCAATAAAATATTCCAGTCCCTGTCTTCTGGATCCTCCATGGATATGGAACAGTGAGGGCAACACCAGTCACAGCTCCTTACTCCAACAAGATGCCTCCCTTATGATATCAAGCACTAGGCCAAGTATAATCCCACATTTACAATACTCAGATTTTCCCCTTCCTAAACATGATACAATAAATTCAGTGACATTTTCACTTTGAGAATATAGGAGCCTTCCTCACCTGTCAGGAGTTGCAGGCTGAGGGGGCAGGACATGTAAAATTCAGCTCCAGCCTGGGGATGAATAGTAAGCTTTCCCTATTAACAGAAAGCATCAGACAGGCTGGGACAAGAGTTAATTTCCCTGTGGCTTTTCCTGGCATTGAACTCTATGCAAAGCAGATGCAAAGCCAGTGTAGTGTTAGCACAGAAACATAAGTGGGTTTTGTGTAACTTCTGGTTTGCCTGCTGTGAATCAGGAATATTAGTAAAGGGAATTTTTTTTTTTAGCTAGGCCAGGGGTGGTAGTGAAACCTACCCTGCCAGACAGGCACCAGCATGGATTCAGTCCTGGCCATGCAGTGATGCTTCCCTGGGTTTAGCCAGAGGTCATTTGGGATCTGCCAGCCTTCAGGTTTTACTTTTGCCTCTTCTCCCCCCAGGAAAATTAAGACTTTTAAGGAAGTCCTGCCAACTTCCTTCTGCTGCTCACTTGTTGAGAATCACCTACAGAAGATTTTTCATTCCATTTAGAACAGTACAAATGTGCTTGCAATTTTTTGTCTGCTGACACAGCAGGATACAATTATATTCCCCAAGACTTTTAACTCTCTAACTCTACTCAAGACAGGATCTACAAGACATTTATACAACCGCATACAGTGAACTTAAATATATAAATATTTGTATCCATAGATAAATATCTCTACATGTGCAGTTTGGAATATGTAAGTTTATATTAAAATAAAGGCTATAATTCTCATGAGATGGTGACTTTTATACCCTGTCAAATTTCCTGGAGTGGTCTGGGGGGCTCCAGTAATTTTACATGTATAGATTGAAGTCTCACGAAGCTGAACTCACCCAGATTATGAATACAACATGTATGGGCTCATGCTGAACGTGAACGTGTGTTGCCCCATCATTGCAAATCTCTTTGAAATTATCTGATGGATCCCAAGAAATCCACAAACACTAAACCAAAAATTACATTTCAGATCCTCAGCTACGTAAAGCACAAGTCTAGGTCCTGCTCGTTTGGCTTCAGTTGCAACCTGGTTGGCCACTACCCACTTTAAGCACAAGAATAGCACGAGGTCCTGCAAACCTTCCTTCTTTTTTTAAACATGTAGGCACTAAAGGAAATATGGTTAATGTATTTTTCTGCAATAACATTAGATTTGGCTTGAAAATAACATGCTAGGATACATGGTATTTGTGAATGGTTTGACTTTTGGTTTAATTCAGCTGTCTCTGACTTTTTGAATACAGTTCTCTACTAAAAATGGAGGAACAGTTCAACTGTGAATTATTCTTTACAGAACTGGATGCTTTTGCCATCCCACTAATGTCATCTGGCATTAATTAACATAGCATCTCTCTAATTATATTGTCACCATACAGCCACGAAGTTAAAATACTAAGAGAATTGTTAAAATTTCCCAATTTAACTTCGGCATTTCTTTTAAAGCACAATTTTTCAACTTTTGTGTACGTAGGAAATCATCCAAAGCCCACTGAAGTTAATGGGTTTCATCCCAATGGGGCCCAGAAATGTTTGGAAAAAATCAGTGGGATGTCCAAATCTTTTCTGTTGTTGGCACCAGCAGCTCAGCACCCAAAACTGAGGGTGCAGGGCTGGTGGGTCCCTTGGGGGTGTGAGGACCATCCTGGGGGGAGGAAAAGAGGGCATTAGGCACAGTGGAAGTCCACCATCCCTCTGCTCCCTAAAAGGAACACAAGGAAGAAGGACTTAAGTAGATCTCTGCTACCTGAGACAGCGTGGAAGAGCAGGGGAGTTGCAGCATAACCTGCCTCCATGCCAGGTTTCTGTGTCATGCCAGGATCAGCTGCCCCTGATGCTCTCCTTGTGAGTTTTGTGGCTCTTTCTTCCAGTGGGGAGGGCTGTGGAGGAGAACTGGCACCCTGGTAGAGTGTGTGTTCTCAGGCAGGGAGGGCTCCAAGGCTTTGAACAAACCCTTGGGTTCCAGCTAAGTTCATCCTGCCTCAAAGCACCCTGTCCGTGGGCAAGTGGAATCCATGTGTGAGGCTGATCTAGGCTGAGGGCAAGCCTGAAGTAAAACACTGGTTTGATTTTACCTTTTGGCATGGCCTAGAGCTCAGTCCTGCTATCAGTGAATGGCATTGCAGCCACTTACTTGTGCCTGGCATGACACATTAGCACTGTCTGCCTTTCACCATCACTGGTCTCTGCAGGCACCTCTTGGTGTTATTAAAATATTTCGGATTGAGCTGATTTCTACCTCACCAAGAGCTTCACCTCTCAGGAGTTTGGAAAAACTATACATCGCCTTGAGATGATCAGAAACACATGGGAAAATATTAAAATGGTTCGTAAAGAGAAAGAAAAAAAAAAAGAAATATTTTCTTTCCAAGACTTTTACTGCTGAATTTTTACTTCAGGGGGAAAAAAAGAAGATGCTTGTCAGCACTTTAGAAATGACATTCCTTTTTCCACCTCAACAGCCCTTTGCCTATGTTGCTTAGACCTGTTAAGCCGAGTATGTGCTACAGCTCAGGACAAGGCATGGAGAGCTAATATTTTTCAAAGAAATAAAAAACGTTCCAGCAGCAGTAGCAGCTCACGTTTTTCTTGGACAGGATGTATTTCCCCAGCTCCCCTGGGAAACTCAAAGCAGAATCCCAGGGTAGCCCTTCTCACTGACTGCTGTGCTTGGGCATCAGCTTTTTGGGGAGTATGAGCCAGACTCATATTCATATTCAAGCCAGGGAAAATCAGTCTCTGGAGATGCTGGACAACTTGAAGACTTAGGGAAGGCTGCAACCTGACCTCAGTGATCCACAAACTGCTCAAAGCTTGGAGCCTGAAAAGTGCAGGCACCCAGGCTTGCAGTTCAGGGAACTGCCTGGTGGCTTTGGAGCAAGCAAGTAGTTTAAATTGAAATCACCAGTTCCACACAGAAAATTCCAGGTGGCAAATCCGTGTTTCTCCATCAGGGCCATCATCTGGATGCAGTTATTTGCCATCAGAGGGCTGGTTAGCACAGGGCTATGTTAATTCCCGCTGGGGGCAAGGAGCAGAGGGCAAGGAGCATGCTGGGCTCATCTTATGTGACCTTTCCCATGGGAAATGGGGTGCCATCCCTTCCGTGAAGATGTACACATCTCTTGCAGTGGTACCTTCATGACCTGTCAATGATCTCATTCACTGCTATCCCAAAAGGTAAAATATAGAGCGGCATTTTTGGCCTGTCACAGTAATGCAAGACTGGATTCCCTGTACCCTGTTGTGGAATGCCTCCACCCTCAGAGAATTTCCCAGAGTTCTACCCTGGAAAGATGGACCATAGAGCCCTCTGTCCTGGCTGAAGGAGAAGACTCCCTCATGGTGCCTTGCACAGTGTGGTCTGTCCCAGTCTCTCCTCTCCCCTTACCCTTGGTGGTCCTGGGTTCCCCCTCCCCACTTCCCTATTGGTTGTGATATCCTGGGTGACCGGCCCCATCTTCCCTGTAGGTCACTGACCTTGTCTGCCCTTTGCACTGCCTACCAAAAACTACTTAAGACTAAGCCAGAGCACATGTTCCCTTTCTTGCCGTGGATCCCCCTTCAGCATCTGCAATAAACTCTGCTGGAACTGATCTAGTGCAAGGCCTTCCTGCCTCTCCTTGCTGAGCTAGCCTGTGGCATGTGTGGTTGTGTGAGCTTGATTCCGTTGCCTGAATTTCTCCCAAGCAGGCTTTCCACAGGAGTGGCTGACTGGGGTCTGGGCAGAAGCTCTACTCCTAAAGGACACATTGCAACACCCTGTGACTTCTGTGGTCATGCACACCAGTGACAGAATCTGTGAGGGCAGGGCACATATGCAAGGCCACTAAATGGAAGTGGTGGGATTTTACACAGGGCAAGCACACGCCCATGTTCCCAGGCATGAGGACCTTAAAACACATCTGGTTTCTGAGCAGATCATTCTGTGAACTGAAACTAAGCGTGAACATACGAATTTTTTGCTCATTCCTCTTGGTTACAAAGCACATTCTGGTAAGTGGTAAATGGTCTGAGACAACCCTTGTAGCCAGGCCTTCTATCAGCATAACGAAGTGAAGTGTGATACAAATGAACCCTCTTGCAGCCAGGTTTGGGCTTCACAAGGTTATATTTGGAACTAAGTTTTGGAACTCAAATGTGTGGCCAGAGGCAGAGAGGACCCTTCCATCCCTGCAGTGGGAGACAGAGAGGTGTAACTAGGACAGAACCTCTGGTGAGCTGAACTGTTCATTCCTGTTGCTGCCCAGGCACAAGGAGGCATTGGAGAGTGATTGCTTCTGGATATGGCCAGTGCCAACCAAGTTAATCATCTGTATCCCAAATAACCAAGCTCTTCTTGGCACAGCACCTTCCACATTCTACCAGAGCCATGGGCAAAAGAAAAAGAGGGTGCACACTACTCCTGCCTCTTGCCATCCTGGTCTGCTGTCCTCACTCTACACCTGGGGCCAGCTTAAATAAATTATATGTGTTAGTATGTATTTTATATCAACCTTAAAAAAGTCTTTTGTTCTTAGTTTATGCCTTTGGTTGTTACTACCATAATAACTAAACAAACACAGGAAGAAACAATGTCTGTCTGCAGCAGCAGCAGTAGTTTGGTTACCTGCTTCCTCACACACACACACACACACACATACACACACAGACACACACACACTCCAGGGCTAGAATTTCATGTCAAGAAAAGCTCACCATACTCGAGGTTGCAGGTCCTGCTTTGCTGTGCAGTAATTCAGTTTTCATTTGGCTTCATTTCAGGAGACCACACTGTCCATTCAGCAGCTTACGCATGCAGAATTTTCTGGGAGTGGCTGCATTTACTCCAGACTTGAATTAGAATAAATTACAGCAAAATGTGTCTAATGGGGGCTAATAAGTCCACAACAGCATGCAATGTAAATGCATCCAGAAGCACTGCAAGAATAATCCTAGAATCTTAAAATCACAGAATGGTTTGGGTTGGAAGGGACTTAAAGGCTCATCCAATTCCACCCCCTGCCATGAGCAGAGACACCTTCCACCAGAGCCCCATCCAACCTGGCCTGGAACACTGCCAGGGATGGGGCATGTGAACACAGCTGGGAGTATTGCTGAGGCATAACACCTTTATATGGTTCTAAAAATAAAAGAAACTTCTGTTTAATACCAATGTTGGGATTTTTAGGATTGCTTGCTCCTGCACAGGCAGCTAAATAGATCCTGACATAGAGTACCAGGGAAGGAAATGTACGTGTTTATTTTGGAGTGTTTGGATCATTGGATAGAAAATCTATAGGAAAATGGAAAACATGCAGCAGTAATTTATTTCTAGAGGGAAGGGGGAGAAAAGTCAAGGAAATTCCCTCACAGCCTGCTTGGAGCCAGGTTTTTAGCTGGTGTAAATCTGAGGCTAGCTTAAAATTTTTGGAAGCAGCTCACATCCTGTATCAATAGAAAGCAATAGGGCAGTGGTAACTTGAGGCCCTGAGGAGCTGGCACTACCAGAATCCTGCATCAGGGTCTGCCCAGGGTTCTGTGCTAGGATCAGCTCCAGCTCCCACCCAGAGTGGAGCTGTGCAGACAGGTAGGGGTCCCTGTCCCTTGTTACGTGTCAATAAACATGTCCGGTGTTACGTGCCAGCACCTTCCTCCTCCCACCAATCTGTCAAGGCCCTCCCTGACCACAAAAAAACCACCACTTTTTGAGGTTTGCAGCAATGATTCTCACTCTCTTGTGCTTAGGTCCCATCTCTCTTCACCTCTGCAGACTGAGAGCATGTTCTTTGTGACTTCCTCAATACGTTTGTGTTATCAGCTATTACATCTTTTATCACACATCACTGAATTTGATGCATCAGGGCTTCTACACAGCTTGCCCCTGCTCTCTAGGAATTCCGCAAATAAATCACTGCCATGCACTGCAAACTGTCAAAGAGTTGCTGACATACTCTGCAGCAGAAAATTGGATAACCTTTGGCACCAGAACGCTATTTTTAAGTGCTTTAATAAAGAGCCCCATTGTATTTGAAAATGTACAGCTATGGTGAGAGGGGTTAATGGTTTGCACATGATGCATCACACTCATGATAAAATTCTTCATTGAAAAGTTAAAAATCCCAAGCAGTAACCACACACACAAAGTTGTTAAGGATACTCTGTGGCTTGAAGCTCTTGCCACTGTCTGAGCTTTCTGAGCAGCCTTTGTGAAACTGAGCCCAGCTCTATAAAAGCCAAGCTTAATGATCCAGATGCTTTTCCACACCACGGGGTCAGAGCCTTGGGCAAAGGTTCCCCCCCATTCACAGTCAGGGGTGGGGAAGAGAAGGGGGTGCTGGACATGCCCAAACAGCTGCCTTTTGCTTTTGTGAGTAGCCCAAAGAAAAAGGACACCAAAGCATCTGTTCCTTGGGACAAGGCCGTGGTGTTTCTGCAAAGGGGAATTGACTGTGTGCTGTTTATAACCACCCTTGTGGTGATCAGCAAGTGTCTGTATGTTCTTTAAATAGACACATTACCCTAAGGAAACACCCAAGTCAGCACCTCTGTATCCTGCTGTGAGAGAGGAAACCTGACCTACAAGGCACCAAAATTTGCTGTCTCTTGGCTAAGAGGCAGAAATATTCTAGCTAAGGCCTGACTGCTGCTTGCTTTTCTTGGAGAGTTTGCTTCCTTCAGCTCTCACGGAAGTCAGTTTTACTCTGGGGTGACTCCAGTTGCTCAATAATTACACAATTGGCAGTTAGAAAAGAACCAAGCCTCAAGGAACTGCTTCCTAAGTAAAGCAAGGATATGATCGAGTAATTGATCAGTTTATAGATTCCTCATTAATTCTCACTAATTGCTGTTTAATATGGAAATATTTCCAAAATTTTGTCCCAGGAAATTGCTGCTCTTTTATCTGATGCTGAAGTCTGACTGTATGAATAATTCAAAACCAGACAAGACAAGCCACCAGAGAGTGTGTTAAGCAAAGTGAGGATAGCATTGCAGTTGATCAGAAGAAAAGAGAAGATGGTCTTCCTTCTTCCTGAGTGCCTGCAGAGGAAACTTCTGTACCACAGTTTGCTAAACTGATGTGCTTCAAAGAGGGAAGACTGAAAGCAGATTTCATCAATGTGTATAAACATCTCAAAGGGTGCCAAGGGGACGGTGCCAGGCTCTTTTCAGTGGTGCCCAGAGACAGGATGAGGAGCACTGGCCATAAACTAAACACAAGAAGTTTCACCTCAAAATGAGGAAGAATTTCTGTACATTGAGGGTGGCAGAGCCCTGGAACAGCTGCCCAGGGAGAGTCTGGAGCCTTCCTCTCTGGAGACATTCCAAACCCACCTGGACATGCTCCTTTTGTCACCTGCTCCAGATGACGCTGCCTGGGCAGGAGATTGGGCTGGGTGATCTCCAGAGGACCCTTCAAACCCCAGCTATTCTGTGATTCTGTGACAAGGGGTGTCACCTACACACTTTTTAGGAATTTCTCTGAAATTCCCATCAAGCAGCACTGCTGGTAAAGCTTAGAAATCTGTTTGAGACCCAGGAAAGGAAGACAACAGAGGACTGCAAGATGTCATTGTACAAATGGTGAAGTTCACCAAAAATAAGACCCTGAAGACCTACCCCTGTCCTCACCCTACAATTATGGGGAGGGAGTGACTGTGGAACACAGCTTTTAGGACACCACAGAATATATTTGACCTCCAAGCATTTCTCAGAGCACCTTGTCATACGTAATTAGTGAGGATGCTGGTGTTTATTTAGGGCTTGTGGTTGTGAAAAATAGAACAAAGGGATTTGGGGGCTGGGGGGTGGGGATGGGCAATAATCAAGGCAGTAAAATAATTTCTCTGCTTTCTATGCTTTTTCTCTCAGATTTTCTATCACAAAATCAAATCAAATCTCACCTTACCCAGTTAGCTCACTTAACTGACTCTTTTTTGATAGTGCATGCTGTGCAAGACTTTTTTCCAACATTCCCTTTTTGCCTGCCATCCTTCCATTTGATTCTTGCTGTATCATCTTAAAGCTGGGAGATCTTACAATTTCAAACTGGTTTTGAGAGCACGTTGTTAGACTGACAGAAGGCAGCAGGGAATGAGCTTACCTTGCTATTTTCCTCAATAGTTCTCTTTGAGATGAAAATTCCTCCTTGGCACATACAGTCCTAAATGAAAGAGCAATTTCTGACTTGCTTGCCTTTTGATTTTCTTCTTTAGTCTGCACGTGTCTCACAGATATTTCTACAGCCTGTGCTCCTTACAGGCCAGTTTCATCTTACCTCACTCTTCCATTTTTATCAAAGCTTTCCTTTTAACAGAGAGATGCTCTGTAGGAAAAGTTCAAATCAAAATTTCCCTGACCTTTGTGAGAGGATTCACCCTGAAATGTCTTTTTTTTCATGCAGTTCAAGTCAGTGTTCTGGGATCCATTTTTTCTTTTCTTTTAATTTAAAAGAAAATTTGATTGGGGCTAAAATTAACTTCATCCAAACTTTCATCCAAACAAGCTGCTTTTTGAAAACATAAACTCATATTAGCACCTGAACTTTGCAGCTTGTGCTCAACCATTCTTTTAAATGCTCATTAAAAAAATAGTTAAGGCAGAGAAATAATTAGTATCATCTGACATCACAGGCAGAAATGGAGGTTGTGTGTGGCCAAACAGTACAATTAGAGAGCATTACAGAAATCTAACTCAACTGACTCTCTTTAAGCCTGCTCTGCAGTTCCTTTGTTTCAAGGCGAAACAAGATAAAGGCTGGCTAGGTGAGTAATAAACTTATATCACAGACATTAATATACAGTAATCAGATAGTAAAATCTTATTCAAAAGGCCTATTGTGCAAGACACTGTATAAAGAGTGAGTTCCTGCCTGGCAGCTTCATAAAGGCAAAAGGGAGAATGAATCAATTTAACAGAAGATTAATACGAAGCGTAGTAAAGTCAGTGCTGGTCTTTCCATGGACTTCCCGTGATTGCAGCTCCCATATGCACGTTTGTGTACATGTGAGTCCTGCCTGTGTTTATAGATGCCCACATTTAACTGGGATGCAAGTCTTGCAGTGGCACTTCATACATGCAGCAGTGCACGAGATCATAGACTCAGAGAATGGTTTGTGTTGGGAGGGACGTTAGAGATCATCCAGTCCCAACCCCTCTGCCACTGACAGGGACAAATTCTGCTATCCCAGGGTGCCCCAAGCCCCGTTCATCCTGGCCTTGGACATTTCCAGGGATGGGGCAGCCACAGCCTCTCTAAAAAACCTGTGCCAGGGCCTCACCACCCTCACAGGGAACAATTTCTTCCTCATATCCCATCTAAACCTCCTCTCTGTCACTGTGAAGCCATTGCCCCTTGCCCTGTCACTCCAGGCCCTTGTCAAGAGTCTCTCTCCATCTTTCCTGTGGGCTCCCTTCAGGCACTGCAAGGCCACAATGAGGTCACCCCAAAGCCTTCTCTTCTCCAGGCTGAACAATCCCAGTTCCCTCAGCCTTTGCTCCCAGCAGAGCTGCTGCATCCCTCTGATGCCCTTGGTGTCCCTGCTCTGGCCTGGCTCCAGCAGCTCCCTGTCCCTCCTGTGCTGGGCCCAGGGCTGGATGCAGCCCTGCAGGGGGGTCTCGGCAGAGTGGGGCAGAGGGGCAGAATTCCCCCCTCCCCTGCTGCCCTGGGGCTCTGGGTGCAGCCCAGCACAGGGGGGTTCTGGGTCCCAGCACACAGCCAGGGCAGGGCCAGCTCTCACTCACAGCACCCCCAAGTCCTTCTGCCAGGGCTGCTCTGGATCTGTTTATCCCCAGCCTGGATTGATCCTGGGGGTCACTTGGTCTTGTTGAACCTTGTTGAACCATGAAATGTTCGTGGGCCACTGCTCGTGCTTGTCCAGGTCCCTCTGGATGCCATTCCATCCTTCAGGTGTGGTAACAAACCACTCAGATTGGTGTCATCTGCAATTTGCTGAGGGTGCACTTCATCCCTGCCTGTACTGAAAAAAGAACCCACATTTCTCTTGGCAATGAAATCAATGCCTGCTGTGTTTAATTGCTGCCACTCTCCTGGAATGGGTTGGTGTCCTAACAGTGTTACTCTGACAGAAACAGGGAGTGAGGGAGGATCTATCTTGAGCAGAAATAGAGGATTACATTTTAGAAAAAAGGTATTTTTATGGAGAATAACAATGTGTGTTTTCGTCCAAACAAGCTGTTCTATGAGGGGGGAGAAGGAATTTCACTATTTGAATTTTCTGGGGTTTAGTGTAAGCTGAGGTACTCAAATCCTACACTGAAGGCATGAGCTACAAAGGTTAAACCTAGCAAAGCACAGTTTTAGCAATGTGGGGGCAGGGTAAGAATGCATCTTTTCTCTTGCAGTATTTCAAGAGCTAGTTCTCACAAATTTTTGAAATATTTTGTGTGGCATTTGGTGAAGCCACATCAAGACTCCCTCCTCAGCTTTTAAGAGATGCTATTGTCTTTTTCAAACATGCTTTTTCAAAGCATACTCCTTCACTGCTTAACTCATGATAAAAACCAGTGTGAAAGGCACAGAGAATTTTCAATACATGAAACATTCCATTTGTGTGGCAAACAAGTAACTCAGGAACTCGAAGAAAAAAGCCAGTGTCACAAAGTCTCATGAACGCGGGACAAGTTTTAAACGATGTTGAAGGAAGGTGGGTGCTCTCTCTCAAAAAGATTGACTGAACCCAGTGTGAAATGCTCCTGTCCATGGGAAGTTCCAGACACAGGGGTTTTTGCTTGGATTTAGGTTTTATTTGTGAATGCTTACTCCCTAATTGCCCTTTGGCCCCTTACGGAGGAGGCTGGCTCCTAGAGGAAGATCGCTGTACCTTTTACCCAAATCCCACTTCCCAGCCTGTTCCTAGCTTTCCCTAGCCTGGCAGGAGTAATCTCAGCCTCAAAACCCTTCCTAAACTTCATCAAATAAATGCACTCTTCCTACCCAGCTCTCCTACTTAGTTTCAGTAGGAAAACCTCGTGCTATAAGTTCCGTACTGCTGTGTTTTATAAAGTGCTTACAATGTAAATGTACCAAGTCTTTGCCAAAATGTGCCCTACTTCTGACACAGCCACAAAAGTGAGGGGGGGAAATTGCTCAGTGCGTGGCACACACTGATGGCTCTGAAATGTCTTTGTGTGAAGGAATTTCTATAAATTATGTATCAACCTGTTTTTGTTCGTTTAAAGGCATTTCTTCTGGTGGCTTATTGTCTCAGGCTAATGTAAGCAGTTATGCCATCATCATGCATTTACAAATCGGGCTATGAATAAATAACAATTAAACTGTTTATACTTTCATTTTCAAATTTCACATCCTACTGGCACCGAGAATGTATAACTTGAAGGTTTAACCCAGGAATAATATAAAGGAAGGATGCACATGGCTAAGCCTTGGGTTTATAACATCTTGCTTGCAGATATTTCCTTTTGCATCTAATGGGAGGTGAGGGAAGATTAATGTTTCAGTTTATTTGAACCACCAAAGTTTACAGAGAAGGAAAAGAGTGGGTGGGAGAAGAGGAAAAGGGAAGGGAGGCCAGGGTAAAAAAAAAAAAAATTCAGCTGTTGTCTATCTGTATTCTAAACACAGAATCCTTTGATCTACTGATATATCATTCATACCAGCAATTTGATACCTTGAAAATATTTTGCACAGGGCTGATGATGTTACAGAGAGTTTTCCTGCACCTTCTTTAACAAACAGGGCCATGGGATGATTTTCCTCTCTTAGCCTGAGTCATTTCCTCTTCCGTTGCCTCGAGCTCTTTCAGCTACAGCTGACAGCAGCCATCTCTCCATCAGGGGACCCCTGCAAGTGTCCCTGCCCAGCTGCAGCTCGCAGGAATTCCGCATTGCTCTTTGGGGAAGCTGTTGTGACCCTTGCCAGGGTATCAGTGGAGTTATTGTGGTTGAACTTCCCACTTGGACACTCTTATTCTGCCTTTTTTTTGTGGTTTGATTTGATCCAGTTCCAAACAAGCCTATGCTAAAGCCACATGGACATATCTACATGGAAAAGTAGCTTGAAATAGCTTGTAAGAGCTTGTATTCTTCCAATGGAGGGATGGTTATTCCCACTCTAATTACCCTTTGGAATTGCCTACTGAAACCTTGGGTAGTTTTACATAAAAATTGCTTCTATTATCTCTTTTATGCTGCTAACTGCAAGCAACTTTACCCAGATATATAAAATGAGAACTTCCCTGATTGCCCTTTTTCACAAGCATTCTGAAATGCCTTCAGTGAGTGGTATTTTATAGATTTTACTGGAATACCACAGATAAAACACAAATCTTTTTAAGAAAAGATCGTGCTGATGGGATGTTGCTATAGAAATATTTAAAATATAAACAGATTTAAACTTCAGCCATTGTGATGGAGAAAAAAAAAAAAGACAAAAACTTACAGGTTTTTTGGCACTTCAGGCTAAGCCTGGAAGCAGTGGGGTGACAGGAGCAGGTAGCAGGCAAGGAGAGCCAAGGTGTAAGGCAACACCATTTCATCAGGCAGAGCCAGAGGAGCCAGGACAGAGGCAGTGTGTGGTTAGTGAGAGCCTGGAGCTCCTGGGGCATGGTCAGAGGAAGGGGTTTGGGCTTGGGAAGGAGTGGAGTGTGCTGTAGGGAAAAGGGCTTTGGAGGAAAGACAATCCTAGCAGAGGGGAGGGGGAAGTGGGGAGCTGGAGGGCTGAAAAGCTCTGGAAGGGTAGAGCAGGGACAAATCTTGTGGCAGGCAACCAAATCAGAAGTACTGGTGGCTGACAGGTGCAGGAGGGCTCTGAGGTGGGTGGGAGCTGGGACGTCTGGGGCTCTGAGAGAGTTGGATTCACCATGGATGAACTCCTTCCCAGGCATTCCCAGTTACACTTGGGGTCTAATAAGGGTGACCCTATCAATTCCATTCCTCATCCTCACATTTGCTGTGAGGAAGGCAGGAGCTCAGCTCAAAGCTCTGTGCTTGCTGCTGGTGGAACCTTTTTGAACTCGGAGGGTTTTGGCAGCAGAGCTGACAACCCTGGTTGCTGCAGGCCCTGGGGAGCCTCAAGGGGTTCAGGGTCTCCCCCAGAGCTGTGTGAGCCACAAACCTGCTTGTGAACGACTTTTGAATTCAGAATTGAACGTGAATTAGGCTGGGACACTCTAAGGAGAGCTTTATGTGCTGGGAAACCACTGCAATCCAAGAGGATTCAGGCTGTGAGACCCCCTTCCAAGGAGACACTCCTTGGAGGGGGGTCTCACAGGACACTCCCTCCAAGGAGAATGTCAAAAGAGTGATGCAGATGTTCCTGTCCACAGACACAAAGAGTGAAATCTCTGTCCCACAGGGCTAGAATTGTATTTGCAGAAAGTACGGGGACTCCAGAGCAACAAGTTAAATGCTGCTGCTGTGACTGCTAAGGAGTCCACTTACTCATCGCTGTATTTGGCAACATCTTAAATTACTTCTCATAATTTCATTTAGAGCATGGAAAACCTCTAGAGAAAGAACTGACTGATAAGGTCCTTTGAGTTGGTTTTATGCTGAGAGCTTTATCTTTTAAGAGCGTAAGTTATGACATATTTTTCAAAAGCATTTGTCTGTATATCAAGCCTGTACAAGACTTGGGGGGGAAAAGGAAGAACAACAGACATTTCATCCTGAAACATAAAGGAATCATGTGGATCTTGGCTTGGTTCAAGGTAATTTCTACTTAGGTGATAAATCTATTTTTCCTAGATTTGTAACTTGGCTATAAAAGCATATTTGAAACCTTGGATATTGGCAGTCAAAACTTTCAGGTCAGGAGAATATTTTTAGCAGTATTTTATTAAAAAGAAAAAGAAAACCATGAAAGGTTGTTTTTAAGTCTAGAAAGTTAAAGGGAGAGTTTTAAAAAGCATGGGTTGGGTCACATTTTGACACCCATGTTTGTTTTATTTTCCCTTATAGAAAAGAAACAAAAATCCCATCCAACACGCTTCCAGCCTGACAGATAATGAACGACATTTCAGATTGATCCTTTTAAAAACTGCCCAGAGGCTTTTTTCATATCCAAGAGTAAATAGTCCATCTCAACTAATAACCCATAAAAAGCTGAAATCAAGGGACTACTGTGAATTTTAATGGCTGAGTTTAATGAGCAGATCTTCAGCTTGTGCAGATCATTGTAACTCCAGGAATGGCAATAGCACTACATCAACCAGCACTTGCTGAAGATGTGGATGATAAATATACACTACACTCCCTCCCTCAAAACACGTGACTAATTCAGCAGTACTGAGGCAGTAATTAAGGTAATTAATACACTGGAAGGAATGAAGACCCAGTGAGAGAAGACCAGTGAGCTCAGCATGCCACGTACAAAAACCATCAGGACAATTTTGGCCTCATGTTCTGGGGCAAACACCTTGCCACAGAATCTTTCATTTCACAGTTTCCTTCAGCCTTAAAATTACAGAGGGGCTGAGTCAATCCTGCCAGGATTTGAGTTAGTGGTTCCAGGGAGACCAGGAGTGAGCCATTGGCACAGCTCAGCTGGGGGCAGAGAAGGTGTGGAGCACACCGAGCAAACAGGAAGGTTCATTTCTGGCCTTTCACTCACACCCTCCTGTGTGTTTTTTGCTGCACAGTCTCCCTTCTGTGATTTAGGCTCCCTTTAACATTGTGGGCCAAATCCAGCTCCGGCTGCCAGGGTTCACCTCTTTGTGCTGTCCCTGTATGGCAAAGGGGTGTCCTAAAAGAGCAGCTGCTGTTTTGTTGACACCGAGAGAAATCCAGATTTGGTACAAAGATGATTCATCCACCTGCTCCCAGCTCAGACCAGGAAACTCTTTAGGACACTGTCTGGGCCAAACCTAAGGCAGCCCTGGTAATGAAACAACCCCTATGAGACCATTTGAGAGAAATCATGGCTTTAAATACTCTGGACCCAAATTGATCCCAGCCCTGCAAAGTTTAGAGGGATCAGAAAGATCACTTTGACACACTTTACTCTCACCACGGGTTCTGTATTCAGTTCAGTCCATCTGGGCTGGAAGATCTAGTTCTTCTCAGGTGACCAAAGCAACAATTCTCACCCCAAAGGAGGTCTTCAAGTTTCTCTTCAGAAGTTTTACATCCAGCGGTGGCTTTTGCAGTCCCAGTTACTACCTCAGTCTCTGTCCCTCCACCCCTGCTCCTGCCACCCTCATCCTCCGTTGCTCTCCCTTCCCTGCCTCCTTCCTCCTGTGGCTGGGTCCCCCCGTCTGGGCTGCACACACCCTCCTAATGATTTCTGCACATCTTCCAAGCACACATCCTTCCCACGGCGTGTCACAGGGCGCAGCTCCCCTGCCGAACAACCGGCCTTTTCTTCCAGCTGCTGTCCACCGGCTCGCTCCCAGCACCTCGCCACAGCCCAAAATAGAATAGAGCAAGGAGGGGGATGGCTGGGCAACGTTTGGGCTGTGCTGGGCTCAGTTTCACACCCAACAAAGCCGTGGGGCAGCAGCTGGGATGTTTGCAGCCTGTTTGCAATTAGCAAGGTAGCTGTGCTCCAGGAGGTGGATGTGTGCTTTCACTTAAAGGTAGGGCTCTGCTAACATCATTTAGGGGGAGAATCTCACCACTCAGCTATTTCAGCCAGGCTTCGAGCTGCTGCTGGAGCTCTTTCAGCTCCAGCCTAGGTATTATATAGTCCCCCTCACTGCAGAATTGGAGCACCTCCCAAATATTTGGAAACAGAAGTCGCAGTAACAATCTCCCTTTCTTACTTGGCAGCGAGAAGGAGAAATACTTGGCGTAACTTATGCATTTGTTTGCATATTCGTGGGTGGGATCAAGTTATTTGTTGATGTGTGTATGGGAAGAATTAAAGTTCTCTCAGTAAGCTGAAAATATTTTAGCATAAGGAAAGATGACTTCAGAGGCCGTTTTCCACGTACGCACAGCGCAGCTCAATGAGCTGCCTTGTGTCCCCTTGTGTTCCCTAGGTTTTGCCCAGAAGGAAAAGGTGTGGTCAAGGCAATGATCTGGAGCTCATGTTCTTGTTAATTAGCTAATGGGGTACCCCTAACATGAAGAACTTTCTGTCCCTTCCTTTCTGCTTCCAGGCAAAGCCACAGCACCGCTTTGGAAACACTTCTGTGCTCTGGAAAGCCTTTTGAAAGGACCGAGCAGCCCACCCACGTGGCACAAACACCAATTGTTTGTTTGGAGAAGTCTCTCTCTAATGGAACATTCTTCACCCCACGCCCTCTGTCACCCAGACAGGGCCGACTGCCCTGGGATGCAGTTCCTATCAGGAGCTCGCTGCATGGATCCCAGATATGACTGTACACAACGTGTACTCATCAGCTCACACATCTGTACACTGAGGGAGGACACACCTCAGAATGAGGTCAGCACACTGAGAAATACAGCTTAAACCTTCATGGGTTACCAGCTGAGCAGGGATCAAGCCCAGAAGGTGACTGAGCCTGGAGAATCAATGGGAAACGATGAAATTGCTCACAGATCAATATTGGGAGGGGAGGGAAAGTGTGGAAATAGAAGAATTCAGTCCTGTTGCGTGCCCTAAATATAAACTGGAGGTAAATATGGTGGGCATAAATAAACGTGAGGAGAGATTGGAAAGCTGGAGTATCTTCCCAGACTGAGATATTTTACTCTCTGAACACAATCTAAAGCTATAAGATGTACTCTAGGACTGAATGTCTGGATATATTTATCAGGAAGTTTCTCTGCTGGAAAAGGATAAAGAGCAAGGGGCTTTTTCTGTCTGGATGTGTCCTTAGAGAGTAGATAGCCTTAGATTTCTTACCTTTCTGTCCCTTGTTTAGGCAAAACTGAAAGGCATTGTTTCTTATTGTTCTCTTGTTATTAAGTAATTTCTCAACAAAGATACGGAATTTAACATATACTCCCATGATACTGGCATCATTTTACTTCTTGAAGCTTCAGATTTTCTGGTGAAATGTCCCTGGAATAGTGCAAAACTTTGGCAAAAGGAGGTCTGTAAGTAATGCCCATTCTGGACTTAGAGGCCTGAAAAAGCCCAACCTGCTCCTTCTCACTGTGAGTTAACTCAGGTGGTGTGGAGCCATCTCCCAGCCTTTGGAAAGGTGTGGGGTAGCATCCCACAGGAGTGTTCCTTGTAACACAGTGCTCTACAGACAGGTGATGCAACACTTGAGCTGCTCCTGGGATGTTGGATGTTAATTTGCCTCTGTTGCAACCCGTCCCACTCGGCCTGTCTGGCTCCTTATCCCTGTTGCCGCAGCTCCACTCATCTCCCCAAAACCTGAACCTGAGGCTTCCTGGTGGGTGTCTGTGTTTCCCACACCTGACCTAAGATAGCTTAAGCCTCCCATGTTGCCTGCTTTCCTACCAGTCCCTTTTTGCCACACAACCAGATGGGTGAGCTGAAGGTGCTTTTATCTGTCCCAAATCATGGCTGACTGGCCAGGGATGAACCTGACCTGATAGCCTCTGTGTGGTCACGGGCAATCAGCAGCACTCTGAGCTCATTAGGGCTTTTCCTCACACAATCAGTGGCTCTCTGAAGAGCTATCTACAGTTTTTAGAGTATGGTTTATTGACCCCACACATATTCCAGCAGGGAACACCATGGTTTGGCTACCTGGTCTTACAGGTAATCATTTCTCTAGGCACCTCCAGAGATCAACTAATCCTACCCTCTACTCAAGGCAGGATCAGCTGGCTCAGGACCATGCCCAGCTAGATTTTGAATATCTCCAAGGTCAGAGACTCTACAACCTCTTTGGGCAACTTCTTCTGGTGTTTGATCACCCTTACAGTAAAAAAGACACATTCTGTTTATGGTAGATTCTCCCATATTTGCCCTTGTCATGTCCCTGGGAAAAGCCTGGCTCCATCTTCTTTATATCTTCTTGTCAGTTCTCCGTGCACATGGATAAAATCCACTCAGCCTCTCCTTGTGGGACTGATACACCAATCCCTTCATCATCTTACTGGCCCTTTGCTGGATTCACTCTGTATTTCCATGTCTCCCTAATGCAGGGGGACCCCAGGACTGGATCCAGCGCTCCTGATGTGTCTCAGCAGTGCTGAACACAGAGGAAAGATCACTTGTTTGAACCTGCTGGTAAAGCTCTTCTAATGCATCTGGGAGGCTCTTGCCTCCCTTGCCCTGGTAGAATGCTTCTTTTTGAGACTATTTTCTGTTAGCAAAAGTGTACACCCAAAATACACAGGAAAAATGAAACTACTATAATTTTCCCTTCCTGTCACTGAAGCACTACAGTTGTCACTGGACTTATCAGGAATAGACTGTGATTCATGCTCCCTGGCAAACACGCACGGATCCTACGCAATTCTACCACAATCAGAAAATCCCTTCCATGGCTCTGGGCTGCTGGCACTCTTCTGACTATCATGATTAACACCAGCCACCAGAAAATGCTTGTACCAGGGCTCTTGAATTATGAGATGTAAACAGCCCCATGTGGATCCCTGGAGTTATACTGGAAAGCTTCTGGCTATCCTGCAGAAAGGTTTTGAGCTGTTGGGCACAGTGACAGCATTCCAGTACCCTCATTATAACACTTCCACTCATGCAGGTGGCGTGTATCTCGATGGGAGGCCCTTACCTTGCAACTGCCTTTAGCATCAGCCAGAGAAAGGTAAAAGCAAATAAGAGCAAAATAATATAAGCAATCCAAAATCCATAACATCTTGTAAAGATTTATGAAGGCAGAGCTGACAAAGAAGACAGGAAAAAAAACATTTATCATGTGATGAAACCCTTAAATCCTCCTCCTCTCCTCCTTCCCCCTTAAGCTGATAAGCTGTAGATCCACTCTTAACCCACATGGTCAGACTGGATCCCTGTGCACGCTCCTGCCTTCAGGCAGCATTTACAGCTGGTAGAACCACATTAGCTTTGTAGTTTCACCTTTGAGCGGAATTTGTGTGGGAATTGCTCAGATTCACATCTCACACTTCTCCCAACTTGGCCCTGCTTCCTGGTTTCAAACCTCACCTCCCGAAACCGTACCTTTTTTGGGTTATACCAATCCCTGTGCCAGGCCTGATGTGTCAGAGCTGTCTCTGAGGAGGTATGAAATGCCTTTTATACCTGACAGGACCAAGTGCAAATACTCAGTGAGCAGCATTTCCCTACATTTGCACCTATTTTTCATGGGAATATGCACATGGCAACCACACTGAAGGCAGATACCTGTCTGAGAGGCATCCTGGCTGAGATTTCACGTGACAGTGATTAATTACTTCAGCCAATGACATACATGGGAAAGCTGAGCAACCAGTTCTTGGTTTGGGGATGTTGTTTGCAGCTGCACATCGTAAATTTGCCAGGACAAACCAAAACTAGCCTTATGCACCTCAATTTAACACTGGTACCTCCTTGTTAGTGTAAAGTGGAGCCTTGCTTTTTCCCCCCTTCACATGTCTGCAGTGGCATGACTGGGCAAGATACAGAGCAGCTTCCTCTCTTGAGGATTATTTTTCTCCTTAATAATAGTAATAATAGTAATAATGATGATGATGATGATGATAAACACTTGGATAGTGCTTTTCATCCATGAGGTGCCTCAGTAGTGTTAATACAACTAGCTAACTTAATTTTCCCTCCCCTTTCCCCCTGAACACATACGGAGCAGGCGAAATGAGGTGCCAAAGGAAGTGTGAGAGGCCCTGGCACCCATCCCTGAGGCCGCTCCCTCTTTGAGGCAAGTGACACAAGACCTCTGGTACAATGCCTCACTCCTCCAGCTCCGTGTCCTGAGCACCTTTAAGTAGCAGCTTTTGTTCTTTGTCACCCAAGGCAAACAGCTTCTGGGAAGGGACACGCTCCTGTTTACCTTTGCTCTGTGTGCCACCATCAGCGCTCCCCAAAGCCAGGCAGGCAGGGAGCAGGCAGGGAACAGGTGCCAGGTTGCATATTTGAGTCACCCTCGGTATAAAAGCTGACTCATAATTGCAGTGAAGGTAGAGTACGCTTTCAGAGCTTTGGGGAGAGGTGTGAAAACTGATTGTCACGTTAAAGAGAGGCTGTCAGCCCTCTTGGTCTCTAAGGAAACAGGGTTTGACAGTGAAAATGGATAATGATATCATTTCTGAAGCATTTTATAGAGTTTATGACTCCTAGACTCTACACAAATCAATTAAGCTTCTCTATGCAGCCGCTACAGAAACACATCTAAAGAAATACACATTTATGGAACAAGTCTCTCAGTTGTCCTCAGGGAAAAAAATTTGCATTTAAGCAAATGGAAGAGAACAGGCACAAAGACCACCCATTTTAGATTAGATTGAAGTCAGAGCTGATCCCAAACTATGTCAGGCACAGGTGAGTCTTCAATATGTGAAAGTTAGTTCATGTTCAGGCACTTCTGCACAGTGTGTGCTCTGTTTGCTTTCATTACTGAGGGTGGTCTCCCAAATTTAGAAAAGATTCTTCCTTCACTAATGAGTGAGGAGGGAAATTAAGTGTAATGGACTTCTCAGGAGGCAAATGAACGTGGCAAAAGGAGAGACCTTTACTTTCTGCAACACCAGGCCTTTCCTACCTTTGGACTAGCAGCACTTCTCTCCACCCCTTCCCCTTCTCTGCAGCTGGCAGCTGGGACAGGCAGCTGGAGTCCAGCTGGAAAGGTCATCGCTGCATTAACCCTTCCTGGGCTGATTTCCTGCCCTTCAGACCAAGGAGATCCTGAACTGGGAGTATCTGAACGTACTTTGCTGAAGGACTGGGGACTTCTGATTCTAAGTTGGTGGAGGAGTACTAAACAACCACCTGCGGGGCTACACTAAATGACCATCTGCAGGGCTGCATCCAGCTCTGGGATCCCAGCACAGGAGGGACAGGGAGCTGCTGGAGCCAGGCCAGAGCAGGGACACCAAGGGCATCAGAGGGATGCAGCAGCTCTGCTGGGAGGAAAAGCTGAGGGAACTGGGATTGCTCAGCCTGGAGAAGAGAAGGCTTTGGGGTCACCTCACTGTGGCCTTGCAGTGCCTGAAGGGAGCCCACAGGAAAGATGGAGAGAGACTCTTGAAGAGGGCTTGGAGTGACAGGACAAGGGACAATGGCTTCACAGTGACAGAGAGCAGATTTAGATGGGATATGTGGACGAAATTGTTCCCTGTGAGGGTGGTGAGGCTTTGGCACCGATTGCCCAGAGAAGCTGTGGCTGCTCCATGCCTAGAAGTGTCCAAGGCCAGGTTGGATGGAGCTCTGAGAAACCTGGGACAGTGGAAGGTGTCCCTGCCCATGGCAGAGGGGTTGGAACTGGATGGGCTTTAAGGTACCTTTCAACAGAAGTCTTTCTATGATTTTATGCTTTTGGCCCATCCAAATGCAAGGAAGAGTTTATGTCCGATCCCAAGGGAGCTTTACACACTAATGTGCACGCACAATACTCTTAATGTAGCACATTATCAAAGGATTATCAATCACTGTTTTTAAATAAAGGAAATACAACTATCCCCATTATATAGAAATATCAGGAACAGTAAGTTGTATGTAAACTTCTTAAATGGATATAAACATCTCTGTTAGAGCTGCAGTTAGGACCTAGGTCACTGCTCTAACCTCTTGTTTCTCTCTGCTGGGTGTGTTACTTCAGATATTTCACAGACAAATAATTTCAGAGGTTAGATTTTCTAAACGTTGCAGAAGAGCATGATTACTCAGAAGACAAGAGCAAAAATACAAACTCACATTCCCTCTTCATTACCTCATCAAAAATGCACTTGAGAGGGCAATATCTACTCCCCACCTGGTTACACACCAGGTAACTTCCCAAAAGGATCAGAGTCCTGCCAGGGAGCAGATCTGCAGCAGAACAATACAGTTCTGGTGAGGCAAGAACCACTTCCTCTCCCTACGATGATTACGCCGGATCAGTTCCCTGGGAGACAATCTAATCAAGTGACCAGTTTGATCAGAGGTTTCTATAAGGTTTTATATGCTCCTGTCTGGTGACAACAGTTCATTGCCAGCCAAGTTCTGGCATGTTTGAAAGATTGAGAAATAACAGATTCCAGGAGGAACAATGCAGAAGAACTTCTGCCGGCAAAGGCCCAGATCCTGCAATCAGAAGCAGGAGAGCAACCTCCTACACCTACACACCACTGGTGGTTGAAGTGAAACTTTGTACTCAGGACCGTTCTTGCCCATGGGCTCCCCATTGCTAAGCTGAGCCAAAGGCTGCACCTCCCAGCCACGGACAGAGACCCAAGGAAATGGGAAGGCTCCAGGGGCAGGATTCACATCATGCACCTATATTCCAGCCCCACCTGAACTGTGTGTGCACTTGGCAGAACAGGAGGCACCTTCCTAGTATCTCCTGATGAGGTCTTCCTCAAGAATGACTGCTCCCTGTTTTCCTTTGCCTTGCTTTCCAAAGCTTTGTGCATTCATCTAATTATCTCACAGACCCCTCCTTGCTGGTTTTCATCCAGTCCCCTCCTGCATCTAGTGCTGTTTCCACAGTCCTGCTAAATACTTGGAGATTATCTGGAGACCACACCGGTCCCCTGCCCTACAGCATCACCCTCCCCTTCATTACTACCATCTTTCATGCCAAACAGCAGGATTTCTCTTACCGTGGAACACCCTGCAGGCAAGGAATCAAGTACTTCACCTCCGCTGCTTAAACACGTTGTCCCATTTTGTTCTCTAGTCTTCCACCATTGTGGTGATGGGCTGAACAATGCATCTGACTCTCAATGAAAAAAAACCAAAAAACAACCTGGGGAAGATGAAATCTTCTCCTCTTGCAGCTGAGATCACCTCTGCAAAGCAACAGTAACAGCAGCAAGAACTAAAAACAATTAGACTTACCCAACTTTGTGGATGTCCAAAGAACTGACAGGACTTTGCCTCAAAGTCAAGGTCACAGAGCTTGCCTAGTTCACCATTGGTGTGACATCAGAGGAGTTTTGGCAACTCCTCTATGGAACAGGAGAATCACCACAGACCATCTCTGAGCTCTATAACCTTCCTCTCCAACTGCATCAACCTCTCCAGGAAACATTAGCAGCTTTGGTGCTAAACTCTGAGGGCTCAGGCATGTCCTGCTGAAGTCTCACTGAAGAGGTTCAGGCTCTCATTCCAAAGGAAATTTACCTTTTGGGTTTTAGGAGGCACATGGGTTTGTTTTTTGTGGGGTTTTTTTGTGATTTTTGTTTGTTTGTTTGTTTTGTTTTTGTTTTTGTTTTTGCTTTTGCTTTTAACTTTCTCAGCCAATATATGTAAATTAGGCATAAACCAGAACTTTAAATGAGTAGAAGTCCTTGCATCATGTCTGTTCACAGCTGCCAATTGTGAATGTGCCAAGTGTTTGTCCTGGACTGCAATTAAAAATGAAACCAGTATAGTTACAGGAGAGCAGGAGTTTCTGTGTGGATGTGTGGGAACAAACCACTTACTTCCAGCACAGCTGTCCCTGGGAGAAAACCACTTTCTGCTACATCACCAAAGGAGAACCCATTGGCTGGTGTTTATTATGTAACTTGGAAGCACTAAGATATCTGTCAGAAATACGGGTGTGACTACAAACTGGCTCTGCAAATTCAGGGAAATTCAGCTCTATAATGCCTCTGTCTGGGCAATTCCCTCTGGATAGGCAAAGTCCCCCTAGGTCCTGTGCAGGACTGGAAACACGAGCACTTAGCACTCATTCTAATGGCCCTGGGATGATTTCAGCAGAGCACTGCAGTGATTTGAGCTCAGCACCCCCTGAATCGATTTTCCATGCTCTATAATCTTTGCTGTAAACAGCCTGCTCTGCAGCTAAGGAAGCAGAAAGGGTTTTAATGCCATCAGTTTCACCCTCAATGCCCTTACATTAAGCTCAAAGAGCTGAAAGGATTTCGTATGATTTGTTCCAGGCTTGTATCAGACCCTACATCAAGGCACCTCCCTTGTTCTAGACCACCAAGGTGGCCTCTCATGTTTGGCTCTTTGCAGGACCAGCCCTGTGTTCAGCCTAAATTAAAGCAGCTGGCAGATTGCATCCAAAGGAGCAGGGAAATCCTCTCAGGGTAACCTCTGCCCTCCCCAGGCTTGGCATGTGCCTGTGCAGGGAGCAAGACAGAAGTTCCACAGGCTGCTTTACCTTCCCTTCCAGCACAAACCTCAAGGAAAGCCAGTTCTGCCGTGTGATGTCCCCTTTGAACAGCTGCACAGCCTCCAAGGGGTCACAGTGCTGAGGAGGGGTGAACTGCTCTCTTTGTTTCTCATTTCCACCCTGCAGTCAAACATCCATTCTCTTTTTAGCCATCCAAACGATAACAAAATCTCCAAAGGCATTTTCCCAACCTTCACCCCCAAATAAACCACACAAGAGGATGCCACAGGGTGCTAGAAAGACTTTGAAGTCCCCATGAGAGAACTCTTCTGTGACATTCCCTCCTTTATCATGCCTAAATCATGTTTCTAAAAAAGCAACACCATAAGATAAGCCATAAACTCCTTTTGCTTCGTCTCCATTTAAAACTGAAGCCTGTGAAAAGCTGTAGATAAGGTCTGACATAAATAAAAGGAGTTGCCAGTTGGGGTTTAACCACAACATTGGGCTATCTTTAAAATCACAGGATAATATCATAAGCAAAAGAGCATTTAATAAATGAGAAATCATCCCTGCAATGCTCCAAAACCTCAGAAATACAGCAGGTTTCCCATAACTTAGAATACTGGGGTGTTTTCAGTATTATATGGAATACTCTGAAATAATTGTGCAAAACCCCTGTGATACAGCAGATGATGAAGACTAGTGACTGGAGTAGCACTGTCACCATGTGATAGAAATCCTGGAGGAATTTCCTACTGTCAGAACAGTCTCCCCCTCTTTTTTTTCTTTCTTTTTCTTTTTTTTTGTCTTTTTTTTTTTTTCTGCTTCTGTAGCATCTCTTTGGAAAGAAAAAACTGCCCAAGTGGCCACTGTATCTACTGAAAAAGAGACTAAAAAGGACAAAAGGTTGAAGAACAGGCAGCCAAATGTGGAAAAACAATCTCAACTTTTCACATTTCACATAGTTCTGCCTTATTTTTTAAAAGTCTGCAGTACCAGTGTTCGGATTTCAGAAGTCCTCAGAAACATTCAGTGTTTGGATCTCAGGTTCTGGTTTGAATTAACTCTTATTTTCAGGCTGTTTTCCCTTACCATTGGTGTAAGTACATTTCTCATAATGCCTCACAATGATTAGCACACCTTTTCAATTTTTTCATTTGTCTTCTGTATGGATATGAAAAAAACCTTCAAATCCTAGACTTTCAATTGAGATCAAGGAAATGTCTCATTAAAAACAAAACAAACAAACAAACAAAAAACCTGGAGTTTTGCTTCCAGAGTCCTAAGTCTAGCAATTATTTTGGTACATCATGAAACAAAAACCAGTATTTCTAAATGACCTGAAACATTTAAGTTTTTACACGTGTCGAAATTTTTTCTGGTGAGCTCAGAAACGGGGCCCTGCCCCCACCAATTCGTTGGAAGGATGGAAGGGAGGGAGGGAGGAAGGAAGAGAGGAAGGAAGGAAAAGTCAGCTCGGCTTTTCCTGTGATACAAAGCGAACCAAGCAGAAGTACCCCGTGTCTGATTCTACAGCTGTGAGAGCCCCTGTGCTGACGGACGAGTTGTTAACGGACAGAAGGTGGGACGTCAGACGTGTTTCCTGCAGCACCTCACTTCTCTCACTGCACCCTTCACAGGGAGAATGGGCACTGCCCAGCCCCTTGGGATGGTGTCCAGACTCCATGAGGCTGATTTTTTGTTGCAATCTTTTGAGAAAAAAAATGCAGAATAACATTTTGCATCCTCACAGGTGGGCTCTTGCAACAAAGAATGGTGAGGTGCTGTTGCAAGCTGCTTCCCAGGGGCAGATCATGGAATGGCCTGGGTTGGAAAGGGACCTTAAAGATCATCTCATTCCAACTGCTGTGGACAGGGACACTTTCCATTCTCCCAGGGTGCTCCAAGTCCTGTCCAGCCTGGCCTGGAACACTGCCAGGGATGGGGCAGCCACAGCTTCTCTGGGAACCCTGTGCCAGGGCCTCACCACCCTCACAATAAAGAATTTCTTATCCATACGCAGTCTAAACCTCCTCTTTGTCAGGGTGAAGCCATTCCCCCTTGTCCTGTCACTCCTGTGCAGTGGGTGTTCCCCACATTGTGCAGCAGGGGAAATCGAGGCACCACAGGCTCAAATCATTTGCCCAAAACAACACAGTAAAGCTGCAACAGCCCAGCAATAAAGCCCACGAATTATGAGATAATGATAGGAACTGTCATTTTCTCATTATTTCACAGTTTGATGAGGGATAACACATAACAGAACAGCAGCTGTCCCTGTCATATTGTTAGCCCTTCACTTTTTGGATGTGTGAACACTTTACTGAAGCAGTTGGGAAGTGCTGAGTTTTGTTGCTGTGTCCCATGCCTGTGTATTCTTCATGCAAATGCCAGCTACAAGGTGTTGTCATAGTGAGGGCTGAGGGCAAAATACATATATTATAACACACACAGCTTGTTCAGTTAATCTTTTTGTCACTCTTCACAGCTTTTTTTGTGGTAGGTTTCTGCACGCACTGGAGGTGCCTGGGAAAAAAACATTCAGCCAGTGCACTTCCTCCATCGTACACGTAAGCCTTTGCTGAAAATTAATTTCAGATTAGCTTGTGCAGGAATCTGTGCACCAAATGCATGCACACAACCCAGCCAGACCAAGGGAAGAGCGCTCAAGGTGTCCAATCAATCACAAAAATCAGGCAGTGTTTCGGACAAAACACTTCCGACCGTGTAAAACCTGCTCCCTGTCCTTGGTGTGCCAGGGCATGCAGGTGCTTTAATGCAGCTTTTGTCTGCTCTGCAGATCTGCCTTTCCCTTGACTACTGACAACAGCTCACCAGGCTAAACTGGGCTTTGCACTGGTGGGGTTTTGCTGTTGGCTGTGAGTTTTAGTAAGAACCCTTGGCCAAATTAATTCCTGGCAAAATTCTGACTTGCTCTACAATGATGCAATCACCCCCCTCCAAATCCTGTTACTGGTAGCAGTTCTGACACCTGTTTAAAAATCCCTGTTTTGATCACTTGCAGCCAAAATCAATCCTGTGGTTCCCTTCTGGGGCTCTGCAGGAACCACTAATGTATTCAGGGCTGTACCAAGGGTGGGGCAGAAATACAGCTAGCTCTGGATGTTCCTCCAACAGAGGCACGAAATAGGGAAATGAACAAAGCAAAGTAGCTTCTCCTGGATTTGACCATCAGTGGGAGACAAGCAGGGGAACTGAATTCCTCATCCTGCCCCAAACAGGAGCATGCCTTGCTGCAATCCTGAATACACCGTACCCTGAACTGAGCAGACTGAAAGTTCTTCCTTAGCTGATGGGTAGGAAAATGAGGTGAGCCTTATCTGAGGCAGCAGGGACCTGACTGCATAACCCCCAAGGAAGCTGTTGGGGTCAGGTTCCGAGCTGCAGCATTCCATGGAGCAGCAGGGATTCAGCTTCAATAAATCAAATGAAAATGCACCGAGCTCGCTTCAGTGGCAGCCTCACATGCCTCATCTCCAGGAGCCTGTTCCTGGAATGGGATAAGGAATGCCAAGCCCAACAGCTGGGCTGATTACCTGTCTACAAGAGGAACATTTGGAAACCTGGAGTGAAAAAAATGGAACTCATAGAAAATGAAGCTCCAGAAGAGGCACAGCAGAACAGGGCAGTGTGAGATGAGCATGGACAGCTCTGGAGTTCAGTGACACCTGAACAAGGGACTTTTACTTACTCTTCAGTTCCACTAAAATGCTTATGTGGCCCCTAAACCATCTGGAACTCTCAGTCTCACCAGGAGAATGAACTCCCTGGCTCTTCTTTTCTGCCCTTTGCATGGCTCCATGTCCCCAACACAAGTTCCGTGCAGGGGAACTGACACTGCACAAAATAGGGCTGACCCAGGTATCTGAAACTCCATTTTTGACCTAAGCAAGGAGGTCCCTCATCCTGGAGAAACTCAGACCTTCTGCCCTCCTACAGATAGCATGCATGAAGGTAAAATGCTGAAGCCACTGGCTAAGGAATGCAAATGACTGGAGTCTGAAATGTGGCAACCTACACCCCAACCTACCCATCAGGTTTTGGTTAATTGGAAAATAAATGAGCCCTGGCTTTAAAAATGCATTAACCCAAAACACTGCTCCTCACTTACTTGAGAGAGCTTTTGTTTACTGGTATTGAAAGCACCACATGGGAAACATATTACAAGTACCTATTCTTAGATGAGCAAACGTCACAGCACTGTCACAGCAAAAAGGGATCTCTAAATGCCATCACTAAGACGTGTTGCCTGAGATCCTGGTCCTGCTGTGCTGGCACATGCCCAGAGATCCCTTAGGCCTTGAACACACAATTGGTGAACTTTTCAAAGAGTAAGGCCAACACCATCTGATCCCAAACAAGCTCCCCAGTCTCAGGGGAAACGAGAAAGAGGGGTGGTGCAAAGGTGTTTGTAAATAGGACATGTCAGTGGGCCCCGACATATTTGCAAATTCCATACAAAAAAGTATGATGCACTTTGTCACTGCGGGATTTCTTGCTGAGGGTCCATAAATTGGTCTGTGTTACTAATACAGGACACAGGATGAACTACAGATGTGGCCTTTGAACTATACACTGGGGTCTAAAGCAGATTAATCAGGTAATTTTGGGACAGCTTTAAAAAGCGAGCTGTAACTCCAAGAGCTGCAATTTTGGGAAACCCACATGTCAAAACAGCTCCTTTCCTTGCTAAGTACTGAAAAATGTGAACCACTAGCTTGAGGCCACTTCCAGCCAAACTTCCCCTCAGTTTTCCCATGTATAAAAGAGGCACAGAGTTACCTTGCACTGGGTTTTATGCTACAGACCCATATTTAGGAGGGAAAATATGAAACTATGCCAGAAGAACTATTTTGAGTGTCTTCATGTAAGAAACGGTTTGCAGAACAGGGTTTAGAGATTATGGTATGGCGTATTCTATAGACAGAGATGCAATGCTGCAGGAACTAAATGTGAGCTCTCTAATCCCAAGACATATTTACACAAAAGTGTTCTATTTCAAAACCGCCTCTAAATTATTTCAGGCAAGCAGAGAACGCTCTCTCCCCAAAGTGTTAAATTATGCACAGAAATTGCTATTCCATTCCAGTAAACTGCTCATTCTGATGCTAGATTTATTTTCCCCTCCTGATTAATTGCATGTGCTGAAAAGACCGCAGAGTCCCCGACAACCTGAGGCTGTTTTCCCGAACGCTGCTGAGGTCATGTAAAAAAGCTGCATAATGGGTAAGGCAGGCAGCTCTCATAACATGCCACAAGGCTGGGATGACACACCTTCTGTACACTCTGACACCTGGGTTCCTTTCCAGAGTACAGACCTTTATGAAGGAGCAATTTTAGTCCACAGACTAATAAGGCAAGACAAGTTGTCCAGGTTGGAAACATGGGAGGAGCCGCTCAGAAGAATGTGCCTCTCAACGCACTGAATTAATAATTAACAAGACAGACAGAAGGACAGGGAAAAAAAAAAAAAAGAGAAAATAATGAACTCATTGAGAGCCACATCTCCAGAAGGCCCAAAGCCACTCCTGCAATATCGCTGTGGAGAACTGTCCACTGAGTGTGACATCCACCCTGTTTGGGTTCCTAGCCTATGTGAAAAAGCCAACCACCTTCCTCAGCAACTCCTCCGGGTTTGTGTTTCCTGTGGGATCCTACTCAGCATGGCCTCACTGCTGTGCTTCCTTGGCACTGTCAGGCAGATGGCAAGCCAAACTCCACCACACAAAGTCCAGGTTTTGTACTCTGACTCCGGCTCACAGGCTTTAATGTTCTCATACTGATACACAGGACTTGAGCTGCTGGAATGATCTGAAGATTAGTGCAATTTACAGGCAGAAAAAAAATCAGCAAAATGTACATTAAAGTAGCCTGAGTGCTACTCAAAAAGAAAAATAAAAGGCTTGAATACTGCTTTTTGTATGGGTATGATGCATTTTGGATCTAGAGGTGATTTTTTTTCTTTTGGCTGTGAACTTATTTCATCTTCTGAATCTGGCCCTGCTGGTAAAATCTGTTACCACCCCAAGCCCCTCTGCTGGATGTTGGCCTCTTCCAACTGCCTGTGGAGCAGTTCCAGCGAGCACTCCTCCTTTCCCTTCAGATGAGCTCAGACCGACTATTGCAACTATTCAAACCAGCCTGCCTCATTTTTGCCTGAAAAGAATTAGGATGTGCTCCCACAGACTGGCAGCTTGCTGGGAATGGCAGTTTTCAGCCAGGAGGTAATTACAGACAACCAGAAAGCTGCACGTGAAAAGTGACATCTTCCTACAGCTTTATTGAAATAACCAGTCTGGCAAAGCAAATGTGGCAATTCTAGGACAAAAAATGTCTTACTTGTGCTGCCCAGCCTCTTCCCCATCCCTGGAAGTGTTCAAGGCCAGGCTGGATGGGGCTTTGAACAACCTGGTCTAGTGGAAGATGTCTGTGCCCATGGCAGGGGGGTGGAATTAGATAGTCCTTAAGGTCCCTTCCAATGCAGGCTGTTCTGTGATCCTACACCTTAGCCAGATGCTTGTGGCCTCCAAAACAGGCAGTGTGCCCCCTTTTCCCTCCCCAGGGTGCCCTGTCTGGTCTTGCACTGCCTCTGTTGCTCACCAAAACCTCATGGGAATTAATTCAGCTCATTAATCAAGCGTAGGAGTGACTTTTTTCAGTGATTTGCATCAACATTAGTAGTCTTGTGGTGTGTGAGTGACTTCAGCCAGCTCTACCTGTGGACTGACAAGCAACAGAGACAGTGAATGTGTGGGACAGACTGGTCCCACTCACCCTGGAGCCCTTGTGGGGAGGGATGGGAGCAGATCACCTCCCTTCTGCTGCCAGCAAGCCCTTACATCTGCACAGTCCCCACCAGATAGCTACAAACTCCAGAGAACTGCATTTATTTTGTTGTGATCTAAGGGAATCAATATTAATTGGAAACATCGATGTAACAGTATCCCTGCCACAGCCCCAGAGTGCTTAATTCTACCAACACTGCTCAAACCAGACAACTTCTGTGTTTAGACAGTCCCAGATTTCAACCTCTGTGAAATGTTTCTAAAGAAGCAAAACCCAAAGGATTTTTCCCTTTATATACCTATAAATACACACATATCTCTCTGTATATACACTCTACGCTGGTATAACTACATTGATTACTATTCAATATCTTTAGTAAAAGATCTTTATTGGCACAAGTCCCGTGTGGACACAATTATGGGAAGCGAGGTTGTGCTGCTCCCAAAGCCATCAGCAGCCTGAGGCATTCACTAAGCTATTCCATTTTCATCAGGGGTAGTGATTTAAAAACAAACAAACAAACCACAAGAGCATCAGAGGTTATAACTAGAATGAGACTTTAGTAGGACAACAGGTAGGCAAACACACACAGGTGAGTGTCTGGGAGGGGGGACCCCAGCATCACTCCTGGATTCAGGCAGCTCACCAACAAGTACGAGTTCCTGCCAGAACACACCAGGGGCTGCTAAATTTCCACACAAGCCTTTCAGAAAGCCAGTCACCCTCACAGGCTGCTCGGTCACAGATGGAGCTCAATTTCTCTGAGCCAGCACGGGCCCTGCCTCTCCACCTGATCCTGCCCTGCAGAACAAAAGCCTCCTGCTCAGCAGCCGCGGGGGACTTCTGTGCACGCCTTGCTGCCCAGCTCCATCCCATTTTGGCTGGGATGTGCATAAACCTCCTTCCTTGCTTTGCTCCCTGCTGATATCTGGTCGTTTTCAATTTGAAAGCAGTCTCTTTCTCTGTGCACACTGAGTAGAGGGGTGGGGATTTGGGAATCCTTTATATTCCTGACCAATGTGAGCATGCAGATGGTATTTGCTGGTGACAGTTCATATCCAGCCTAACTCCACTCTTTGTGGATCTGGTTGGGTTTTGCTTGCATTTATTATGGGATATAATCCAGAGCATTGAAAAAGTACAGAATTATTGGCATCTATTTCATGCACTGGTCATACATTGCTACGTCAACTTCCCTATATTCAGGGATTCCCTATTGATTTAATCACAGAATGTAGTAAAACCTCCAGCTTTAAAATTGCACATGAGCATTGCAGTCAATTCTCAAGCAGATGTCTACAAAAGTGCAGTTAGAAAAACAGAGAAAAACCCCAACCAAACAAAATCAGGTCACTTGAAGCCCATTCCAGCTATGAAATACATTTCTCCCTCTCTCCCACTGTGGCAGTTTAAGAGTTCTAGAAAGCCCTTGTAAAATGCACTTACCCATCACAATACTTTAGCACACAGTTCCTTCAAGGGTCTGACCCACATGATCTTAAAATTACTATTCTAGTAATTCTCTGCCCTGATTGAATGGGAATTGGTAGTAATTTTAAATGCTCGACAAGAATGAGTAATTTGTTGCCTTTTTTTTACTGATTTACTCCCAACATCTCACCCTTTCCCAGATCCAGTATGCTTTCATCCTGGAAACCACTGTCCTGCTCTAATAGAACAGGGGTCAAGTCAGTCTGTGCCCTTGCAGCACCATCAAGGCAGAGTGCTGGCAAGAAACTGGCAGCAGGGACATGAGGCTACCCAAAGCCCTGCTGGCAGCCAGCTCTCAACACACTGATAGGCTTTGGGGTTGCTGTGGGGTTTTCTTCTTCTCTTCCTGGTTTGAAGGAAATCTTAATAAAAGCCAGGGGAAAACTTGTCAGTCTGCCTGTGCCGTGCCAAGCAATAAGAGTTGGAGCAGTCCCTGTCCCCATCCACATTCGCGTCATTCTCTTACTTATGTGCAGTGTGGTGGGCTGCCACACCTGAAGGACATGGGAGGGCACGCAGAGGAACCCGACAAGGTTGAGCTCTGGGCCATGGGAATCTCACGGGGTTTAACTAGACCAAGAGCTCGTGCTGCACCAGGGTCAGGACAACTCCCGAGATCAATCCAGGCTATGGGCTGGGAAGGAGATGGGCTTTAAAGTCCCTTCCAACCCAGCAAAGTATCCAGGCTGCCTTGCCAACAGCTTAGGGAGGTTTAGGTTGGTTATTGGGAAAAGGTTCTTCCCCCAGAGGGTGGTGGGGCACTGAGCAGCTTGAGGGAATGGTCACAGCCCCAAGGCTGCCAGAGCTCCAGGAGCATTTGGACAACGCTCTCAGGGACAGGAAGGGATTTGTGGGGTGTCCTGTGCAGGTCCAGGGGTTGGACTTGATGTTGCCTGTGTGTCCCTTACAGCTCTGCACATTCCGTGATACTTTGATGTGACGTTTTTCTTTAAAACAGGACTAAATACATTTGCAATTCTTACTCAGAGATTCAGCACTCAGCTGTGCTGTGGGAAGGAGAGACAAGCAGACATATTAACCAGATGAAAGGCTATGTATGAAAACACACAATACATCCAGAAACAGCAGGCTGGGTTTCCAAATGAAGGGGGAAATCTGCTGATTTCAGTAGCACTGCAAGCGGGATGACAAATGACAAGTGTAGCTTATGGAGACACAAAGCTGCTGCTCTTGACAGAAAAGCCCTGGGTGCCTGTTCTGTAGAGGGCTGAGAGTGAGCTGGCGAGTTGGGCTTTGATCGCCAGAGCCGCTCTCAGGGCAGAACAGCTACAAAATCCTGCTGCCCTGGCGGTGCCGAGGATTATGCCATCTGACCCACCTACAGATGGCGGGACACCTCCGCCAGCCCTGGAGCATCATCGTGTCTCCCTTCCAGCCTTCACGGCTGAACCTTTATCAGGCGTGGGGGCAGGTGGGGGGAGTGGGGCGGCAAAAAAGCCTTTTCACAGCGCTGAGCTCTGGTCCGGAGGGCATGGGAGTGAAACGGGCTGAAAGGAAACCGCCGGCGCTCGGCAGAGCGGCTGGTGAAGCTTTCGCGAGCGCTGTATGGACTGGAGGCCGGCGCCGGGAGGCCGGAGCGGTCCCAATGCCGGGGATCGGGGCCGGGATCGGGGATGGGATCGGGGCCGGGATCGGGGATGGGATCGGGGCCGGGACGCGGCTCCCGCCGGGAGCGCCTCGCGCGGCTCCTTAAATAGCGGCTATAAATACAACGCCGGCGGCGCGCTCCCATTGGCTGAGCCGCTCTCCATATTTGCATAAAGAGGCGTGGCCAGAGCGTGCGGGGCGGGGTGAGCGGCGCGGTTTGCCCTGCAGGGCCGCAGCGCCCCCTAGCGGCCAGAGGGGGGAGCGCACCGGGACCCCGCGATCCCCTCATCCCGCGATCCCCTCATCCCGCGATCCCCTCATCCCGCGATCCCGCAACCCCGCAATTCCCCGATCCCCCATCCTGCGATTCCCTGATTCCCCATGCCGGGCCAGCGCTGGCCTGGCCGTGCCTTACCCTGCCCTGCCTTGCACTACTCTTCACCCCTCGGTCCTTGTCCTTGTTCCTGACACCACACTCAGCGCCTCGGAAAAGTTATTAGTGAAAACTGAATGAGAAGGCTCTACAGTTCAAGTAGTGTCCCCCACCTCACGGGATCTGGGTGCACTCAAATTGCATGAAAATTACTCGTAAATTGGTATATTGTGTTTTGCTTCTTCACCCAAAAGCGCTGTTGAAATACATTCCATATATTGGATGATAATCATAATTAATGCACCAAACTATTTAGCAAGGAGATAATAAAGGCTTTGAATGATTTACAGTAAAAATGTGAGCCTGCTTTTGACAAGCAAAGCCTCAACCCTGTAGGCTAGAAAATGTCTTCTCCATTTCAGGTGCAGGTCGTAAAAGAGTGTAATGGAAATGAACCCTGGGTTTGTGTGCTGAAAAAAGGGTGTGGGAAAGGTGACTAAATCTGTGGGTGTCTGGACCAAAAGGGAGGATAAATTGTAACATCTTACCTCCCCACTCTTTTTCTGATGCTCAGCACAGTGCTGTCTCCCTGCCTTGGAGAGGATTCAGATCTGGCCTACAAGCAGCACGTCCCAGTAGTGTGTTTCTGGAATCAGGAGGGGTGGGAAAGACAAATAAAGCCCTTGGAACTGTGGGTGTCAAGAGTGTGTCACACCATGGTCAATAATGACTGTGCAAACCACAGCTGGGCACAAAGCAGTGGAGCAGACAGAGCCAGGGGAGGTCACTCCAAGCCAGTTTGGGGCTGGACCAGCTTGGTGGGAGAGTAGAGCCCAGTCCCAGGCCAGGCTGGATAGGGCTCTGAGCAACCTGGGATAGTGAAATGTGTCCCTGCCCATGGCAGGGGGTTGGAATCAGTTGATCTTTATGGTCTCTTCCAGCCCAAACCAATCTATAATTAAAAAAAAAAAGGAAAACAGGATGCCCTGAGCACATGCTTCTTGCAGAGCTGCACTTCGCAGAATTGAGTGATATGTATTCACTGGAAGTGCCAAAAAATTTCTGAGAACACAGCTCCCCTTTGAAAAAGAGTTGCCAGGCAAAAAGAAAAAAAAAAAAAAAAAGCAAGGTGCTTTGTGGGAGCAGGATTTTGCTTTCTCATACCCCAAGGGGCTGTTCAGAGAGTTCCTTTAGGTCTGTTATTGCTGCAAGCTGAATATCTTATTTCAAATGAGGCCAAATTAAGAATGAGGACTGCTGTTGAGTTTTTGCTGATTCACCCTGAAATAATATTAGAAAATGTTCATATTTCTTGGCATGAAAATCTAGAATTTTCACAGCTCCTGGAATTTACAGAGTTGCCCTGGTTCTTCAGCAAGACACGGACTGTCTCTGCTTTGCCAGCAGGAGGAAGAATCTCTTGGGCAAACAGGAGAGAGATTTCCCATGGCCTCCAGCAGTCACAGGGCTCTACCTCCAGCCCAGCTGACCCCAAAGCCCATCCACACTAAATACTTGACCTTTCCCAAACCTTTGATCTGACAGGCCTTCGAATTCCTGCTGTGGCTCCAGACTTGTGGTACATCCACCACAGCACATCCCAACCCCACCTAAACAAGGAGATTCACACAACTAGTGACTCAGGGGCAAGCAGCTTCCTTAGGCAGAGCCTAGACCTGCAGACTGCTGCTTGAAAGGCAGCAGACAAAATCAAAAGCCTGAGTATTCCTTAGGATACAAAATACCCTTTTTGTTTAGTCACAGCTCAGCAGTTCAACTTGGAGATGGAAATATATGGGGATTGATGTCAAGGCTCATACATGGGGTGCTTTTCTTAGACCTATGGCACTCCGAGTCATAAGATTATAACAGACTCTCAGCTTTAATTACAGAAAAGAAAGATTTTCCTCATCTCATGACTGTGCAGGAAGGTGCATTGTGATAGCTGTAAAGGAGACACACGTAGGGGGGGAGAAAGAGAGAGAAGACAAGCCAAAAGGCAAAATGAGCCAGAATCTGTTATAAGAACAATAACTCGAGGTTTCTGAGTTCTTGGCATCAGCTGTGCCTCATGCAGCTCCGAAGGCCAGTGCTGTGAGTGGGGGAATTGCAGCTCCTGTAGGAGTTACCCCATTCCCACTGAACAGGTAGAACAATGTTTGCCCACACGCTGCATTCCTCAGTAATTCTGCTTGAGCTGAGGTGACCTAGATCTGCCTGAGAGCCTTATATATTCCTGAGTGCAAACATAAATACACTCTGTTTCTGCATTTAATTTTTGAGCAGCTCTAATTAAGCTTAGCTTTGTTTAAACACATCCAGAGCTCCCTTGGTATTAGGTCTTCAGTGTGAAGACTCCTTGCCATTCACAAGAAGAGCTGGGTCATAAATCAGAGTGAATGGCAGCTGCTCCTGCATCCCTGGTTGCTGCTGGTGGAACCTGGGGTTCTGCTTCTGCTGCAGCCCCAGGGACTTGTCTGAGCCTGATGGACTCTCACAGGGCTTGTGAGCTGAGGGCAAGGGAAGTGAATACAGAGTGAAAACACTGAGACCCACAGGCTGCAGGTCTCAGTTGCCATGTTAACTCATGTTTCAGGGCTCTGTTGCATTTGCATGCTGGAGAAAAGCAGGGAATATGTTCACAGCCCAACATGCAGCTGGGTTCTTGTGTAAATAACAGTTTAAATGGGCAGTTCATGTTTCTCCCTCTCTCCTGATTTTCCCATTTCAGCTGGCAAAGTGTCCAGCTTTTAATACCATCTTCTTTTTTTTTTTTTTTTTTCCTTGCAGGAATGAGCCATTTCTGATCTCCATCCCCAAGAAATGACATTGATTTGTAAGGGACTCAGACAGACACATCTGCAGAGACCGGACTTTGTAAAGGGCTGCAGGCCAGACCTTCCCCTGCTCTGGCAATGTGCCATAACCCCTGTCAGACTCACCCCCACTACCCCTCTAACCTTCCCCATCTCTCTGCTTCCAAACCACCCAACTTAGTTCCTTATGCAGCCAAAGATTGGGTAGGTCCCAACAGGCACAGCTCTGAGGGAGGGGTGGATGGCAAAATCTGCTCAATCACAGGAGCCTTCCCACCCTGCTGCCCCACAAACTCCCACTGCCACGGGCCAGCTGGCTGCTTGCACTGGCCCTTGAGTCTTCATGACCTCACAGGTGTCCCACATGCCTGAGGGTGGTGGTGCTGTGGCTGGATTTGAGTCCCTGTGCTCCCTGTGTGTAACAAGAAGGAGCATTTTTGTGTCTTGAACACTGACCCTCTACCCCAGCAGTAAAAGCCAATTGGAGCAGAGCAGATTAAGAAAGGGGAGCTACTCCTGTGTAGCTGCCCTTTCCCTGCTTTGCTTCCTGCTGGTGTCAAAGAGTCCAGAAGTTGCAATCTTTTTGAGCAGCACCACCATGCTACCCATGGAGCTGCACTGCCTCAGCAGCTGAAACCTACTCAGACCACAGCTCTGTTTGCTCTTTCCACCACAAGAGCAGTTGGTTTGTGTAATGAAACACTTCTTGTGTTGTAATCAAAACCTATTACATGGTGCCACCATCAAGGCAGGCTTATCGCTTTGCCTGTGTCTACATGCACATCCAGAGATGCCAGTTTTCCTCCAAAAGGCAAATAGAACCAGAACCTGGTCATGAGAAAATGCAAACATTAGGGTAGGAAGGTCTTGTTGCATTAATAGATTTAAAGTACCAAATGATAACACATTTTACAGTCACCCATTCCACTGCAAAGTTGCTATGAAGTACTTCAAAGGCTGACTGCTCACCCATTTTAAGGCATAATAAATGACCATACAAGAGGCAGTGCCATAAAGACTCAGATCTGTGATCTATAAGTATTCACACTGTGGAGCCAGCCAAGTCCTATCAAATCCTATATTGCTTTTGGCATTTCTACACTGTTCAATGCTCTTGTGAGTGCCAGGTTATCCTGAATGTTATTATATATGGCTTTGAACATTTCATCAAGCCCTTCTCTTGCTGGAACAATAAATAACTAGTCCTAACTAGGTGCAACTCTGGAAAATTAAAATTGCACTGGTGTGGAAAATTAGCCGCTGATAGCAAGACTTCAGCAGCTGGACCAGTGGGACTGTGCAGACCAGCCAGGGAAACGCTGAAGCTGGTGGTGGGAAGGATTTAGCTGCTTGAAGCAGAGGTGTCTGCAGTGGTTACTGCACTTTTACCAAATGGTGAGAATTCACTCTCTGAGCAGAAGCGGCTACTAAGGAAAATATTCCTAAGAGACACTTAACTGCACTTAGCTGAGAGAATTCACGTGTTAGAGCAGGCAGGGTCCGTCCAAGGAGAGACTCAACACAGTGGAGCGAGAAAACGGAGCCAGCAGGAAAGTCAAGTCCAGGTTTATTTGGATGGTAATGAACTTCTGAACAGGGCGACTTCCCAAGCTGGAACCCTTGCCATGTGGCCTGTAGCTTCTTATATTGGGGGAAGGAGAAAGGGGTGGGCACCGGGGGTCCACCAACCAGGGACAAAGGGGGTGTGGGTCAAGGATTAGAGAGACACCTGAGAAGTCCAATGTCTGCAGGTAAAGGCGGGACTTCCTTTGTCTCTTCCAATCACACGACGCCCTTTTGAGGAATTTTCCAGGGGCAGTAAAGGAGACCCTGTGTCTGTTAGGCAATGGGATTGATTGACAGGGTTTAGGTAAAAAGGGGGGAATTAACATAAATCTGGGAGGGGATACCTAAAGACACAGGGCTCTAGGAGAGAGATGGGTGAGATGCACCACAACAGGTGTCTTGTGCTATTTTAGTCATGTGTGAGTGTCATGGCCAGCCCTTCCCTGCCAGTCCAGAAGGGCATGGGACTCTCAGGGGCTGCGTGTCAGACATGCCAGGCCCACACGGGTGTGTGGGGCACTGTGGGATGTATAAACCAGCCAGTCAGAGGCTGGGCAGGGTAAATAAATGTGCTTAAAATAGCACTGCATGACTACGTTTAGGCAAATGAACGTTGCCTTGGCACATCTGAAACCCTGCCCTGTGCTGTCATTGCCATGCCTGATGCAAGGCAGGGGGGAGACTTGGTCTCCTGGGCTACACAGATCACTCTGATGCAGTGCTTAGAAGAAAACAAGGTGGGGAAGGAATGATGAGTTAGGTGGACACCAGATGGGTGTGGCCTTTTGGAGGGGTCACAACTTGGGGCTTGAGGGTTTTGGTTCCCTCTAGGTCGTGCCTGAGGTACCTACACCCACCTGCAATAGGATCCTGCCCACAGCCAACCCCTGCAGCCATTCCCTGCAAGCTGGAAAGTGCAGATGGGGCAGTGAGCCTCACTGCTGGCTCCATGGGCTGCAAATGTCCGAGAGGATCCTGCAAAGGAAAGGAGAAGCCAGGCCTCATCAGTGCTGGGGGAACTCGTTGTGAGCTCAGAGCAAGGAGGCTTCTCCCTGCTGGAAGCATCTGCCGCAGCCAAGGAGGGGAAAAAATCGCCTTTGTACACAGTCTTTATAAATAAGTAGGTTACACCGAGCTCATCACTGACTCATGCTGCTGTCATCCCAGGGAAGCTGCTCTGGCAGGCTCTGAACTCTGGCTGCCCGGCAGGATTATGTGGAGAGGCAGCTCACTGGAGGGGTTGGATTCAGCCACACCACACAACTCCACTGCAAGCTCCTCTGGAAACAGTGCAGAACTGTAAATTTGCCATCATTTCTGGGATTGGAGAGACAAGTTTTGCAGTGACCAGTGCCCCTGCCACATTTCCCATCAATTTGTGATCAGGCAGGGAGGAGAGACCACACATCCCCGTAACACAGAAGGCTCTCCCCAGGCAGCCTGTGTAGTTTGCTGGAGGAAGGGACAATAATTTGGTCTTTTGCCTTGGTTATAACTGAACAGAGCATCACTTCAGTCTCTCCTCTTATTTCCAATGATGATATCTGCACCAGTAAACCAAAGAGAGTCTGAGCATGGCCTTCAGCAGCTGCACAGAGCCCTGTGTGGTTTGTAAGTGTTAGCACATTCCCTGCCACCGTTTTGGCCCATGGCACCCCGGGATGTCCCAGCTGGCAGCCCTGGGGCTGGTCCTGACCGCAGAATGGGTGAGCTCACCCTGTCCTGGGGAGAAAATGAGGTCAGCCCTGAGGACATGAGCTGGGCTCTGGGCATGCTTGCCTGACCTTAGGGCAGAGAACAGGCCCTGGCCAATTGCTCACTGCTGCAGATACTGCCCACACGAATAGACTTTTTCTCAGGAAACCATAGCTGCCACGTGCCACAAGAGTTAACAGTCTGATGCCATCCTTTCAGCTGCTGAGGTGATCTCAGGGGCTGCCACTCAATTTGCAGGTTTTCTGCAGGAAGCAGAAGACCCCTGACCTCTGCTTTGACAAATGCTTGATGCAGATGCTTCCACAGGACATTACTGCATCCTTAGAAAGCCCTCGTTGTGCTGGTGTGTGAAGTGGCTTCTGAAGGCAAGGCACAGAGCTGCAGACAGGCAGATGAGAGAGATGGAGCTTGTGCTGGGCCCAGGGAGCTGCAGCAGGTAAACCTCTCCTGCAGCCTTTCCCCACTGAAGTGCTAATGCAGAGCAGAACAGAGCTTTCAAGCAGTGCTTCCAGCTGCTCAGCACTGTCAGCTCGCTGGCATCCCGACGGCGTTCTCCCAAAACTGCTGAGGAAGCACAGTGTGCCCCAGAAAAAAGTCCTCAGAAACTTCTGTGAAAGCTTAGCTTAACACACTACATTGCAAATTCCTACTCATGGCTGATGGAGGGACAGCCCTGCCCATGTCCCTGAGGTCCCAGTGCAAACAGAGGATGATTAACACACTCTATGCTGGCCTGGGCTCCTTCTCCATCCCATGTTCAAGGCTGTATCTCAGGGGATGGAGGTATCACTCTAGGGAGCAGGTGGCCATCCCTTGGCACCCTACACAGGCTAAGCAGGTCCAGTCCTTTCCTATATCTCACACCAAGTCTAGGCTCCATTCTTGCCCTGTGTAAGCCTAGTTTGAAGCCTAGAGCATTGCCTTGTATGATCAGGCAGGAGTCTGTGTGGGCTGAAAATGTTTCTCCTCCCAGAGAGAGGCACTTTTAGATGTAGGACCTGTGGCTCTGGCTGCATCTGAGTGATGTTTCTTCCCAGCTGCTCATGGCCAGAGAGCTCTTGGCTGCAGCCTGGGCTGATGGCTCTGTATCCAACTGTAGCCTCAGGGAGATGGTTTTTGGCATCCCATTGTGACTGCTTTTTTCTCAGCCACCACAGACCTTTGCTCCAGGCCATTTTGATGCTTTTGGAAGAGAGCCGTGTCTAAAATGCAAATGCACAGCTACGACAGCTTTGAGCTGAAAGATCACAGGACACCTTTGCAAGGAGTTAAATTTGCAGCCATGTAAAAACAAAAGCAGCAGTCTAAGCAGGTTTATTTAGGGCTCAAAAAGCAACCTGACATTTGAAGTCTGTCACGTATTTTCAGAAGTCTGCCTCTATCAACATCACCTCTACCCATGGAGCCGCTTTGTGTCGGTGCTTATGTTCTACATTGTCATTTTTCCCCAGCACAACCACTCTGTATCAGTGGGGATGTCACAAAATGCCTTCTGAAGGCTGAAAAGAGAAAATGAAGGGTTGAGGAGCCAGGAAAAACCAGGTACAAAGCTCCCATGGCATTTGAGCAGCACAGCTTTGGACACCCACCCGAAGTCAGGTCGTTGTCCTCACGGTACCTTGCTGGTTCTCAAAGCATGCAGTTAAAGATAAGCTCTGCTGCATCCCTAAGGAACTGGAACTCGGTGTGTAGCAAGCAGATAAGGATGGCTACAAGTTTTCAGGACATTAAAGAAGTACCACCTATTTTCCCTGGAATTCAGATTATTCATAATATGCTAGTGATCATTTTGCATCTCACCTAACAGGTGGTCTGTTAAGGTTTCTTGGCAGCAGTTGCAGAAACAGTACTCCTGGGCTTTACAAGCAGCATTTATCATGGCTGGCAAGGTAATTTATTTGTGTCTTAAATACTTGTAATTAGACTGCCTCATAGCTAGTACAGTGAGGAACAAAACAGACTTCAGTAACACGCGGATAAATAATTCAAAGAGCATTCCTTAAAAGAAGCATTGTTTTTCCTCTCTGTTCCCACTGCCACTTTGAGTTCCTTGATCTAAAAGCTGGGATCAGTCTCCCCGGGGTTTGCAGGTCACATAGCTGCCACCCCTCCCGGGAAGTTGGAAAGTTCAGAGAAAACCAAAGCATTTAAGAGGAAAAGAAGTTCTGTGATGTCAGCTTCTCTATTCTGGAGAGCCGGCTCCCAGCTGCTGCCTCTCCAATAGCTACTCCACCCAGCCCTCAGATAATAATCACAAGCTATTTCGCCAGCTCTGTTTCCTTCTACATTTTTGCTGTTAACTCCATCAGCTGTGTGGATACCATTTAGCTCAAGAGCACAGAGGCTTATAGAGCAAAAACGTTGTTCTTTGAGTTCTTGCAAATTACACGAGCACATGCAAAGCTTTGTTTCAAGGACTAAAGTTAAGCAGGAGTCTTGAAGAAACAGGGTCAAAAATGCATGGGGTGCTTTGCCAGAGTGAGCTGATTTCCTAAATGGATGTGGATGTTTGTAATGTCACATTTGTAGGAAAAATCACTGCTGTACCCTGCCCTTCAGGCTGTCTCTGGGAGAGGAACAGCTCTGCTGTCCAAGGGCCCAGCTGTCCTGCTCCCACTCAGGCAAAAATCCCACTGAGAGCAAGAGCTGAGACTGCAGAGTGGAAATGGCAAAACTGGATTCAGATTGGCACCTGGTCAAAAGCCAGGAATCTTCAGTGATAAAATGTTTTTATTTTTCAAAGCACGCATCAGATTCTGAAGCATATTTTAGTTTTCAAAAGTGTCATTTTCTCCCTCAGTTGCTCACAGTTTCCCTCACACACAGGATTATTTTAGCAGCCCCAAATACGTGTATCTGCATGTGCAAACTTCAGCAGCACGTTAAAGAGACACTGCCCAAAACACTTCAGTCCTCATGAAGTGAAACTCGGAGTGTCTGACATGGAAAGTTTGTATTAGCTTAAGCTCAAATAATTCAATCCATCTGCCACAGGGACCTAATAAAACTCCTTTTGCTGGACTGGTTTTCTCTAAGGCTTCCCTTCACCCACACAGGTCTCTAGGGCTGCTTTTTCTGGCCACATTTGCTGCACATAAACAGCAGCCATACTCAGGATCTAGTATTTCCCAACAAAATCATCCTCATGAAACCCAGGAGGGTTTTCTTTCTCACCTGCTCATGTGACATGGCTTCAAAACATCATCTCGGGTGTCACAGCATACAACTCACGTCTGCAGGGGCCTGAGAAGCTGGAGAGATGCACACATCTTCCCAAGGCATCAAAGAGCACTTCAGCCAGCACACCAAGGAAACAGCTGAGAGAGGGTCACTGTGCATATGGAACAGCACAGGCATGTCCCCACCTGTTTGAGGGCTTCCCTCAAAGTCCTCTAAAGAGCTCAGTGTACTCCATTACTCACAAGGGGTTTTTTTGGGGTCTCAGTAGCCCAGATAGAGCAGAAGTTCTCAGTGCCCTGGGACAAGTCCACTCTCAGCTGGCCAAGCTTGCCCTGCAATAGAAACCCTTTATTTTAAAGGCACCTGTACCCTCCACTGACTGATTCCCCACTTGGTGAACACTTTTTCCTTTCCCTGGCATTCAGCCCTGAGAAACCTAATCCAGCCTGGGCAGTGGCCTTCTCCAAATCCAAGGGCTTTACATCTGCATGGAAAGCAGCTGTGTTCAAGAGCTTTCCATTCCATGCCACCATGTCAAATGAAGGCTTTTCCACCCCCTTGAGCCCATCTCCAGCTCAATGTGGCAGGGAAATAGGGATGAGAAGGTGAAGCAGCCCTCCAGACAGGGTTGTTCTGCTGGCACAGGTGTGCTGAGAGAGGCCCTGGTGTCACAGAGTCAGAGAGCCATAGAGTAGCTCTATAGTAGTACTTCCTAGGTTGGAATGGACCTCAAAGTTCATCCAATTCCACCCCCTGCCATGGGCAGGGACTCCTTCCAGTATCCCAGATTGCTCACAGCTCCATTCAGTTCCTGGGACATTTCCAGGATGGGGCAGCCATAGCTCCTCTTGGCAGACTTCACATACCTGTGTGGCCAAAATCCTCTTATCAACACCCAGCAAATGACAGCAGCTGCCAAACGGGAGAGGGAAACTCAGCTGGGTGCAGACAATTGGTGATTGTAATTTTCAGCAATGTAAACATGGGGAAGCTGCCCTAAACTTCTGCTCAGGGTGACAGCACTCCAGGCTATGTTCTGCCAGCTTTATTTATCCTGATTTCAATAGGAAGAGTCAGGGGCTGGAGCAATAGTTGCTGGAGATTGATGACAGAGTCTGGAATGCAGGGGTGACCACAGAGTTTCAATTTCTTCTCACTGAGCTGATAGAAGTAGCTCAGATATCTCTGCTAAGCTCTCGTTTATGGGATGGTTTGGCTAAACACCCTCTGCTTCATCACATTGCTTGGTTAGTTCTGGTTTCATACAGCACTGCTTTCTAGCAGCTACTGCAAGGATGAGAGTTTCCCAGCAGGGAAAAGTTGATTACAATAAAATCAGCAGCATTTGCCATTAATTTCATGGCAATAGGATTTGACCAAAGAAAATCTCTACAAGGCTTTGAGTATTTTGATTCCATGAAGAGCATGCAACTAGAAAAAGACTTTGCTCAAGAAAAGTGTTTGTAAACAAAAGGGAGTTCAGCAAAAACTGGGAGATGTGAGTCTGAACAAAGTCAGCACACCCAGTATCTGCCAGTCTGATTTGTAGGCAGGAGGTTCCAAAATTATTGTTGTTTGGGCAAGAACCAGAAGTTAGGGCTTCATTTCTGAGCTAGATAATCAATATGGGCTGAGGCCAAACCCACAGCTTTTCTAAGGCTAGGCTATGTCTTGCTTCATATTATTAGGCACAAGAGACAGAGCTGACTTGGATTTACAGAATCTTGGCTCAGACACAGTTAGCATTAGCATGACTACCGAGGATGAGTGTATTCTCAGTGAAGGCCCCTTCAGGAATTGGGTCTTTTAATGGAATTTCAAAAGCCCAGTGGAGGTGCAGCATTCATTTCTACCACAGCATCACCGGCATGTTGCATGGGGAAGTATAAGATTACATCCAGGCTATACTGGGCTTTTAGAGTTTTTCCTTATTTCAGCCCTAAAGCTGAATCAGCCCAGGCAAATCCTGGAACTGCTGCCCCCTCCTGCCTGTGGTCAGAATTTCCAGCATCAGGAGCCACAGAGGCTTCCATCAGGCACCTGAGTTCCTGCAGAAAAATCCTTTCCAGTGTGGTTTCCCTGTGCTGCACTGCTGAAATGCAGCTGACTGGAGAGAGGCTGGATGCAGTGCAGACACACCACAGAGCAGCTCTGAATTTAAAGGGAAGAATGACTTCTCCCAATAAAAACTACAAGGGGAATCAAGGCAGCGATTTTGGCAACAGCCAGGATAAAAAGCATCTTTTTCTCTGGGAGGGTTGTCTGGAGAGTTTTGGATGGCTCTAGGAACTTAGTACAGTTTTCCACCTTATCCAAAAGATGGCACTGTGAACATTGCAGCCACGCTCTGCTCCTGCCTGGGTCTGGCCCTGCTCAGCTCCTGGGGGCTGATCTCACAGTCCACCCCCCTGTGGCACCCAGCTTTTTACAGCATTTTCCATAGCTGATTGTCTTTGCCCCAGAAAAAAAAGAGTAAATCAGAGCCTGACTTGGTTCAGGCACTGTTTGATTCCTCTAAAATCCAGTTACTCAGGTTTTGGAACAGCTTTATGTTTTAAAGGGAGATGGGATACAGGGAGAAACAGGACAGGGATGAGGGGGAGAGGGGATGAGAAGTTGTGAGAAGGAGCAGATGAGAGCACAGGGGTAGGACTTGTGTCAGCAGTGGGAGAGGAGAGGAAAGCAAAGGAAGGAAGGGAGAGACAGGGTCCCTCCTTTGCTCACCAGGAGAGTTACCTGGCTTAACACCTGGAGAGGACATCTGTGACTGCCCAAAGCAGGATGGGCCATCCACTTGGTCAGTCCAGCTCCAGCCTCACGCTCACACCGCATCCCAACTAGAGACCTTTGTAGAGAGATATGAAAATGATGCATCAGATTTTTAGGCAAGCACCGGAACATCACACAGGAGTGCTGGACAGGAAGTGAGAAATTTTGCATTAGCTTGAAACTACAGAAGTTTAATTATACTTACATGCTTTTCAATCCAATTTGTAACTTTTATGATGACCCCAGAGGGTTGTTGGTTTGAGTTTAATTGACCTATTTGCAACCGAGCCAGTTCATTCCCACAGCTGGGGACACTTTTTTCACGGATTCCAATTCAGTGATTCAAGCTTCTGAGGCCAAGGGGACCATTAGATCATGTAGTCTGGCCTCTTGCATATGGACTTTCCTCCAGACATTCTTCTGAGCTGCACAAGACGTGCCTGGTGAAAACCTGCGTCCCAAAAAGGAGCTCAGGCTGGACCAGTGTTCCCAGGGATGGGCAATGCACCATTTCCCTTAATCACTTGTTCCTCTGGGCAATCACTCATTTGGAGATTTAAATGTAAGCATCATCAGGATCTTGGTCATCCAAGATATCACCTGACCCCAAAATGTTTAATGAATAGTGCCTGATGGACATGCTATTAATTCTTTAAAGCAAAATTTTTAAAGTATAAATTGGATTATGAAGTACTTAGGAGATGTTTATTTTGCCGAGTGGTCTCATTTGCTCCAGATCCAGACAGAGCAGATTAAACAGCAGGAGTCATCAGTTGTTCTCTCAGCTTTAACTTGTATTCTTGTGAAAACTCGAGCCCTTCTGAGCAATGGCATGTACAGAAGTCAGTTTTTTAGTTATCCTTTGGAAGCTGTGACCAGGAAATGCCCCTGTAAGACACCACAGATGGCTCTTTCCACGCACTGCTTGGCAGATGTGCAGGAAAATTGCACTGAAAAGTTGGCTCTCAGCTGGGCTTTGCAGCAAGGTGCTAAATGCATGTGCTGTAACACTTTGTGATGACGTGTTTTGGGCTGTTGGTTTGGTTTTTTTCAAGTTTCTTTGCCAAATTACAAACCCAGTTGCTGGTTGGAAGCTCAAAATCTCCTATCTTTGCAAAAAAGCAAGGGGTGAACTGATGTCTCCCAGCCTGGGATGTGGTGCTGCCTTCTGGGGTGCAGCTCTCCCTGTGGGCACAGGCACTGCTCTCCCAGAACTAACAACACCTCCTCAGCTCCTCCAAGCTCCCTATAACCCTCGTTCCTCTTGCTTTAACCCCTGGCCTCCTTCCCCACTCCCCACACTGTCTCCTCTTCTCTACTGTTTTTTTTTCTGCAGCTCTCCAGGACAGCCCCTTCCCTTATGGCCATGAGCTGAGAGAGAGGAGGATTTTCTTCTTCACTGATGCCCAACTAACTGGGGACCAGATGCCATGAAATAACTTTCATAAGGCAAAACACTCACCTGTCAATCTGAGACATAGGAAAACATGGCCAGGGTCTGCACACACTGGGCTTCTCTTCACACTGCTACTGTTTTTTTTTCTGCAGCTCTCCAGGACAGCCCCTTCCCTTATGGCCATGAGCTGAGAGAGAGGAGGATTTTCTTCTTCACTGATGCCCAACTAACTGGGGACCAGATGCCATGAAATAACTTTCATAAGGCAAAACACTCACCTGTCAATCTGAGACATAGGAAAACATGGCCAGGGTCTGCACACACTGGGCTTCTCTTCACACTGCAGCCAAACTCACTCCCCACAAAATACAAGCATTGCCACAGCCCTGCAACATGTCCAAAAGTCTGTTCAGGGAGTTGGGAGAGTCCTCTCTTCTGAAAACTGAAGCCTCCAGCACACACACAGTGCATGCAGGGCTGGGCCATGCTTGTTAGAAGCACTTTATGTCTTTGCAGCCTGCCTGAGCATCACAGCTTTGCCATGGACAAGGGGCTCCTTCTCCATGGGACTTCCACTCCTTCCAGCACCAAGGCACGCTACTGCTTTCCAGGGATTCAGGCAATTTGGGGAGTGCTGGCTGACTTTTGATGCTATTTAGGCTGGGCTGGATAGAGCTGTGAGCAGCCTGGTCTAGGGGAAGGTGTCCCTGCCTGTGCCACAGGGTTGGAACTGGAGAACCTCTAAGGTCCTTCCAATCCAACCCACTCTTTGATTCCATGATTCTGTGATTCCATGATTATTCTTGTTACAGTTATTTGACCAAGAGAAGCAAGAAACTGGGCCCATCAAAAACTCTGAGGGCAAGGCACATCACACCTACTGGCCACAGGACAGTGAAGCCCTGCAAACCCTGATGTGGCAGTCTCAGGCAAAGGTAAGGCCTCAGCTCTTTGGAGCAGAAATGAGGAATGCTGTCACTAAAAGAAACTGCAAAGGGAATTTTAAATTAAATTGGGATTTTAAAATTTAAGGGCATTTAAATTTTAAATAGTCCAGCTCTAGGCAAAATGAAAGCAGTCTTTCTGTTCCAATGTGGAATGGGCCAGATCCTCTGCAGCTGTAAGTCGGTGGCGCTCTCTGTCTGCTGGAATCTGAGGGACTTAATTGATTTGTGGCAGCTGAAGTTCTGGCAGCTCAGGCTCACTCCTGAAAACACACCATTCCAATCTGGCTGGCAGTGCAGCCTTGATGTTTCATTAATTCACAAGAAAGCTCCCGCCAGGACAGACACACGTGGCTGAAAAAAAGAAAGAAAATTACTCTAAACCATGTTATCATCCGTCACGTTATTGAAGCTAATTTAAAAAACACTTCCCAGGCTCCCAATCTCAAAGGATGTTGTTTTTCTTTCTGTGTGCCTCTGTTAGGAAACCACCAGTCTCGTGTTTTTCAGGCTGTGTTTCTCTCAGGAGGGCGAGGGAAGGGAGTCAGTGAGGAGGAATGGGAAAGACCCTTCACGCCCTGCCAGCACAGAACCATTCCCCACACTCTGGCTTTGTCCTTCAAAGTTTGAAATGACTCATTGATAAAGGTTCCCACTGCTTCCTTTGGGAGATATCTGACAGCCCCTTCGGGCTTCAGTGTTGGGATGTTTTTCTTGATAGTCAGCCTAGACATTGCTTTGCTCCATTTCCTCCCATTGCCCCTGGTTCCACCTCGTCCCACCGTAAACAATTCCTTTTCCCCTCCTGGTGTTGATACTGTGCATATCAGAAAAGGAGGGGGTGACTGACACAGGAATAACACAGAAACATGTTTTTAGTCCAGCCTGCAGAATAATTTCCAGCCAGAGTTGTCACAGATTACTACTTACCCATCATCTTTTGGACAAAGAATGAGGACAGGGGTATAAAATGGCATCAGGGCTGTCTTAAGGATTTAACCATCTTCCACCTGCTGTCATTTCCTTCAGGTACCATCACCACCTCTGGGAACTGGGTCCCATGGTCCTTGCTCTTTTTAGCGAGCACGTGGCTCACTGTAAAAACTGAACGTAACAGAAGCTGAAAGATCCCTCTGGATGAGGCAGCATATGGAAAAAAAGATTTAATGGAACCATTATATCATAATCACAATATGAAAAGTACTAGCAACTTGTGTTTATTGACTTCTCTGCAGCAGTAACAGCCTGGCAAAACAAAAGGCAAGAAAAGCTGACAAATGCAGGGATACAAATGTAGTGCAAAGCAAAGCACAGCCAACAGCTTTACTGATGAGAGATGCACTTTTCCTTCCTGGTTTATAACAATTGTGCAGCTCCCTCTGTGCTCCTGAAGTGCAGCAGAGATTTTTGGCTGATCAATTAAAGTTGCGTCCAAAGCTGTGCTTTGATTATCTCTGTCAGTTTTGGGGTAAAACCTCACCCTTCCCAGGCCTTTTGGCTTCCTTATGTGATAGACCCAGGATTTAAAGGCACTGCTCAAAATGCAAATGAAAAGGTTGACTTTGTTTTTACCAAAGAAACAGCAAAGAGAAGTTCATTGGCACAACACTGCTGCACTGTGATATTCCCTGTAAAAAGCATCACCTGCAGAACTGGGATGGGCAGGGAAGGAGGAGAGAACTCACCCGGTGTGCTGGTGTGACCCACAAACACAGATTTTGAAGGGAAAACTCCAGAAAAACCTATTCATTAATATTTCTGCACATAACGCCTTAGAGCATCAAATCAGGTCACCAGAATGGGTTAATTTTGGGGAAAGATTCAAATGTAATCAGCCTGGGAGAAAGCTGCACCTCAGAGGCAGGAAATGGGAATTGTTTTGTCTCCCTGTATATGACTTCAGCCCACTCTCTCCTCAGATTGTGGGGCCATTGAAAGCTTTGAGCTGCTTTGGCTTTGTTGCTGCCATCTGGGTTGTTCAGTAGAATGTAAAAATCAGCGAGGTCAACAGCACAGCTCTGGGGATGCAGACTGCAAGGCCAGGAGTGCTGCCTACATCCTTCAGCACCGAGGGGAGGCACAGGCATTTCCCCAGGTGGCATTTCTCCTGGTGGCAGAAATCACACGCCTCCCTGGCCTCCTGCAGGGCAGCAATTCTATATCCAGGGAAGATGCTCAAAGCTGAGGGAATCATTTATTAAAGTCTGGGGGAAAAAACAGGTCTGCAGAAAGAACTGGAGCAAGGTTCTCTTGCTGACAGTAGGTTTGAGGCAGAAGCACAGCTTTCCATACCTGGATTAACTAGGCATTTAGAGTCTGGATTTAAATTTCATAACACTCTCATAAGGGAAATCAAAAGAGCCTTTGGGATCTCAGCACTCCTGGGTTTACAGGGAGCTGGGATTTAAAAAAAAATTGCTCTGAAAGCCAGACTCTAGACAGGATAAACATATTCCTGGGGACAGATCTGATTAGGTGAGCTCCTCTAAAGGGGGGCCATGGTATAAATAGAGCTGTGGTTGGCCTTTCTGACTCAGCTAATCTGATCATTACCTCCTGCTTGCCTCGAGGTCACCCTATCTGACCAGCTCTGCTGACCCCTTGGAATATCCCAGAAGCTCCCACACCAGCAGGTGACTTGCCAGTGGCTTATAAAGCTAAAGAAGAAAGCAAATTGAGAGAGGGAAAGCGCCCTGCAAAATCTTTTCAATTTCCCTTCCTTCCTCACACAAAATGTATTTTGCTTCTGAAGAGCTCCCGAGGTAAAATCACTGACCTATGTAGCAATGGGATTTTTTTCTCTTAAACACTGCATACAGGAGTATGTACACAGAAAACTTATAAATCATACACACCTCAGTGTGCATCCATACAAATGTGGAATTGCTGAGCAATACTAGTGATGAAAACAATAAAATAAACTTTATTATTAAAATACACTTATCAGTCTGTGCTGATCGGTTTGACTGCCTCTGGTGTCAACACAGAACCAAATTTCTTCCTTTCTTGAAGAAATTATTGCTTTGCAAAAGATTAAAAAAAAAAAAGTCAAAAACCCAAGCCCAGGTAATCTCTTCCTGTTCATGGAAGTGGTTCTGGAAGCTAAAGCAAGTGATGTATTTGCAGCATGGAGATGTAAGATGGAGGGACACAGTACTTCCAGAGGGCAGTGACAGACTGTACAAAAATTACCAAAAACTATGCTGGAAGAAAAAAAATCCCCAAGATCTCTTGTAAGTACTGGCAGTACACACAATTAATAACTTTTAACTTGATCCCTGCTGATTTATTTTAGCTTTTTTTTTTCCACTTAGTAATCGAATTGCTCACCAATGCCTCTGATTATTTATTCAGTATTTAGCAGGTTGAGCAACAACAGAAATATCCTTTGTGCCACTCCTGCTGCCTTGGCCCTGGCACCAAGGCTCCAGCAGATGTCCTCTCTGTGTCTGGGTCCTTTTCCTGAGACTTCTATGGGAGGCTAACTGGTGTTAGAGAAGATCATGGCGTTATTTCTATTTGCATTCATTTCCTGGGCATTGGACTGCACAGGATTTTGTATTTAACTCTCCAAGATGTAAATTGATTGTTACCAGTAAACTCTATTGGGAAAAATAGTCAGGTGAGGACTCTGGTAGTATAAAGATCACTGTCCTTCCCTGTTCTATGACCCATATTATCCCTGCCTTCTTTTCTGGAATTTCATCAGAGCAAAAGATAAGGAGCAAAAAGAGAAATTGAGATTTTTCAAGTGTGCTTCTGACCTTGGAGAATGAAGATGCTATCATTGCAACAGGGCCTGGTTTTCTCTGAGCACAAACATTCATTCACTTTTAAAAAAACAATGCTTACTTAAGGTCATCACCTAAATCATAAAATGGTTGGGGTTGGAAAGGTCCTTAAAGCCCATCCAGTTCCACTCCCCTGCCATGGACAGGGACACCTGCCACTATCCCAGGTTGCTCAGAGCCCCATCCATCCTGGCGTCGGACACTTCCAGGGATGGGGCAGCCACACCTTCTCAGGGCAGAACACCAAGGCATTGTGGATCAGTGGTCTCTTTCTACACAGAAAGGACCTAAACTGTCAAAAAAAAAAAAAAGGCATTCAGGTAATATTCTGAAGTTGAAGACTTTACATTTTCCCCTCTGCAGTGGGGAAAAAGAAAAAAAAAGTCTGTCCCAAATTTAGCCACTGCACCCAAGAACTTGTGCCAACAAACTGATATTTTCATTACCTTGCAGCCTTTAGGTGTGTTTCTGGTAGCATGCAAGCAGTTGAAAACAGGAGATACTAGAAAAAAATTCTTCATTGTGAGGGTGGTGAGGCCTTGGCACAGGTTTTCCAGAGAAGCTGTGGCTGCCCCATCCCTGGCAGTGTCCAAGGCCAGGATGGATGGGGCTCTGAGCAACCTGGGATAGTGGAAGGTGTCCCTGCCCATGGCAGAGGATGGGAATGAGGTGATCTTTAAAGTCCCTTCCAACCCAGGCCATTCTGTGGTTCTGTAATAGGAATTTTAGATGGCTGCATAAAGAAGCACCAAGGAAGTAAAAAATGTAATTCCTGAACCACCGAGGAGACAATTCAGTGATGCTTAAGCACTCACAAAGAGAAGATCCAAACTTTGGGGTGGTCAAGGTCAACATGACTTTCCACTGCTTCCTGTGGGCTTTTGCACCTTAGCAATGCTCCTGCTTAAAAACAAAAATGCTGTGTTCTCCTTCTAATTCAGCTTCCATAAGGCCCTGTAAGGTTGAAAACGATGTTAAATCACTCTGAGTCCCTGGTGTCCCTCCAATACTTTGTTCAACCCAGCTGGAATTGTCCATTTAGTCAGAAGAAAAGGTGTAAGACACAGCTGAGTTGACACAGTTGCCAAAATGTCTTGGCCAAGAGTCACTGGAATGCCAAATATGACATGAGATTGCAAGAAGATTTTTTTTTTTTGATGCTGGCAGCAACTGCAGTGCCCTGCCTGGGCATTCATAGAAGACTAAGGAAGAGACTTGGCTGTGAAAGGATGTGGACTAGTGGCTAAAGGAACAGTGTGATTTTCAAGAGAGACTCAGAGATTTATCCCTGGCAGCTCTATGCAATGGACCTTCAAAAGGTTACATGAGGCATCAGGCTAATGATACCTAGGACATAGGGGTAGTGGGGAGGCTTAATTAATCACAGCCTTGAAGTTTCAAATCCAGACAAGGGAGGTGAAAATCAGTATTATTTCAATAATTGGAGCCCTCTAGCTGATTATGTTCAGGATCAGACAACCAGAGTGGTTTAAGAAGGACGTGTTGGCAGGTGCCCTGCAGCTGGCCTGTGACAATTCCCTGCTGGGTGCAGGTATTTTTAGCTGTAAATGAACACACAGAATAATTGGAAGATTTCCCAGGCTGTGGCATGGAGAGCTGTGGTGGAATTTAGGAGCAGAGCTGTGCAAGTTGCCAGCCATGGAGAGCAGACACCACCAAAATTTCCTGAAGAAGAGGAAACGGGGGCAGAAGTGGGAGTGGATGGAGCAGCCAAAGGGTAACTCCTGGGCAAAATTATACCTTGTAGTGAGAAGATGTCATCATTAACTGTACACTGTGGAGGGGAGTCCTCTTTGATCTGTTCTAAATGCTCAGTTTAATTAAATTCCTTTTATTCTTCTTGAGAAGAAAGAATAAGTTTAACTAAAAGAGCTACCTTCTCTCCAGTGTTTTTCCTTTTATTCATCGCTAAATGACAGCTCCAATCTTTTGAGCTTCACTTCCCAAGAACACTTTTATCTGGTAATTTCAACGTCCCATTTCTAGACCTTTTCTATTTCTGCCAAATACTTTCAATTAAAAAGATAACCAAGAATTAATACACTGTTTCAGATATGCCAATAAGCTTGGTTTATCAAGGAGTGTCGTGATAGTTGCAGAGCCTGTTTTGCATCCTGGGCTGTGCAGTACTCACACAACTTGGTTCTTGGGTGTCTCTGCATTTTAAGTAAGGATTTTCACTGTCACCAATGATGACCCACTCTTTTTTTCCTGAGTGATTTTCAGCTTTTATGAATAGCTGACTTTTGATGTTGCTTCTTTTTTTTTTTTTCCACTAAACTCTGATTATTTTGTATTTATTCCAAACAGAAGATTCTGCTTGCTCTCATATTTCTATCTCACCTTGCTTTCCTAGAGCCTTCTAAAAGTTTTCACAGCCATCCCTAGTCCTCAGGGACCTTCAACCACTTTGTGTAATCTCCAAAATTTCTGACTTTGCTGCTCACTCAGTTTTCCAGACCATTCATAAAAACAGCAAGGAATACATCTGACATTGTGGATCATTAAGACACCTGCTTCTAATCCTTTGCCAAAGTGAAAATGTCTAATGTTCTCACACATTATTTTCTCTGTCTTATCTAATTTCTGAGTAGTAATTTGACTTTTGCTTAAGGTGCTTACAAGGAACCCAATAAATAAGTCTCAATATTGGTGCTGTAAAATTAAATAAAAGTACTTTGAATAAGGAGTGCTGCATGAAAACTTGTCTCTGACGATTCTCAACTTATGTTAATATTGCCTATTCTCCTTATGCTCCTAATGCCAAATTGCATTAAACCTTAAAATGACAATATTTGGGAACATAAAGACAGCCTGCTGATATTTTTGATCTTTGTATTTCAGCACAATGTGCCCATCCAAATGGTTCTGTTATTTTTTCTTTATTAAAATAGGAATCTTAAATATATACCGGGGAGGAATAACTGGATTTTGATAGAAGAGAAATTCCATTGCATACAACGAGGGAAAACACAGTTATCTTTACCTGTTAAAGCAGGAGATTATTCTAGGAATAAATCTGCTGGGACTGATATTCCAAACAGATAATTTCTGTATATTCATGAAACCACCTTTCAAAGCTGTCTGCAAAAAAACCCCTGAACCCCAAACTGCTGTTCTCTGGTGTTTAGAAGGGCTGTAAATTCAAGAGGCTTTAACTACACTGAATCTTTCTGAAATAATCTGATTTTAAGCAAATCAATTCATGAAGTGTTGAGCCCCTTAGGTGAAAGTGGCAGTGACCAAACTGACACATGCAGGGGAGAAGTTTGCAAGCAGAAGAAAGAGGGCAGCAAAAGGACACCTGATGTTCATCCAGGCTGGTTTCACCTCGGGTTATCTGTGATCAGTGCAGGCCCATGTGACACAGAGCTGTCCTGCATGGGACACTGCCCAGAGCAACCCTCTGTGCTGACGCTTTGGCTCTGGAATAACGAGGGCATCTCTAAAGCCAGAGTGATTAGCCCGGGGTAAAATCACCACGCTGCTGCAGTTGTGATTCTGAGGGCGAGGCAGTCGGATGTGTGGCTAATGATGACAATGAATTACAGATTCTTCCCCTCCTCTGGCAAATGCAGCAGAGGCAGTGGATCCCGTGAGCTGTGCCAGTGACATTCTGGGAATATCTGCAGCAGAGTGACTCCCTGCAGCAGCAGCCACTGCAGCTGAGTGTCCCCAGGCAGGCAGCTCCCAGAGCTGCAGTGAAACTCCACCAAGTCAGAAAAGCTCCCTCACTCAAGGATGCCAGTGCTTAATTTTGGAGCGGTTCCGACATGCATGACTGATTTCCCCATCATCAATTTCTCTGTCATTTGCCCCATTCTTGCTTCTGGTGTTGGCAGAGGGATTGGGTGGTCACCCGAGGGAAATGGCCATGTGGTCCTGGTGGCCTGGCTTACGGCCACATTAAAAGGACAAAAACAGGGCTGAATCCGAGAGATGTAAACATCAGCCTAATAGATGGATCAGCTTAATCACTCTGCCGGCCCAGCAAAGGACCATCCATCTGTTAATGACAGCAAAGGGATTCTTACAGGGTAATTACTAAGCAGCACATTTAGAAGGCGGGTTGTTCCACTTTGGTTTTTAATTACTGATTAAAAGGGAGAAATTAGAATATTTTAATGAAACCTCCAGATGTCAACAAATAGGTCTAATAAATTGGATGTGGAAGATAATAATTTTCAGTTAAAATTTGTCATCTCAGAAGGTCCAGTGGGAAACCACATCTTTCAGAGGCTCTCACAAGATCCAGAGTCATGCTGAGCCCAGCTCCCACAAAACACTCAGCATCTCGAGAGGACAGAGGGATTTGTGTCTGCATTAGGGCCCTTCTGCTCCCTTTCATCCACACACACGTTACTCAGGGCAAACTTCATTGCAAGACCAGGTCTTTCATGGACTGTTTTTTTTTTCCCTTGGGAATGAAATTATCTTTACTATCAACTTCTGTTCACTTTGCTGTTACCTCACTTGATCTCTAGGTGGGTCCAAAGCCTCGACTGAAGCCCCAAAGGACTGTAACCAATACCTTTCAGCAAACCTTTCTCACAAATATGTAACCAACTGAAAGGAAGACATCCCATCCAAGCTGGTCATACAGATTTTCCCTGGCAGTATGGAGAAAGATAACTCCACTGGGAACATCATCCAGTCAGCCCTAGGCACCTATTTTTGGGCAGGATGAATCCTCTTCTAGAAGCACCTCTCTCTTCACTGCCTACCAATAGAACCCAGACTGAGACTAAAACTGATTTTTTTTTTATGCCTGATCTTAAATGAAGGAAGTCTTACTCTAAATCACAGTATCATTATGTTTCAATCCAAACATAAAAATTGTTAAATCTTCATGGAGGAAAACCACCAATTTGTCACACAATCAAACAGAGAGAATGGTAATGATCCTGACAATAAAATGGGAGGTGTAATTTATTCTAGAAATGCCAGTTAAAAAGTAGGAATGATCAAGGCTTAGGGCCTCCTCAGGAAAATTAGGTGCCAATCTTAAATGTCAATAAAGGAAGGTAGATACTCCTAGGTGCTGTGCTCTCCCTCCCTCCTTGCAAACACAGTAAAAGCTCCGGGTCTACCTCCTGCATTTCCTTGCTACTCCTCTGGCTTGGTACCTAGTATAGTAAATAAAAATGATCTTAGCATTCAAGATAAAGTTCTAAATATGTCGCATTTCTATAACTTCTTGGTGCCTCTTCTGGATCTTGAGTCAATAAATCAGTCCTGTGATCTTCTGGCTCTCCTCTGATTTGCTGTCTTATGCAAAAAAAAGAATTGTTTTTCCAAAAATATTTGTCAGCTTTGAGTTGAGCATCCCAAAAAGGTGTGGGGAGTGAAGTCAGTGCACACAGCTTTTATAACTGAGCACATCCCAGGCAGAAGGCTCCGTGCTCCAGGGATAGTGCAGCCAGAACAGGCATCACCTGTGCATGGAGGCGATGGGAAAAGGAAGAGCCCAAGAACTGATCACTGATGGGAATTGCCAGGATAGATTCTCAGCTCTCTACCTCCTAAAGCCTTCTTTACACGTCTTAAAAACCCTTTTACCTTTTAAATTCCCACAGGAATCAACGCACCCACCCCACATGTCTTGAGCCAGATGTTAGAAGCTTTCCAAGGCTGCTACACCCTCCTTGGCAGGAATCCATCTGCATGTAGCCCTCAGCTTGTGGGTGAGGCTGGATTTCTGTCTCCAGGTCTGCAGACTCCCTCTGCCTTGGAGGGGCTGCATGAGCTGCCTTAAAACCTTGTGTTGCTTCACAAAAGGAGTAATGCCAATGACTAAAACCCCCCAGAAATGGAATAAACACCTTGGCTCCAATCATTAATGTCACAGCCTCCTGACCTCTCTTTCTGGCAAGCAAAGGGAAGTTAAGTGGAGCAGCATTTTCCTTTCCTCTCCTCTAAATAAGGCTTTTCATTGCTGAAGTTCCAGTCATCTCCAGTGATCTTTTTTCTGTCTACCTGATCTCAGACTAATTAAAAAAACAGTCTTTGTGAATGCCTCTGGAGGATCACCAAGCTTAAAGTGAGTTTTCAAGAGAAGGACTACAGCCAAAAAATATTCAATGTATATTCCAGTAGCAAATTGCCATGACTTTGGGTCAATTCTTTTGATGGAGTGATCTGGCAGGGTTCATTTCTGACAACAGATGTGTGTTCTGGTTTGTACCAACTGAAAGTTTCATCCTGCCTTTGTTTACCAAACGAATGCTGAACTTCCAAAAAATAATGACATTAACAGGTCATGCAGCTGCAGCCTTCTGTTCCTTCCAGAGAGGCAGAAGAGAAGTCAATCCCACTTTCCTCCCTTCCCAGTCCCACTGGTGGTACAGAAATGGGCATCTTTGGGGAGCATTGTACTCTCATTACCTTCTCAGTAAATGGGGAATTGTTACTTTTGAAGCAAAAATGGAAAGATCTTGTTGATTCAGCAATAATTACACAAAAATACAGAGCAATGAGCTAGTAGAAAATAGGTGCCCATGGTAACAACTCAGTATGTAATAATACTTATCTTGAGACTCAGTAGGACTAAAGGTAGATGATTTTCCTCTGAAATTAAAGTAGTTCTGAAATTTGGACCAGATTAGAGACAATGTCCACCCATTTCTTCCAGATGCTTAAGGAGACTGCTAAATTCTAGGAGAAAAAGAGGAAATCACTCCACTGGACTCTCCTCCTTCTTTTTAATTAAATTTGCAAACAGAGGAAGACCAAGTAAGAATCCAGCCTCTGATTTATTTATTTAATTGGAACTCTGCTACTTTGAAAAACCACCATATACAGGCTTGTTTCTAGCCAAGGATTTCCTTCTAGCAGATCCTTGGGGTGGGAAGAATTATGTGCTTCACACCTCTTTGTACAACCCCACGGAAAGGGGGAGCATCTCAGTGTGGGGAAGGATGTGTATGTGTATGCATGGATGCAAAATCCCAGAGGACACTCAGAAGAGCCAAATATACTCCATACCATTAGGATAAAATAAATCATGCTGTTTTGCTCACAGATTGCAATGGGGACACAGAGATACTCAAGCTGGGTGTAGATACTCATAGCCTTTGCTTGCTACCTGCTTGGCAGGAGATATATGTGGAACTATCTCTAGTTGGACTATGCACCACAGTGCTCAATTCAGCCACAAAAATGCTCTAATTTATTGAAACAGTGCAGTTGGATGACATGAGAACTAATCCAGCTAGTGATGCCACAGCTGCCTGGAACAAACCAAATTTCACTACCTCAGCCCATTCCTCCATCATTTAGGAGCAATGTCAGCACTATTAAAACGTGCTGGAAAAACAGTGCTTGAAATTGAAGTTCCCCTGTTCTCCCACAGAACAGAACTAATTAAGAGAAGGCAATGTAGCCCCATCCTTGCAATGAGACTGTGCCACCCCTGCCAGCAGAGACAGCACAACAGTCACCTCTCCCTTTTCTGTGGGCAGCCTCTCACGGCACAGGTTGTGCCACGGATCCCCTAAATCCCAGCAGTTTCTGGGACGTTGCAGAGCACAGCCCTCATGAATGAAGCTGCACTGGTTTCTCTGGAGGAAACAGCTGTGCCAAGAGCTGAGACTGAGCAGTTTTGTCTCCACAAACCTGAGCTGGCAGCTCAGTGTTATTGTGAGTGGCTCTGCCTTAAGTACCCAGTGGAAGAGAGCAGGATGCAGGTGCTGGAATACTCAGGGAGAAGCCCTCCTGAGACTGGCAGAGCTCATGCACTCTAAGGAAGTGCAGCATCACTCTCAGGAAGAGTTTCTTCATGGAAATGGTGGTTAAGCATTGGAAGGGGCTGCCCAGGGAGGGGGTGGAATCCTAATCTCTGGAGGTGTTTAAGGAAAGACTGGACATGGCACTCAGTGCTCTGGGCTGGGTGACAAGGTGGGGATCAGTCACAGGTTGGACTTGGTGATCTTGGAGGTCTTTTCCAACCTAAATGATTCTGTGATTCTGGACAATCTGAGCAGACTCCCTCCTGCACCACTCAGGTATCTTTCTAAAAGTGCTTCCCACTATAACCTACTGCATTTCTATAACCTCAAATAGTCTATTGGTTCATTCTCCACTATCCCAGATAGAGAAGAACCATCTGTCTGTAGAAAACACTGCAGCCCTGCAGATGGTCAATATTATTTTATAAGGGCTTTCAGGTGCTGGGACATTCTGCCCATGCCCACTGAAATAATGATTTGAGAGCTGGTTTTCCAGCCCCCTGAGCACATGCAATGTCCTAAAGAAGCATCAAAACTGAAAAACTAGACAAGGGGAAGCTATTACCCTGGTGAACAGGGAGTGGAGGAATGGAAGTTCAGACACTCTCACTGTAATCCAGAGAAGCCCACAACAAGCACTGGATATTTTCACCTCCAGATCTTCTCAGTCCTATGCCATCTAAATTGGGCCAACTCTAAGGATATTTCCTGGCCTTCACCTCCTCCTCACAGGGTGGTACCTTTGTCATGTGCTTCAGCTGTACTAATCAAGGTGACACAACAGGCTGAGCATCACCTTCAGCCACACCATCAGCCACAAGCACATTTAAATCTGCAGCTGGAAGGGCTGGCCTGTGACTGCCACCAAAGCACGTGTTGTTTCAGTTCTAGGTGACCTGGAGTCCAATGCCACCACTTGGGAGGGGCAGGAGGGAGCTGCCCAAGGTGCATTCACAGGAGGGTTTGCCCTCAGCAGAAATGCTGTAAATTTGGGAATAAACATCTATAGGAATGACTTGTGGTGTATCCAGTTCAGCTTTGTGTGAAACCTGCAGCAATGCCAAAGGGTATGGGTATGACCAAACCACTGAAATCATGGAGACAAAGTCAATTCCCTGTGCTTCCGCTGGAGCAAACCACACTGCACTTGATTTAGTGAAATGTTGTCATGCAGCAGGTGAGGGCTGAAGCAATCACCCCTCTCTGTGTGCTCTCAGTCTTCTCTGCAGCACGGTGTCCTGCTGCTGAATCAATTCACTCCATGTCTGCAGGTTCCTGCAGTAATCCCTGGTTTTACAGGATGAACATGACTCGATGTTTCTCGGTGCTGCACTTCCCCATTTGCAATGGGATTTTTATAGGCTCAGGCTCTGACTGAGGACACAGTGTTCTGGCCCAAAAGGATGTGCTTGACAAGACATTTAGAGTGAGACTGCATCTGCTCTTCTGGGGAGACACGAGCCTGATAGGCAATCTACTTGATTTATGTACCATGAAGCATGATTAGAGTAGGGGTAAGATCCTCATTCATTACATAATTTCTTTGAAATGATGATCCTGGCATGTTTGTTATGAGATCCCAAACAAAGAGTAAAAGGACATTTTCAAGGTTGGTGTTAAGCTTGTGTTTAGCAAAACCTTTTTTGTTGCTCCTCAGACTTATGAAAATGCTGTGAATTTTTATTTATCTTTCTAAACCACTTTTTTTTGGTATTACTTAATCCATGTGGTTCAGGTGCTTTAAAAACAAGCATCATATAAACTTCACAAAAGGCATTATGCCCTGGATTCAAATGAGTAAACTGAGGCAAGTGGACAGGTAAATAATTCTTCTGAGAGGGTGAGCTTGCCCTCCACCAGCCTTGCCCTGCTTTACCCACATCTCTCCAGCCTGGGATTACCTGTTCCCCTCACCTGCCTTGACCCCAGCGTTCCCCACTGTCCCTTGTCACCTTTGCCCATCTTTACCCTCACCAGTCTCTGGCACCCTGCCCTCCTTGACTCTCCACCTTGAGCCCTGTGTCCCCCACCATGGATAGGGGGAAAGGAAAATGAAGATTTTAAAATCTCACAGGCACATCTTTATTTAAGTGTTTTCCCAGCTGTGGAGAATCTTTGTGTAAGGGATGTTTTTCTACTGAAATCTCGCCCTGGTTTAAATAAAACCTGGATTAGGGCCTAATCTCTGTTTTGTGCAGGTATTTCTCAAGTGCAAGAAGTGACAGATTATTCCATGCACACCTTAAATGAAAGAGTAGGGGCAGCAAAGGTAAATAATATTTCTTAAAGCAGAGCAAGGACGTGTTGGGAGATCATTCAGCTGTCCATCCTCCTTTTAAAAACAACCTGTCAGAGGAAAGAGAAAGTAGTTATTGGGAAATGATGTGCACTCCATATGTGAAAAGATGGTATCTGTAAAAGAACAAAAATCTAATACAATATTCATTTAGAATTACTCTCTCTCATTCTCTCTCCTACCAATTTTGAAGGATATGTTTACTTTTATAACAATCAATTTTTTCTTTTTTCTATTAGGAGATAAAAAAGAGTCTGGCAGTTTCTCTGCAACTACTATTTTATTTTCTTAGGTTATAAATAACGAATCTTCAAACTCTGCTGGTCTCTATGGCTACTCCTCAAGCAAGGTAAAAGAGTCTGTCCTCTGAAGCCAGCAGGACATCACAAGAGGACAAGATCTCATTACACTGGGTTTGAATTTACACTTACTCCTAGAGAGGGAGACTCCAGGCCCTCCCTGGGCAGCTGTTCCAGGGCTCTGCCACCTACAGTGCACAGAAATTTTTCCTCACACTGAGGTGGAACTTCTTGTGTTTAGTTTATGGCCATTGCTCCTCATCCTGTCTCAGGGAAAAGAAAAGAAAAAAGAATCCAGCACCATCCCCTGACAGCCACCCTTGAGATACTTGTGTGCCTTGATGAGATCAGTACACAGCCCCTTCACATGGCCAGTGCAGGGCAGGATTTACAGCCATTAATGCCCACAGAAGTGAGGAGTGGAAGGATGAGATGAAGGCACCTTCTCGTGCTCCCCACAACGCTCCAGAGCAGACCTCAGATCATAGGAAACTTGCCACCTCTACTGCTGGCCAGTCCCCAGCATGCTGCCTCTTCCAGCTCACATAACACCTCAATTCAGCACTGCCTGGGAGGCTGGAAAGGCCCCAGTCATGATCTGTGGGAGATTGGGACAGGTCAGGGTCAGGGAGTCTGTCTAAGCTACCCTAAGTTTGACTGGCTGCCCAACAGACTGAAGTGTTGCCTAGGCTCCCCAAAGCTCCATCACTGCGCACTAGTTTTTATTAAAGGTTCAATCACAGGTCAAAACTCATAGGAACAATCTGGATTCCCTCTCTCTCTATCCTCTAGGATAAAGAATAAAAGGAGCAAGCCCACAGACTATCTGTGAATCATACCAGTGCATTTGTACCCAGCACATTTGTAATATTATCTTGATAACTGACACTGCAAACTCATCTGTGGGACCGACACATGGAAATTCAGGCCTCTGTGGAAATCAGCCAGGGCCAAAGTTTACTGGATAATTCACCCAAGACAAACAACTCACCCAGTGCTATGGAAATGCCATGTAACCTGCTTATTTGGTGACCTCTGTGAATGAGTGCCCTTCACCCCACCCTCACTGAGACATTGTTTATCCTCAGTAGAATTACTACACAGCTGGTATTATTTGTTATCTCTCTGGACACTCTCTGCAGAGACACTTACAAATGAAAGGGCACAGAGACTCAAGTACCATCATCAGTTTTCAGAGGAAACTCAGCCTGCCACTTCTCAGGCTTCCTTTTGATTTGTGGATAAAAGCAGAGTCTCAAGGAAGATCAGTCTGGAAACTCTGAGGAGCCACAGGTTTTGCACATACTGAAATTTAACTGATTTTGCAAACGAGAAAGGCAAACCCCCATGATTAAAACAGTTGATGGTATCATAGCATCGTTTATGTTGGATTGTAAGTTTAGGTTTATGTATTATGTATATGGCCATAAACTAAACACAAGAAGTTCCACCTCAGTGTGAGGAAGAATTTCTGTGCACTGAGGGTGGCAGAGCCCTGGAACAGCTGCCCAGGGACGGCCTGGAGTCTCCCTCTCTGCAGACATTCCAACCCCACCTGGACATGCTCCTGTGTCACCTGCTCCAGGTGACCCTGCCTGGGCAGGGGCTTGGACAGGGTAATCTCCAGAGGTCCCTTACAACACAAACAATTCTGTAATTCTGTGATTTGTGGCAACACTTCATAGAGGGTCATTAAATCTTGTGTAGCAGGGTGTTGTGAAAGCAGTGAAATGACAGGACATGTGACCACAGCACTGAGTGCCTTTCCAGAGGAAATGTCACCCATCGCTGGGTCAGCAGCGCAGCTAACTGAGAATGATCAAGATTTTTCTTGCTGCCAGATGAACTCTGTTTAGAGATTGTAAGACAGTAAAACAAAAAACTCATAAGTGAGAGAAACACAAAATTAAGTGTTGTCAATAAGAGAAATAAATCAATTATTTCCTAGTCCAGCTCTCAGGCTCTGTTCCTGTGTAGAGAACATCCCACAGCCTTTACACCTCCTGCCTTGTGTCATGCCAGGCTGCCTCTGGTTTGCAGCCAGCGCCTCTTGCTGTTCTTGTGATTCCACAGACTGAGGAAACAGCAGCTCTTTATCTCTTTAATCACCATTAGCCAGCACAATCACCTCCCCATGATCACTAGGGCAGGGGTGCAAGGTTGTAGTTTCAAATGTGATGATCTTGTATAACTCTGAAAGAACTCATTCCAAAGTCAAGATAGACTGAGCCTACCTTTCCAAAGTGCATTTCATAATTAGAGGAATGGAAAAACCTCCTTTCTGTCTAGTTTCTACCCTGCAGCCATCTGATATGCTTGTACTCAGCACACACTACAACAGCAGAAAGGAAGGCAAGGACAACACATAACCCTTAAACCCCAGTGTCAGCAGAGGAATCAAAGCCATTTACGTGGTGTGTTTACCTGCCAGCTGTTCCACAGGCTGCAGTTCAATTTCTTCAGTATAAATGGACTCCAAAAATAAAGTTTCTTTATGATGGAAGAAGGCACCAATGTCATCCTATTGCAGATGCATGCCCAAGTAAGGCAGAAAAGGACACAGCCAAAGAGCAAATGGACCCAAATCCCACATTTTGAAAGTCAAAAGAGGCATGAAAAAAAAATGAACCAACTTCCTGTTGAGTCAGGAAGTATTGATTCCCTTCAAGGGACTGTGAAAAATAAACTAACAAGGTTTTTTGCCATTAATTCACTCAATCACCATTAATATAGAGCGGATCAGTGATTTCAGAGAACTCCTCTGACCTTATCACTAGCCAGCCCAGTGACCTCACAGTGGCTGCAATGAAACTTCCATCCATGGGATTTCCAGGGTGCACACAGGTCCAAGCCTTATACACCTCTCCATAAACCATTTCGAAATCAAATTCTGGTGAGAAATGCGATGCAAATTAAAATATTTTGAAGGCAGAGATGGCTAGACAAAGCAGGAAGAGACCGAGATCCACACACTTTGGAAGGAGTCAGTAATTTCCCACAGGAGGATGGAAGGATTGAGTAGCTGGATAAAGATTTGGTAAGAAACAAGGAAGGGGAGCTGGCTGGGCAATCTAATACAGGATCCAGCTAGTGAGGTAGGAACTCCCTGGTTAAAAATACTGGAAAACACTTGGAGGATACTGGAGCTTGCCAGCAAAGCTTGGTCCAGGCATAACCCGCACACATCAAGTGTTGAATGAGATGGGGTGGAGAGCAGAGCTGTAATTCCTCAGGGATCTAAAGTGAGGTTGTACAGGACATCCTAATTCTGGTATTTGTCAGGTTTTGCACATAGAGTTTTGCATCATAAACAATTTCTTGCTGTTACTTTTTCTGTACACTGTCATTTTTCATTGAAGTGAGGAGTGAAGTATAATTTACCCCTAGTGAACTCAGAGAATAGATTTTCATTTAAAGCTCTTTCACAAGAAGTTTTATGCACCTCACTGTCCTAAGTAACCTTCCAATGTAACACTGTGAAGGCCTGGACTTGACTGGTAGAATGCATTGGGATATTTCGGCAATGAAATTTGGAACAGAATCCTTGTTTCCTTCATTAGTTACATCCCACTTGAAACTGCTGCTGGAAAATAAAAATGGGCCCTGAGCTGAACAGGTGAAGTCACAAAACCTGTGTGGACATCTCTTCAGCAAGATGACTTGATCTTTGAAGCTGCAAAGCTGTGCACAGTGACTGATTTCTTTTGGCTTTAACTTTTGTTATGAAAGTTTCTCTCAGCACTGTGGAGAAGAAAAGGAAACCTGTCAAAAGCAGAGATATCTCATGAGGTTTTAGGAACGCATTTTCCCTCAGCAAGGTTGCAAACCAGGCTTCTACAATACCCTGAAATTCACAGGAGCCCCTGTTGTCTTCCTAAGCTCTATTACATCCCCTGTCTCTCTAATAACTGTGATAAAAATAGCATGTGATTCCAGTCTGCCTTCAGACCTGTATCTAAAGAAGATGTGCAGTGACACACGGACATGTCCCATCTCCCTGGGATTACGCACAGTAATATCAGCCTGCAGATTGGACAAGAACTTCTTAACATTCATCTCCAGCCCGTGGGGGAGTTCACTCTGTGTCACAGTGTCTCCTGGGTGGAGCAGGCAGCAAAATTGTGATTCACCAAGTGTTTTGCTTAACAGGGAAGAGGCAGGCTGAAAGAAAATGGGGCACTCTCCAAAAACTGTGCGCTGCCTTATGATTGTGCAATCATTCTAGAATGGAGCCATGGATGTCCTTCACTTGTTTGGAACTTGTACCAGGTATTCCTGAAAAATGAAGTGCTGAGGGCCCAAACCTGTGGGTGAATGTGGCTGCTGCATGTGAGGAAGGACATGGAGCTGTTGGAGTGAGTCCACAGGAGGCCACCAAGGGCATCAGAGTGATGGAGCAGCTCTGCTGTGAGCAAAGGCTGAGGGAATTGGGATTGTTCAGCCTGGAGAAGAGAAGGCTTTGGGGTCACCTCATTGTGCCTGAAGGGAACCCACAGGAAAGATGGAGAGAGACTCTTGACAAGGGCCTGGAGTGACAGGACAAGGGGCAATGGCTTCACATTGACAGAGAGGAGGTTTAGATGGGATATCAGGAAGAAATTTTTCCCTGTCAGGGTGGTGAGGCCCTGGCACAGGATGCCCAGAGAAGCTGTGGCTGCTCCATCCCTGGAAGTATCCAAGGCCAGGCTGGATGGGATAGTGGAAGGTGTCCCTGCCCGTGGTAAGGGGCTGGAACTGGATGATCTTTGAGGTCTCTTCCAACCCAAACCATTCCATGATTCTGTGATTAAAGAGTAAGACACAATATGGAGAGGCCTTGCCCCCCATTACTTAAATGGGGTAAGTCTGGATAGACGGCTTCCATATCAGGAAAACTGTAAACTTTAGGCAATACAGGGATCAGAGATAAGGTGAAGATTTAATTTCCTTCTTTTGAAATACCCTGTTTTATCCTACAGTGTCAAAAGCAGCCTCAGATGTGTGTGAAGAACTGAATGGGATAAAGCTACACCCGGTCTTCACAGATCTCTAGAAATATCTGGATCTATTCTGGGTGCTTGACACTGTCTTAGCTTGTAAAAGAAGCCATACAGCTAGCCTTGGAGAGTAAATGTCATAAATTCATAAATCCACAACACAGGGTAAGCAGTAGAAACTTTGCTTTTATGCTATCCATCTCTTTTGTCTTAAAACTGTTCCACAGCTTTGCTTCTCCTCTCTGCCTGCGCAGTCTCTGCCTGCTCTGTTGGGATTGCTACCAGCAGCACACAAAGGGGTGGCTGCTCTACCAGAGCTCAGCTGACACCCACAGACACGTCCCACACAGTTGCAATGTGCTTGTGACAGCAGCTGGGACATCATAACACACACTACTGACACCAGGTGAGAGAGCCTTTGGAATTCAGTCCCTGTCTTTAGCATCCCCACTGCTCAGGCTCAGCACTGGGCATGACAGAGTGCAGTGGAAGAGGATGAGAGAACAAAAGGGTACCAGGAGAGGCTGCCTGTTCCATCTCTGCTCTAACAGTAATCCAGAGTGTCACTTGTTCCTGAGCTACTCCCAATGACCTGAAATGCAGTGAGGAGGATATCAACATGAATTCTGCACTGCTATTCTGATAACAGACTGTGTGCCTGCACATAGCTGGTTTGTACTGCTTCTGATTAATTGTTTAAAAAAATAAATACCTTGAGACACAACAACAGCCACTGCAGAAGAACCAAACTGAATGGAAGAAGTATGGCTCCCCAACCAAAGGACCTTGCTGATTTGAAATCTGCATTCTGAATTTTTAAATCCTTGTGTTTTAATGCTAGGACTCCTTATGTGAAAAAATTAATAAGTCAATCCTTTTACCCATCCTGCAGTTCCCATTAAGCCCCACAGAAGAGTTTGGGAGGTAGCCAGCCTTGTCCTCTCTATTCTGCTTTCCCCCACCCACAAAACAGAGTCTGGGACTGGGATGGACAGCAACACTTCTGATCTGGTCCTGTCATGGAGTCAAATTTCACTTTTCCAATATTCTAAGCTTCCCCAATGTCTATTTAGTATGGAAAAAGTCCATCTCCCACCCAGAAAAAAAGCCATTCTTAGGCCAACTACCTTCAAGGGTAAAGCCTCTTGATTATTGCAATCAGATTTTCCTTACATTAAATGCTGTGAAAAACTCAATTCAAGAACAACAGAAATCACTTGGGAAGCCATTATTAAGTCATCTGAGCTCAGTGCATACTCACAGGTATTCCTCTACCATTATTATACAGGAAAGAACCTGTTATCTATACTTAGTGAAGTTCTTTGTTAAGGTGATCTGTATGGGAAAACTTACTTGTATAATTTTACCACTGAGTTCAGAGGGATGGCACTGGCCTTATAGATATTCCATTCAAAATAAGAGTTGAGGGTTTTGCTTCTTTGGGTTTTTTTATGGTTTAGTTTCTATAATTTTGAAAGTGAAACAGATGAAGCCAGGAAAAGGGAGTTCTAATTAGGAATAAGACTATCCCAATAGCATGCATTCAGTGATTGAATTTTGCCTGTTCCCATTTCCCACACTGAAACTACCTTTATATGAGATCAAACCTTTTGTGCTTCTGAGTTTCTGGTGTCTCTCAGAATCTCCTGTCTACTGTGTGATTTTAGGACAGCATTTAGGACTACACAAACATTCTGATTGTTTCTATAAGAACAGAAGGTCATAGTGAGCCAAAAGACTTGACACACAAATGTTGTCTTAATAGTCATCATTGTTACAGCACTCCAAATGCACACAGAGTTTGGGAAAATTATTAAAAACTGTCTATAACCATCACCAGCAGTAAAATATAAAAAATTATCTTTACTCTATAAGGCAGTTAGCAAGTGGATTTGCTTGGGCAGCACCGCGAAGCCCCCCTCGAGTTCTGTGTCCTCGTGGGGGCTGTGCACACTTCACTTTCAGCAGCACATCCCACAGTCCTTTTAGCTTCAGCACAGTCAGCTGCTCTTTATTTCTGACCCTGTGCAACAACTCCAGATCCATCCCAGTTACTTTGGACCAGTCTTCATGGCAAAGAGGGCAGGCAAGTGGCCAGCCCTCGTGAGAGCTTCTCTTGGGACTGAAGGCAGTGCTCTTGACAGTCTGGCTTGACTGAGAGCAGAATGCTACAATGTGAAAGGATTTTTAAGGAATATCTGAATGAAAGCCTGACTTGGCTGAGAAGCAGATGTATTTTTAGGGCTCTGTAGCACAGCTGTGACACCAGAATTTAATGAGTTGCTACAGGACATCTAGGTCAGTGTCGAGCTGAATTTTTAACACCCTGTAATCTGAAGTATACTTTTCAATCTCTTTTGCTGAAAACAAAACAAATATCCTTGTTTTCATTTGCTCTGAAAGAACTGTGTATAGAGTTAGTTACTGCTGATAACATTACGGGTCACAGGATGAGTTTGTTTTTGAACTTTGAAATATCCACATTGTGAACCAGCATCCAGCCCACAGTGCTAAGGGCCTCCTCCCCATGAAGCTGTAAAATGGCACATAGTTGTCTCTGGCTATTGCAATCCTTCCACTAAACCCTGACTATCAGGTAACAAACCTGGAGATTAGAAAGCAGATTATTTGGTCATGGTTTTCTTGAGGTCATTTTAGTTCAGCAACTTCCTCAGGAACTGTGGAATTCTTAATCAAAAAGCATTTAATCTAGTATCACTGAGAAAAACACCAATTCATTGCACTTCTGAAGTGCCTCTCAGGTAAAGATAGAAAAGATTTTTACAAACACTGCTGACTCACACTGCCCCTAGCAGAGAAGTGTTATTACTATCATTTTATATAAGGCAAAGCTGTAGCACTGATGTGTAAGGCTGTACCTGGGCAAAGTGAGCAGACAGCCACAAGCAACAACCCTCCAGTTTGTTTTTCTTCTTTATTTCTACCTGATGTGCATAGGCTGATTATTCTTGTTCTTCTTCTATATATTCACGTGTATATAGGTTTATTTATTCATATTACCTACATATATATATTCATATACTCATACATGTTAATTTATGTATTTATGAAAATGTATAAAGGACTTTGGAGAACACTAAGCATTGCAACACCAATCCATATTGCACAATTAAAGTATTATGGCAATAATAATAGAAAATTTTATCTATCACTAGTTTCATGGACAAACCCCACAATTCCTATACCTTTTGCAACAGAATGGAAGAAATAAAATAGGATTTCAGAGTGATATTTTATGTTGCAATGCTTTCCCAACATCTGAATATTTTACGATATTTTGTACTACAGCCATAGTTAAAATATCCTGAATTACAACGAATCATGCAACTGATATTAAGTAAAATCAAATATCCAGCTCCAAGGGAAGAGTCAGGAAATCAAGAAGTCAAAAGAAGAACTTGCAACAGCTCAAGTTTGAGGGTCTGTGTATTTACATGTGGAGGTTTCATGACTGACCCTAGGCCTTTAGAAAGGGTAGTGCATGCAACAGAATCTTCAGAGAGATTAAAAAAATTATATCTGAGTGTACACCTAAACCTTTATTTTCCTTGGAAGGAGCACTGTCAATAGTTTCCCAATGAAAGCAAACCTAAGATGCAAACATGGAGTTCTCTGGAATTAGATGTGTGTGGCTGTGATCAAGTTGCAATGCCTGAATCCAGATGCTTTCCATTTGTGGTCTGGCATAGGTCTTTCTCACAGAAAGAAGACTAAAAGGATTTTTTACAAAATAAAGAAATTCTTGTATTCTGAAATGTGGGGGGGGTTTAAACTCTAATTTTTTTCTTTCCTTTGTCTGTCTGTTTGTTTGTTTGTTTGTTTGTTTTGAAAACTGTTTTGTAGTAACTCTACTCACCCCTGGTTGAGTCAGCCACCTTCTGCCTTTCCCACTCACCCAACTGGGAGCTGAAGGATTTTTCTTCTGGCTACTTGCTTCATGTTGATGACAACACTCATTATTTCCACATACCTGCTTTGAAAAGAAAGCCAGTTTAGGAATCAAACACGCTACAACAAAAATGCTCTGTTTCTCCTGACTTTATGGAAGAACATTTTAAATAAAAGCCACATTGGGATAAATACACAATCACATGCAAAGTCACTGGCTATCACTAAGATACCTTTACTTTAAAGGATCAAACTCTCAGGCTTTTGGTTAAATTGGGTTTCAGCAAGCATTGGTTGGCCAAAATCACAGTTGCTCCGGCTGCCCATGGACAACATGTACTGCTCCAAACCTTTATCAGCCTCTGAATGGAGATTACCTCATTTTCCTCCCCTCTGCCTCTTTCCCTCTAGTTGGTGCTCTCAGACTCTCTATCCTACACCATCCCCACAAGTCTCACTGCAAAAGCCATCACATGTTTGGCTCCTTCTTTTCACTTCCTGCAGTCCTTCACAAATTCCTGGCAGGGAGGGAGCAAGCTTTTTCCCTCACCCTGGATTTCTGTCAGATCTTAGAGCTGTGTCCAAACCTAATCTCAGCCCTGGACATACTTTTATCATAAAAGCATCTTTTAAATTACTTCACATTAGTATTGATGTGAGCACCACCTCTAAGCAAGTTCACTTGGAGATTTCCTAGGTGCTTGGGGTTGTTACAACATCAGAGCAATTTCCAGGAGCAAATCTCTGGACTCCATTTTACCAGTTTGTTTTATGACTCAGCCATGGGCACTGTGCTGCAATGGGTGACAAGAAGATAAAGGGCCACCCTTAGTCATAGCTTCTTGAAGGTCAGGCTGTTCTGCCAAAATTATCCAGGAGGGAATTGCTTTGTCACAGGCCAACCCGACACTTGCAACCACAGTTTCCCCATAGCCATCAGCTTGCAAGAGAAGCAAAGGGCAATAAATGAACTTTTCATCCAGGCAGCCCTGCTGATATTTCCAGGTGACTTGTACTTGTGGAAGCGTCCCCATCTCAAAGGCAGCTCTCCAGATTTTCCTCTCAGCCACAACCAGAGTTGGCAAGTGCCAAATGTGTCAGCACACCTCAGCATGGTCACCCACATCAAAAGTGGGAGAGGTATTTGGTTTCCTAAAGTTTTTAGAAAGCCTCCTATCAAATGCCACATTCTCTCTCACTCAACAAAATGGTGGTTAAATCTCTGATTTGTTTTCTGTGGCACTGAAGTATCCATAAGGTGATTTACTTGACCATGATGGAAGAAGGTGAGTTGTTTTCTTGTTTATATTGCTTGAAGATGTTGGCAATAATCTTGAATTCCTTTCCCAATTTCTGTATGTGGCCACAGAGAACTATTATTTATCCCTTGATTTGCCCTATTTTTTCCCCTCAAAATTCTAGGTCAGAATAAACTCTCAGTTCTGTTTCCTGAAGCACCAAAAATACACAAATGCACATTGCGTCATTGGTTTTTAAGTGGTAAACAACAAAAGATAAGGAAATAATTTTGATTTTTAATATGCTTGGCAGATAGGGAAAGATGGTGTCAAGTCATAAGATATCACAGCTGAGGTGCTTCACTTTGTGTCAATAGGAACAGTTCATTGATCCATTCTGGTCAACTGATCTACTGGAGAAAGCAGCTGACTTCGTTTCTTCCTGTGGGATACCTTGTTATTGTTTGACCTCTTACTACTTAGAAATTGCATCTGTGTGTTTGTACAGCATCATTGAAAATGGCCAATTTTATTGCTTAGTCTTGCCTGTGAAATGTCAACACCCCAAGGCAGAAGAGATGAATCTGCAAACATTGCTCACAGCTAACTGGAAATTACTGGGTAGTTCCATAAACTGTGGAAGTCCTTGGGACAAGTCAAGAGAGGAAATGCATCATGAAGTGAGTGCATCTCATCTCACTCAACACTTAATTTCTGGGACAAAACCCCCGAGAACCAGTGGTAAGAACAGAGAGCTCTCAGCAGTAGGAATTGGCTCTTTCTCACTGAAAATGTGTGCTAAATGTGTTCCTGGTCTACAGGTTCAATTTGGCCCTGAAAGCTTAATTAGTGTTCCTTAGCAACAGGGAAACATCCTGATTGGCAAAACTCGCCGGTTTTGGCTGAGGCTTCAAAGCGCTCACTTCACAGTTATTCTTAAACTTCCCAAATTCACAGCTGAGCGTTTCAATTCAGAGTGAAATTCATCAACAACAACTGAAGAGAAACATCCCCAGAGTGATGCATTTCTGAGGAAAATGGGAGGTAGGAGCTCAGCTCAAATTTTGTGATCTGTGGCAGCAGCAGGTTTTGCCTTTTATCCTTCAATCTAGAGAAGAAAATGGGGCTGTCTGGGTGAAGAGGAAACCAAACAGACAGTTCCACAATTAATGAAAAATACTATAAATTAAAGAGAGTGAGGAATTAAGTGAAACCATTTGTAGGTAACTTGTGAAGTTTTTTTCTGTCAGCACCAAAGAGCTTCAGGAGAGACTCGGAAGGCAAAGTGGACAAACAGTACAGAAAAATCAAAAGATAAAAAAGAATATATTTATACAGTTCAAAGTCATAATACTATTATATATTTGAAGATATTATTCCATCACCATCAGAAATAATGTCTGGTGGCATACTTGTACAAATCTGCCTAAAGCATTTGTAATTTTTGAGTTGTAATAAAATAAGAATGATGCTTACACCTCTATGTATTCAGTTCTGGAAAAATCCAGCAGTAATATGTACTACACATGAATATTTATAAGAGTAAAAAAATTATTATACCCTTATTTAATTTTTAAACTGAGATTTTAGATATTATTAACTCTCCTGGCAGTATTAAGATGAATAATTTCATAATTCAGTAGTGAAAAGAACTGCAAATGAACCGTAAGTAAACAGAGCTGAATTATCTTTTGCAAAGATCTCAGAGACTGAGGGTATGCAGGTCACATGTGAAAACCCTCAGAAATCAGGTATATTTAATGTGTGACAGGCCACTTTTCTCTGAGTTCCCATGCTCAGGAAATAAATCTGCAGGCATCCCTCTCCCTCTGCCTGCAGCCCTGTGTCCCGGAACAATGTGACTGCATTGCAGTCTCAGCTGCTTTGGTTTGATTTCCTATCTTTTGAAAAAGTTTTTAGTCTTAACAATTGCAAGGGGGAAAAAAAATATTCTTGAAACCAAATGTAGGGAGTGGCAAGAGCACTGACCTCCTTGTGGGGACATATGACAGGAGACGGGAACACAGCAAAGGAATGCACACAGGTTATCCACACCGTGCTGGCAACTCCCTTCGGAGCAGCCCGGGAAGGTTCATACCCAGAAAGGAGCTGTGCCATGCAGAGGTAGGTGGGACCTCCCAGCCTAGACCTGGGACAGAGTAAATTGTCCTTAAAATGTGTGCAGGGTGGATGCCAGACCTGCAACAACCAGGGGTTTGTTCTACAGGCCTGGTCCTTTTTGTGCCCAGCATCTGCTTGTGTGAACACCACCTCTGATGTCACCAGCACCCCCAGGTGCCAATTCCCACTCTGTCCCCAGCTTTCCCCTGTGCAGGACACCAGAAGAACATACATGGGGGGAGCCAGCCCTGCAGAAGGCCAGAGTGACACTCAACAAAAGAAAATGAAGTTTTGGCAAATGAGACAAACCAGGACCACATGAAAATATTGTGTAGGACAACAATATTGTTGTAAGAATATTGTATAAGACACCCAGTAGCTGATGCTACCAATGATTAAGACAGAGCAGGAAACAAATCATGAAATCTGGTCTATTACAACTGACTCCATCAGGTTTTAATCTTAGAATCACAGAATGGTTTGGGCTGGAAGGAACCTTAAAGATCATCTCTTTCCAAACCCCTGCCACGGGCAGGGACACCTTCCACTATCCCAGGTTGCTCCAGAGCCCCATCCAGCCTGGCCTTGGACACTGCCAGGGATGGGGCAGCCACAGCTGCTCTGGGAAACCTGTGCCAGGGCCTCAGCACCCTCACAGGGAAGAATTTCGTCCTTCTATCCAATCTAAATCAACCCTCTGCCAGTATGAATACATTCCCCTTTTTCCTGCTACGGCTTGCCCCTGTAAAAAGGTCCCTTTCCTGCTGTCTGCAATGTCTGGATTTAAGAGTTGTGAAGGATCTTCCTTACAGTCCTCCCTGGTTGCAGGATTCCTAGTTGGGTGTGTAAAGCTAAGTATTTGCATAAACACGCCCCTGTCTCAAACTGGAAGGCTTCTCCTAGGCTGGCATTCCTAGAAATCACATTTTAAAACACTTCAAAAATCTTTTTGTATTTATCTGCTCCTTTTAAATGTCTGTTCATGTGCATGTTTTAAAATGTACATAATACATACTTGTAGTAGTATATCTATATGGTTTATAAATAAATAAGTGTTTATATTGCAGAAGGGGACAGAGAGTGTGTGTGTTTTCCAGGGTTTTTTATTGATTCAGGTGCACAATTATAAACCTTTGGAGATCACTGCTACAGAAGGAAGAGGTGGTAACCCTCACATATTTTAAGTCTTAAGTCTGCTGTTGCGTTTTTCACACATTTTGCACATGTATGTATGTGCACAGGGTATAAAAAATATGTGTATTTCATCTATTACTGCATTATTCCTTGTATTGCATTAACATATTTATTAATAACTTTTGCATAGATTTACTGAGCTTCCTACACACATACATTAAATTTATGCAATGTACCTAAAAAACAGCACACATAATTGACACATTCTGCATTTAGTTATAGGTAGAACTGCAACTTCTACACTGTTTGGCATACCACATTATAATTTACCATTTGCCTTTGGTTATAATTCTGCCATGTTTGAACTCTTTGCACTGAATTTTTACATAATTTTGCCCTGCTTCTGAGTTACTTTCTTTGGAGAGTTTGAGTAAAAGTGATTTAGCCATTATTTAAGAACAAAACTTGTGAAAAACAGCCAGTGTAATCTATGCTGAAAATTGTTCATCTTATGAACATCTCCAGCCACAGTCTGGAGAAGAAATTTAGAGAAGAGCAATTCCCCCAGCATCACTTTTTTTTTTTCTTTTTCTTTGTGCAAATATATCCAGATTGGCCAATCCTTTATTTTTTAAAAACATATTTCACTCCTATGAATCTGGCTCAAATCTTGGATTTCCTGATTGTGATCCCTGAATGGGGCTGAGAGGATAATATGTAACAATAAATTCACATTTAAAGAAGAATTTTACTTGGATTTTACTTTCCACTTAGTCTTGACTGACAGTGAGAGCATTCCTGTAAGAAGATTTGGGCTGTATTCCTGTTTGAAGCTTAAGGTTAATTTGTATTTTCAAAATGCAGAGCTGCTCTAGAATTGCTTACCAAGACACTCATTTAAAAGCATTCACTTACAGAGCCAATCTGGCACAATGCTGCAATTGCAGAGTGCACATAATGAATGTCACACACACCTTTTAATGAAGATTTGTCTTTTCTTGTGCTTGTCACGGGTCAGCCTCTTCCACTCTGCATCATTTGTAGCAAATTCCTGTTCGTTTTGCCGTCCCTCTTTTTGCTCTGTTGTTGAGAAAGTTGTAAGACAATGTTCTCAAATTGTTTTTTCCTCTTTCAACACCCATCCTTGTCTTTTGTTGCAGTAGAGAGGGGTGTACCAAGCCACAGCCTGAAAAAAACCAACCAAACAACATTTCATAGACTATTTATATTCCACATCTTTTCATCAAGGTAATTGTTTTTTGTAGTTCAACAGAGAGGGCTCAAAGGGGAGGTATTTCAATGTGTTTCTGAGTTATTAACATTTGAAAGATAAATACTTATCATCACCACCAAATTCCATCTTGTTTACATCAGTCTTTAAAATCCATTTCCAGTTTTAAAATATATTCAGGACAAATTAATCATCTAAGAGTCTTAAAATTCCATGGCTCCAATTAAGTAAAGATGTTAAAGAAGGAGAGAAAAGAGGAGCAAGTATGGCCGAGCTGAGTTCGGAGAGGAGTAAATGTGAAAAGGTGAGACTAAAAGTCAACATTCACTCAGCAGTTTGTACGGTGTGAATGATGGTGCCTTGGGGAAGTTGTATAATTTACACTGTTTATGAAAATCGCAGATCTTTTCCGTGTTCTCACTAGCTCGGGTTTGTCTAGTTAAAAATGACCAAACACACAATTACCACTGGGCAACTCTGGGGTAAAATATGATCTTGAGCTTTCTCTCATTCCCAAATTAACAGAATTTTGGCTAAAAATACCCAGCAGGGCTGCCAAGCCAAAGGCAGCTCCTAACTGGGCAGCTGGACTGGACTGTTCATGGCTGAAACACTGTGGCTGCTCTCAGCATCTCCTGTTTCCTTCAGATCCTAACAAACAGCATCCACACTGAAGCAAGGCTGACAGACAGACATTCTTGCCCTTGATTCCACAAGGATTTGAACAATAGGGTCCCAAATCTCTGCAGGAAGCCCAGTGACAGAGCTGCCACTGGACAAAGGTGGTGATTTTGCTCCCGTTTGACCACTGGGCTCACAGGCAATGACTGGTCCTGAATCCCACCAGATTCTCCCAAAGAAAATCTGAGGGAAGTTTGTGAAGCACTGGAGCATCTGCTGCTCAAACCTGCAAAGATTAAAGACAAAATGGCTCCTGGATATTTATACAATATAAGAACTCAGTAAAACATCGGGTTTTCCTTTTTCTCTTTGATTTTTGTAAGACTGGTCACTGTTTGATCTGTGACATCAAAGCTGAAAGAGCTTCCAGCTTAGTTTTAGTGATTATTTTCAAGTACCTTTCCTGTGGATTAACAGAGATTAGCAAAGGCACATTTTTTTCCAAGGTGTGATGGTAAATCCTGGGCTTTTTAGTCTGGCTTGCTGAGAGTAAGATTAAAAATAGGCAGTTTCTTTTATTTTCTAAATTACCAGGGGCATTGGAAGAGATCTGTGATATTGGCTTTAAAATTCCAGTCTCTGCTTGACTCTGGATTCCCCCTGTTCAGGGAGAAGCTGTCTCTACTGGAGACTAGATATTTTTTGTACTTTTTTCCTTATACAAAAGATTTAATGAGGTTGTGCTTTAAAATGTGAATGCAATTACCTGTGACCTTTATCACTAACACAGGAGCAAAAAGACCCATTATGAAAACATTTCTCTTACATGAGACAACCACAACACATTTTTGCAAATGGTGTTCCTAAAGGATTTGGCATTTGCCATCTGTGATAAAATAGCTGCAGCCATTTCCTGTGAGCCAAAGCAATTCTCTGTCAATTTTAAAGGAGAAAGATCCTGAAAAAACTAAAATGTTTTCCTCCAAAAGTGCTCACCACACTTTGCCAAGGTCTGTTTGTGGCTTTTCACACAAACACCAGAAGACATTGAGTGTGGCTCTTCTGAGCCCCCCAAAGTTGCATTTTCAGCTTTCTTATGGGAGGGCTCACACAGGGCTGCGCTGAGCTGGGTGATGAACAGATGTTGCCTCCTTTTATTCTGCCAGACCTCAATTTTCATCTCAGAAAAAGGAACCAGCACTGGTGGTAGAAGAGGCCTCAGGCCACATTCCAGCCATCTACACCAGCATCTAAGTGGAGCTCTTTGCCTTGGTTCAGCTGTTGCTCTCTCAGGAGGCTGGAAGGGCTCCCTAGCTGGCTTAGCTGACACAGACACTATTGTGCAGGAATTTCAGATGCAAGAGTTGGCAGCCTGAATATGACCCTTGGAAATTAATAAACCAGCAGAGGTTTTCTGCTTGCCTGTGCTGGGTTCAGACTGAAAGAGAGGAAATTTAGGTTTGATATTAGGAAGAAATTGCTCCCTGTGAGGGTGCTGAGACCCTGGCACAGGTTGCTCAGAGAAGCTGTGGCTGCCCCATCCCTGGAAGTGTCCAAGGCCAGGTTGGATGGGGCTCTGAGCAACCTGGGATAGTGGAAGATGTCCCTGCCTGTGGCAGAGGGTGGAAGTAAATGATTTTTAAGGTCCCTTCCAGCCCAAACCATTCTGTGATTCCATGAAATAGAAGCTGTTGCAGACTCTCTCCCTCAATTCATTGCTCATCCCAGAGCCTTTTAATTATAATATTAACAGCAACAATTAGTTCACATGTTCAGGCTCTTATCATCCATGGATGTCAGATGCACATATTTGTTGTTTTCTATTTAAAGCTTTCCTGGCTTGCAATGGAACCATCTGACTCCTCATCTTAGCTCCTACCTACCTCTCTAACTCTTATTGAAACAGGCAAAAAGATACATCTGAACTAGCTGGAGGGGAAGTAATTTCTGAAGAGCAGCAGCCCATGCACTGAATTTTTAACATCTAGTTCTGGCACAACATCAAAGCAGAGCACATCATTATCTTCCTCTTCCAGAACAGGAAACTAAGGCACAGAGTGTCATCATCATCTTGCCTAAAGTCATCCAAGGCAAAGCTGGGAACAGAGTCCCATTGCCAGAACTCTTGTTTATGGCTTTCTGTGTTGGCTAGCAGCTGCCCTCGAATAGTGGACACACTCTGGAAAGAAATATAATTTTTCTTTTTATTTTCAGATGAGCTCCTACTCTAATGACACCTCAATCTATACAGAAGCCCATAATAATTTCTTCAGTAGCAACAAATAAATCTAATTTCCTTTCCACTTCCCTGATTTGTGGGTTTGTGATCCAAGGTTCACACCTCTGTTGGCAAACACTGGCACAGCTCAATATTCTGACAGTACAGGGAGCATTTCATGTGAGCTATGGTTGGAAAAAGAAACATATCAAAAAGGACTCTCCAGGATAGCCTCCCTTTGCTGGGCAACATGAAATGAGGAACAACATGAGGTGCTGGACTTGTCAGGCAAATGCCAGGCTTGTACTGATGATGGACATTTGCAGCTTTTTCTGAACTCACCATTATTTGTGAGTGCGAGCCTTTCTTGAAACACCGATTTAACTTTGGCTCTGTACCACGAGGCTGAGAGTGTACCCTGGTCTGGCAGCTGAGAAAAGGCACTCAACCCCCCCACACATCAGGGCCAAACCAGAACACAGCCACTTGGACATCCTGGTTCAGGAGGTAATTCCCAATGCTTTCCTCTGCTTCAGGGGAACGGTTCAGGGTCTTTCCAAAATGACTGCCAGGATCAACTTCACCAATTTTCATATTTCCAGTAGCAGTGAAAGTACAGAAGTTGGTTTGAAAGTGCAAAAGCATTGCTTAATTGGAAAAAAAAAACCCCACATGTATTTCCTTATAGCAGCTAGCCTAGATGTCAGTAATTAAGTAATTGTACCAAAGGCAGAATATTTACAGCACTGCCACTCGACTTTTTATGCAGTGCCTTTCATCTGAAAAAAATCTATTTGCATTAAAATTACTAAAGTCTATTTCTCTTTCGCATTTAGGTGGCATCCATTACCATCAGAAATTAAAAGATTCTTTGTGGGGCACAAAGTCATCATCTACTGTTTGAATTTGGGTTTGTCTAAATTTATATAGGCTACAGCCTCTAAGGCTGCCTTGGATATTAACTTCCTATGATTAGTGGGAGTTGTGTAGCTGATTCTCTTCAAAAGTTTAGACAATTCCTCCTGTCTCTCATGATCTTTTCCTTCCTGGAGAAAGACAAATCTTCATTATTAACACTTCAGCATTAACTCAGAGAGTCCATGCTCAAAGACTTCAGAGATTTGAGCCCTCCCTTCTTTCAGAATCCCAACAAAGCGGGGTCTGTTTTGCATCTGCACTAAGATCAGCGACTTCTTGTGTGAGCTGGGGAACACTCAATCCCCCTTAAGCACAGGAAAACAAATTTATCACTCGAGTGTTCCTTTAAGTAGCGCACATGTCAAGGGAGCCCTTTCAAACAGTCAGTCCCAGACTGCAATACTCATCATAGGTCTTAACAGACAGGTTGTGAATGAAGTCTAAAAAAGGTTCAGCTTTCGACATGGCATCCACTGCAATAAATTTCATTATTTAGTGCAGATGCAGCGCCTTGCCTGTCTTCTGTGCATGTAATGATTTTGCCCTTGCCACATTCATCTTGTTCCAATAAGTTTAAGTCAGAACTCAGTGTGTTGGGACAACTCTGTCCCAACATCCCAGAAAGCCTATGTGCTAGCTTAAAATAGCCAAATCCTCATCCACAGTGTGACAAATACCACCCACCCACCCCAGATAACTCAGCAGAGTGGCGTAGCAGTGAGTCACACTTGCTCAGGACAGCCAGGCTGCCTCCAGGCTGCTGCTGGCATTGATGGATTTGGAAGCAGAGCCGCAGGGAGCTGCCCCCTCTACGTTCAGGAGATGTGCACAGCGAATGTAACACTTGGCTGCCTCTCCTCTGCCTTCCTGCAAACTTTGGGAACCCATGAGATCTCTGCTCCCACTCAGTCCTGGTCTATTTGTGCTTCATGTCAGCACAGGGAGACTGGAGGTGGCTCTCCCCCTCTTCTGAATTTCATCTGGCTGCCACAGCCTGGCACGTTTCTCCTTCCTCACTGCCTGTGGGACCACACTGTAAGCAGGCCACTGAAATAACTCAGCACAAAAAAGTTTTTGGGGGACATTATTTTAACCTGATGTTTTTTGGCAGTCTCGGCATGCTTCTGTATTGCTGCAGCTGGAGGAATGGGCAGCTGTGCCTCAAAACTTTGGAAATGCTGCAACTCAGACCCACAGCTGGTTTGTACATACATCTCTAGAGCAGTGGCCTGGGGCTCTGAAAACAGCATGACACCACAAAGGGAAAACCTGTCACTTTTACCCTTAGGAATGGTCTAGAAACAATTTGGTCAATAGGAGAAAGTTTTTAAACCATAAGGAAGGCAAAGATCTTCCTGATCTTACATTTCCCTCTATCTGTGCAAGGAAAGTTTTGGGTGCCAGTATGTTTCTAGATGGAGGACAGAAAAAAACAGATGGGAAAAGACACCTCCTAAAATGGTCCAAAGAGGACCTGGGCAGGGATGAGCAGCAAACTTTATTCTCTGCCTGTACATCTCAAACAGAGCTGCTAAGTCAAGAGGCCCTTTTTTGTTAACACATGAAAACCTAAGGAAAACCCCCAAGTTCCTTCAGAGTCAATGTCAGTTTTTCATACAGGCATGGGGTCTGCACATAGCAAACGAGAGAGAAGTGGAAGAAAAGCAGAAAGGAGGGAGAACAGGCCACGACCCCCAACACCAAGGACCATGACTCCACTCACCATGAAACTTAAGAGCAGGTAAAATTCTTCTCACTTTACTTATGAGAGAAAGTGGAGCTCTTTCACACACTTCCTCACATTCCTTCCTGCTCTTTTCCACTGAGACTTCTCTCTTTAGTCAGTCATCTTTGTTATATGTTTCTTTACATTCAAATTGGCTAATCTTTCAAATTTGGAGGGACTCCTTTGCCAGAGAATTCCTAGTGATACAGCTTTTCTTTGATAAAATCCAGAGTGACCAAATTAACAAAGGACTGACCAAATTAACAAAGACTGACTAAAGATAAGATTCTTTTTTTGAACTGGAAATCCTGCTTTACCAGCACTGGTTTTTAAAGAATCCTGTAATAAAATATGTATGCTTCCACCTTTGTATTCTGGTATATTATTTCTTGGCAACCAAGACTCTCAGTTTATTAATATCACAATCTACGTGTATGTCTCCCTGGGGATGTGGACCTTAGCCTGTGCACTTCCTACATTTGACCTTAAAATCCCAAATGTATAAGTACCTTTAGAACTTATTTTCCCAGACCAATCTGGGTTTTGCAGTAAGTGTCCATGCAACTCTCAGCTCCATGCCAAAGCCCTACAGGAGGAAGGGAGCTGGTGGGGAAAGTGAGATCTGTGGGGTTTCTCTCAGAACTTGTATAGCCAGGAAGATGCTGGATGTCAACAGACTTCTGTGAGTTTAAATGAGGGAGTAACTTCTCTAAGGAGATGTTTGCTGAAGGCTTCAAGGCTTTTTTAGCAAGTTAGTTTACTTTCCAAAACAGTGGACCAGCTCCTGTGAGACTAAAGTGCTAAAGAGTGTGGGGAAGGATTGATGTGTGTTGATGCTGCAGTTTCTTCTGCTGTGTGCTGCTGTTCTCTGGTGGAACAGAATCCAAACTTTTCCATGACATACTGCACATTGCAGAGGGGGAAACCTGTCAGTGCTCTCAACAATGACCATAAACCAAAACATGACAAGTTTCACCTCAGCATGAGGAAGAATTTCTGTACACTGAGGGTGGCAGAGCCCTGGAACAGCTGCCCAGGGAGGGCGTGGAGTCTCCCTTTCTGGGGACATTCCAACCCCACCTGGACTTGTTCCTGTGTCACCCACTCCAGATGACCCTGCCTTGGTAGGGGGTTGGACTCAATAATCTCCAGAGGTCCCTTCCAACCATAACAACTCTGTGAAAACAGACACCCCCAAACCACGGCAGATTTAACACTGTTCAGGTGTGGAAGTCAGGGAAAGGTTTGGGGTGACATTCACTCTCTGCAGACACTATGAGTGTCTCTGAGCATCAGTGCCAGGACATGGGTGGCAACGCCCTCACCTCCTTGAACACCACTGAGAGCTGAAAATCCTAAAACAGTGAATCCTGATGCTGCTGAAAATCCTGATGGCTCAACTCCCATCCATGTCTTAGGATGACATTGGTCAACAATCTAATTAAACACATAACTTCAAGGTGCTTTAAGCATGTTCATATATTCTCAAAGGCAACCAGATGTAAATGAAACTCAATTATAAACAATAAACCCAAAGTGTCCTAGTTGGCCAAACCCACGCATTTCTAGTAAATTTGTGTATATTTGTATTGTGGAATCATGGCAAATGAGCTTTAGCCATAGCAGTCATCAATGCTGTCTAGAAGTGTTACTAAATTATATGTTCACACTGAGACACATCAAGCATGTTGGATAATGCAACAGCAAATTAAAACATTGGGTATTGTGTACTACACTGTACCTGTATTTATTTAAAGGGTATAACAAGAAAAGGTAGAGTTAAATTCAAACTGAGCAGGGTGAAAAAAATGAAAGCGCTGCCATTGTGGGATAGCATAATCGTAATGAACAAGTGAGAATTGAAAGAATTGCTTGATTTATGCCTTTAACAAGCTTAACCACACACAAAGCAAACTGTCATTGCCTTTTACTCTTCATCTGCAACAATTAGCAGAGCGAATGACTCCTTTTGCTTTCTGTATGAGACAAGATGTGATCCAATCCCCACTGGAGAAGAGTTCACACAATACAAGGAAATGCACAAAGGGGAAGGTGATCCCTTTCATCTCCTGGTGTTTATCTGGAGTTATTCTCCCCAAGCCCAGTCAGACACTGGTGGTGTATCTCATTATTTGGAAACTGCTTTGGAGCTCAGAACACAACTGGAGCTTTCATGCTGGCCTTCAAAGGGATCTTTTCATGGCTCTCCCTATAATATCCTGAGAATTACACAGATCTCTTTAAAGAAACATATGCAAGGAGCACCATGGGTTTACAAAGACTGAGTCCATGAGAAAAATGCATATAAAGTCAACAGAATTACAAAATGAATGAGAGCAGGGAGAGCAGCAAGCATCAAAGAGCTGGTAGTCAGGAAAGCATTTGATAAAGTGCCTCTCAAAATATTATTTCCCATTGGCTCAGACATAAATACTGTCACAGGAGCTGTCTGAAGGACTGCAACATGGAATAATAATAGATAAGGGGGTTGTGTCTCATATGTTTCCTATAGAGACAAGGGGTAACTCTCGTTTCATGGAGCATCTCTACTTGTGATGTGTGAGGGGGAATAAAAGAGCTGGTTAATAAAATATGTAGATAACATTAAGTTGAGAGGAGAGGGTAGAGAAACACAAATGAGAGTAAGAGAAGTAATACAAAGAGCCCTGGAGAGCTTAGAAATATGGGGAGGAAATAAGTGAGATGCAGCTCTTGGAAAATGGAGCACTAATTTATCAGGGGAGAAATGGCTTTCACTGGAGGGAAAAGCATGGAGAGCAGCAAAGCTGAAAGAAGGAGAGGAGGAAGGCAATGATGCATTTGCAATTTGACAGAACAAAAAAGGCTGTTAGGGTTTTATGGCACTGTCCTCATGGAGCAGTGAGCTCCAAGTGGAAGATTCCCTTTGTGCAGCTATGGAGAGGGAAAATTGGGAATGCTGATTCTGATGTTCGCCAGTGCCTGGTGTAACCAGCCTTCACTTTGAGAAAACTCCTCCTAGGAGTAGAGGCAGGTAAATAGAATTCTCCCACTTCTAATCCAGGCAACACAGAGTTCACACACCCCTCACATCCTGTCCTGAGGCACTGAAAAGAAGAACTCATCCTTGGCACTTTGCTTTGGTTTAACTCCTACACTGCTAGAAACTCTGGGTTTAGGCTGATGTTGGACCAATATAAAATGTACTGAGTTAATTTCAGGACATTTTATCACCAGAAAATTACTAACAATTAACAAGGAATCATGAAGAACAAGGGATCCAGGGGTTAATATGTGTGGATGGATAAAAGAGCTAAATGCATGTCTTCAATAGATAATCACAGGGATCACAGTATGGGTGTAGCACGTGGGTGGGAAGTCTCAAAAAGGGATGGGAAGTCTCAAAAAGGTAAAGCCCTTGTGCAGCTGAACTATCACCAATAAAATATCCCTGTAAAAGGAGAAATGTAGGTTGAGTATTGTGGAATCAACCCCAGCAATAGCATAAGCAAGCCTGTCCAATGACCAATGCAGTAGAAAAGTCTGTAGCAGGCAGTGTCTACACGGGATAAACCTTAAATCTGGAGCTGTCAGCTGTTGTCCTTCCTCTGGAGGAGACTGATCCAGGATAATTGAAACCAGCTGAGGATCTGTTTTTCTAACTCTCTCCCACCCTTAGTACATGGCACTAAATTAAAGATGGCACATGCCTTTTTGGGACAACTTCCCTAGGAGACAATTCTTGTTTTTTAATGGGATTTCTAGGTGGGTGTAAACCACCTAGAGCCCAGTTCACTCCTTTGGCTGCCTGTTACTGCCTCAAATACCTCATATACCCCACAATGGTGGCACCCTCTGAATGCCCTGCAGTACCAATTCTGTTCTTAGATTCAAAATTGAGTGGGATCAGTTGAAGACAAGGCCATATCAGCCATGAAGTCTGTGTTTCTGCTCCTTTTAAGGACTACCTTCACAAGGAGATATCTCTGAATTTGTATTAATAGCCACTGGAGGGGTCATGGTGAAAGCAAGTGATTTATCCTTTCTGAGAGTGAAGTCCAAAGGGGGGAAGTTGTTCCTGAAGCAATAAGTGAGATATTTATATTTCAAAGCCTTTGATGTTCTCCAGTATCCTCCTGGATAAGGACTCAATCCCTTATCAAGATGTTGTTTTCTTGTGTTTCACGGCTCATGTAAACAAGACACTGCAGCAAACACCTTCTCTTCCTACAAAAATCACCTGAAGGAAAGTCCCAAACATGCCTGTACCCGGATGCAGATTTCTGGTAATCCTCCTAAGCAGATTCCTTCCAGGACTGTCCAGATCCTTCCAGGATTGTCCATCCCAGGCTCTGGGCAATGTTCCTTCAGTCAGCAAACAAAGGGCTGAAGCGGTTCTGGCATTGTCCAGTCTGGCATGTCAGTGCCATCTCTGGGCTGAGCTGATGAGCAAGCAAAAGGCAAAGACATGGAGTTATGCAATATTAACAGAAAGACAAATTTTGAGAAACAATTTTTTTTTTTGGTGACAAAAATGGAACATTTAATTTCCTCTTTGCGTCTAATTGCAAAGTGATGCTTAACAAATGCTCCTCTCAAAGCATTAAAATCTATGGCTATAAAACCAAGCACAGCTGGCAAACTGAGTATTTCTTACTGACACATAGATTTATGACCTCATTGGAAATACCTTGGGTAACAACAAAATCAATAAATTATGCCATCAGCAGTATAATTGTCACCCTGCAACTTCAATGCTGTTTGTCAGCATAGCATCAGCTGTGAGTGAATATCAAATATATCAAGGCTTCCTTTCAATTATGAAATGAAAGTGGTAATGTCTCCTAATCTCCTTAGTGTTGCACTTTTCAAAAATAAATGTTCAAGAAGAGCCCCCCCATCCTGCACAGGGCTGGGAGAACCAGAGGGAGGGAACATGCCCAGTGAATTTGTCTTTTACCACACAAACTTAGCTCATCTCCCCATCCACATATTCCCAACAATCTAAACCATTTCCAGTGCAAGTTCCTCAGACTTCAGTATTTTGTGTTGTGTATTTTATGAGACTCACCCCCAGGCATTCTATCTCTAACCAGATGTGGTGGGGCAGGGTAAATTTTTTGGGGAAAATGCATCCCTCAGCCCATCTTAGCACTGAAATGACTGGAGCAGAAATCAGCTTCGCTTGGATGAGTGTCTGGGTCAGGCAGCATCCCTGCAATGCAGATCAGCCTCAACAGCTCCCTGGGCGTGTTGTTGACAGTGCTACTTTTGTCCATATGAGTTTTTTAATCACAAGAACCAGGGTGTTAGAAACCCTGCCGTTCCTTCTCGCTGTGCATTTCCTCACTGTGTGGCACCAGACACTTTTCCAGCCACTTTTGTGACCCATTCCCCTGCAACACTCAGGGAAGCACCTCTGGGACAGTGGTGCTGTTCCACCTGCCTGGGTTAAACTAGAGACAGGGACACAAGAATGCATTAACACAGGGGAAATAAGGAGGTGAAACAGTACAGCACAAGCAGCCTAAAAATAAAACTACAGCTGGAGTACAGCTTAATGGAGTGCAACCCTAGTTGAGGATGAACCAAACTAGGAAACATGAAATAATGACCTCTGGGCTTTTGGTAGCAGGGAAACAACACAAAGGGCAGAGAGTTCCCTAAGCCAGGAACTAGAAAGGCTAGGCTTTGCTTTTCTGGGTTGGAGCCTTTGCTAGATCAAACACTGGGAGCTGGCAGCCGCAGGGTGAACAGACTGTGTTGGAGCTGCTTTTCACTGAAGTGTCAACAAGCCAGTCTGTTCCCAGCTCACACCAATTGTTGCTTTTGCTGTTGCTAGGATCTGGCATCCTCAAAAGGGGCTTTGGGGGAGCCTCTAGGAGAGGCACTGACACTGCTGAAATTCCTTAGGCTCAAATGACTCCTTTAGAAACTGCTGTCTAAACTGTAATAATGCTCCACAGACAGCAGGAAAAAAAGCTGCAGGAGAAGTCTCCAAGAAATCATCTCTTGGGCAGTGTCCCCTCTCCTGTGCCACCCTGAACTCTGGGAAATCCCTGCTTCATCAGTCATTAAGGTGCCTTAGAAAGGTCTCCTGAGAGAGAGGAAGCTCTGAGTTCAAAGACATCATATCCAGATCAGGGCAATGATTTCAATAACAGCTTTCCTCTTAGGGCGTTGGACCAGCTCCGAGGCAATGGTGTGGAGGGGACAAAGGGTCTGTCAACAAATCCCACTTCTACCATGCTTCAGTGTTCACCAACACACATTTGGGAACAGGAGGGGGGGACTCGAGGTTAGTGCTAGAATCACCTGGTCTAGTGGAAGGTGTTCCCGCCCATGGCACAAGTTTGGAACTGGATGATGTTTAAAGTCCCTTCCAACCCTGACCATTCTATGATTAAAACATTTTCACAACATCTTTTTCCATTTAACAGCTGTTCAGGGCAGGAGGATGTACACACCTTCCAGGCAGATTGGGTCTCTCTTTGATTTCTAATACCTGGGGTGAAATCCACACTAATTCATCAATACTTTGGAGATAATCAGCACAGCACTTTTGGAAAAGGAGGGTCAACCTCTCCCAACTCTGTGGCAGAAAAGTGCTGCTGGAATAAGCTGCAGCTGCTCCCTGCCCAGCCCTTCATTACATCCCTCCACTGAATCTCAGTGTTTTGATTTGGTTCACCAGGCAGGAATGAAACATTTGAACTGAAGAATGGCGAAGCATTTTGTTTAGGTCAAATGAAACGTCCCAACCTTTCCAAACATGTTGCTCCCCGAGCAGCTGAATTAATGAAGCCTGTTTTCTAATGACTTTTTCCCCTTCATTCTGCTTTCCCTCCCTCCTGCCCTGGCATCATGTTGGTTCCCTGATAGCTAATAAATGGGAAGGCGGAAAGGAGGGAAGGACAAATGAGTCTTTGCGTTAAGAGGAGCACTAAAAGTATCTCTCATGCCTGACTGTCAATTTTCAGAAATATCTAGGGCTGCATCCTGAGGACTCTATCCCACGACAACCTGGAGTGGAAGAAACTGATCCATGTATTTCAAAGTTATTACAATTAGAAAAATGGGTGTATATGCACAAGGACCGGTAGCCAGGAATAAAAATATCCAATTTTTCTTTGTTTTTCCCAAAATGGCAGCATTTCCATTTTTATGACTCTGTGAATCAAATGCCAAAGTATCAGAATTGCCCACTCTGGTCATAACTGGCAGATTGGGCATCTCTGTGGTCCCTATGACAGGGGCAGGATGAGATAAACCCATGAAGGACATGTCTGAAGAATACATTGATTCATCTGCTGTGGACCTTGGAGAGATGGAGTCTGGACCAATAACTCAGAAGGCTGCTGGAAGGATGTCTGTGATTCTATGTCAACCCTGTGCTGGATGAAAAAATTACCCTTCAGTAATTTATCCAAAAAATGATCTTGAAAACAAGATCAAAGCATACACTGGTTTCTTTTTGTACTAAATAAATAAGTGAAAACAGGATCTTATATGGGAACAAGTCAGATCAGTGTAGACCTCAAGAATGATATCACAACCTGTTCCTCATTTTAACACGGACACAGCCCCAGCTGGGCAATACTGCATGGAGAGGGAGCTGATAAACCTGTCTCCAGCTCTGAACAAAATCCCTGTACCATCTCATGTGCCTGCATGTGGGCTGTCACATCCTGCCACCTGAGCAGGTCCATGCCTGTGACAAGATCTTTGTGTTCCTCCAGGCTGCCCAAGCTGACGGCTGCTGGTGGCTTTTGGCTGGAATCTGTAGCTCTAATTCTCTCCTGCATGTCACCAGGAGAGGAGCAGAGTAGAGTTGAGCATGCAGTGCCTGCTCCCTGGGCCAGGGCCACAAAAGACACTTCCCACCTGGAAACCACCTTGCCAAGGCAGCACAGCACCACGTCCTAAACACATCACTCATCCTAACACAGGCATGGAGCAGAGCTGGTTTATATTCACCCTGCTGGGAGCACAGACAGATTTGTATTTGTCTGCACTCTTTAATCTACACGTTTCCAGGTGCCAGTTGTGTGGATTTCTCCTTTAGAAGGATGACCAGGCAGTGGTTCAAGAGGCTCCTGATAATTTTCCAGGACAGGGCAAGAGGGTTTGCAAACATCTTCAGCCATGATCTTACAGGAATTCCTGAGTTCTCCATACTAAGTTCTTAAAAAAAAGTCTTTGTCCTTGTGTTGAAGTTAAATAATTACATGGTTCATTTTATGTCATTCAGGGGACCTTGCAGAATTCCTTGTCATGACTCTGCTGCAGAGTCAGGACAGCAAGAGAGGTTCAGGGAAGGGAGGAGATGAAGCTGGGAGTCCCTCAGCTTCACCTCTTGGAACAGGATGTGGAAGCTCTTCCAAGAGCCGAAAAGGGTGGGAGCTGCCTGACCTGTGAGGACACCATGCTACCCCAGCAAGAGTTGTTCTTATGTTCATGAGCCTCATGAAGCCACGGAGAAGGCAAAGACATTATTTACCTCTCAATTTAACTGATGTGCTTTTTAAAAAAGTGTGTGAGATCACACACAACATGCCTGTAAATACAGAGGCACCCCCTGCAGACACAGAGCAGCCAGCACTCTCAGGGCTTCCCTGAATCCTCCTATTAAACAGGAAAGCAGAAAAAGTGCCACAGTTCACACAATAGTGACGTGTGCAGGACACTTTCCAACCGGAAAACTCAAAGGCTGGTGGCACCTGTTGAAAACCTCCAAGGAAGAAAAAGTGTGTTTGTGTTTATCCTTGTAGATATTCCCGAGAACACTGTTTTGGCCACACAGCAGAGGCTGACCATACACAGCCTTGGCAGAAAAGGAGTTTCCTTCCCAAACATCTGGCTTTCATCTGGGCAGACACTCTGAGCCAGGCCGTTTATTTTATGAACCCCACCTGCACCTCTGTGCCTCTCTGCCTGTGTGGGCAGGCAGTGCTGAGTGTCCGCTGTATGATAAAAAATTAAAAAATTAACTTAATTAGCTCCTGCTTCCACCTACAGTGCTACAAGTGCAGAGAGCTTTCAGTAACTTAGTGAAATCACTGGTGGGTTTATAGAGGTGTTAGTGAGAGCACAGCTGAGCCCAGAGATAATATTCACATAGAAAATATTCACAGAGAGTGGCAATCTGATTCTGATACCTGACAAAACCCCTGCTTGCGCAACAGATGTCACTGGGCATTCAAATATATTACAAAAATCTTAAACACAGGTAGATTTGTTGCAAGCATCATGCTGGACAGGAAAAGAGGATGTTTAAATGTCCACCTCAGCCTGCCACCTTTTGGAGTTAAAAGCCTGCACTACATATGGGAATTAAACAGAGGAGTGAACCACAGCCTCCCTGCGTTAGAGGAGGCAGGTGAGGACAGAGGTAGCCTGGGAATGACACATCACAACCAAAAACCATGCAGATTTGTTTTCCACATAAATCTCTGCTGTTCCCAGTCAGAAAGGCAAAAGATGAGTCTGTGTTAATGAAAAAGGGGAACTCCTTAGTTTATCAACTAGCAAATGTCTCCAGTAAGGGGAAAAGCAGAAGGCATATGGCTTGCTTTGTATAATACTGAAATTAAATTTGTTATGTTATCATGCTATGCTACATTACATTATATTATCTATTTTATGATTATGTACATGTACACATACAGATACCTATATAGACTTATGTCTGTGAACAAATGAATGGTCAGCAGGATTTATCAAGCCATAAAACCAAGAAGGTTTGTCGGTGCAAAACACACTCCTTGTCACAGGGAGATCAGATCACTGAAGCAGGTGTTGTATTTGCAAACCTGCTCTTTGGTCCCCTAGACTTTCTAGTCAAAAGAGGTCAGATGTGCCTATGTTTACTGATGTATGTGCAGCCCTTATGTTTTCCTTCCTTTAATTTTGTGGGCTTTGGCACTACAGCTGGTTAGTGAGCCCTCTTCCTCTCACTTTAGTTTGCAGAACTCTGGCACATGCAGGTTTGAACTGCAGCCAGTAGCAAGAGGAGAACTGTGCCACTGAAATTCATGGCTGGTCCAGGAGCCTGCAGCACAGTTCAGATACTGAGAGCTCAGTGGAACCTGAGCACACACTTCTTGCTAAGTGGGTAGAGAAAGAAGAGTGAAAATAAGCATGGTCATTTCAGCAATTCCTCACACAATTGTTCTTCCTCTGCCTTTTCCAGGCACAGCCCTTCCAGCAGGTGCTTGTGGCTTCTTGCTTTGCTCGAAGAGAAGGAAGCAGTTGTCTTTAATGTTGCATGTGCGGGAAACAAATTGAGGTGATATTTCAGAAGTTCCAGGTGGTGGTTCCCACTCCCAGGGTCTACTTGGAGAAGCAAAGGGCTCCTCAAGTTCAGTCAAGAACAGCTCAGAGACACATGGGGTGAAGTTGGGTTGGCAAGTCTGCATAGGCTGCTTTGCCTTGGGCAAGTCTCTGTGCCTCCCAAACAAAGGATTTGTGGAAATTCAGCATGCAGGGCACTGGAAGCTGGCTTGGGATAACACAAGAAAGAAGCTGAGGGAGCTGACTGGGACCTTTCTGGGATTTACCAATCTTCTTCCCCCAAAGGGAACAGATATTTAAACGGGTGGTCCACCTTGGTTCACCAAGGGGAAGGGAAGTAAGAGCAACAAAGAACAGGGATTAAACTCACTGGCCTTGGGCAAGTGGGAAACCTGAGAAAACTGGGGATCTCATGCAAGCTCTGACCACGTGGCCTCAGGAGTACTTCCACAATAAACATGGAGAGCACCACGCTCTGCTCTGGGAGGATGGATGGAGTGAGAAGGGAGCAGTTCAGAAAAGAAGAGCTGGTAGGAACTCAGGAGGCAAAATTACGTCTAGCACCACATGACAACAACATAAAAACTGATCCATCATACTCTTACGGGGACTGCCTGACAGTTTCCTTGGGTTCAGGACCCCAGTGACTGCCTGACATTTTTCCTTGGGCAACAGACTAGTTTTGAGGGGTGGTGGCACAGACCTTTCTCTGTCTTCTCTCAAACTCAAAAAATCTGAGCTATGACCACTTAAATATAATTTTAAGTGACATACAGCAACACAGGAAGTAATTTCAACAGAGACTGATTTGTTCATTTAACTCTCCCACCTGTTCCTCCTCCAGGCACGTCTCTGGATGACCTGACTGCACTTTCCAGGAAGAAGTAATTCTCCTGAACTTTGTTCACTGTTTCTTTCTTGGCCAGAAGGTCTTGCACTCTCAATCATAGAATCATCTGAAATCAGAAAGAAACAGTTTTAAAGCCATGATCACATCACCTAACATAACATGGGCTTTGGATAGGAAAAACAAAATTTTCATTCATATTTTGATCATTGTGCTAAAGGAACTTCAAATGTCTTATAAATTTGGCTACCTATAATACTGATTTTTTGAGCCAAATGGGATGGTGTCCCTATGGGGGAAAAAAAAAACATGGGGACAAAAGTGGTCCAATATCCATTAAATCTTAAATTTCCATTTGCCATTAGTTTCTCAGATAAATGTGTCTGTATTTGCCATTTAAGTAATGGAAAAATCATTTATAATCAATAGTGGCAGTAGTTAAAGAGTGCAAAGAAGATAAATTGTGGTAAAATTTCGATTCTAACTTGATTGTACCAGGTTGGAATTTCTATCTTATGTATATACACACAGAAAAGGAGTTCCTAAAATAACTGTATAATGGCATATACTTTAAAGGCAAAACAGAAAAGCAGCAGCCCCAAGTCCCACCAACACGAAGTGACCTCTGAACTCTCATCCAGGAAAAAGCTGGGAGTGCTGATACTTCAGCACACAAACCAGTTATATCACTGTGCTGGAAGATGCTCCCCATGGGACAGTGTGAGCCAGGTACAGCACCCCAAATGCACATCCAAACTCTCCTGCTGTGTGGCTCTGAACAGCTGGACAAACCTTCTGTGGAAATGTGCAGGTATCTCCCATGCACTGATGGAAGAAGGTTGTCACAGCTGCCCAGAGTGGGCAGCAAGGTAAATCCAGGCACATGCAATGGCACAGGGGAAAGAAGTTCCAGGGGCTCCTGGGAAATCACTGTTCTGCTTTGCTGAGCAGGGGGAGCAGCACGAGGCAGCACAGAGAGTTTAGAATCATTTAGGCTGGAAATGACTCTTAAGATCATGGAGACCAACCACAGGCGGTACAGAAACCTCCTGGCACACTGCAGGGTGGGAAGCTCTCTGCCTCTCTTCAAAAAAGGGCCAAGACACCTCAGGGTCAGCTGGGACAGTGGGCAATGGGTGACAGTCCAAAAATAGTCCAGCTTTGCCATGGAAAGGACGCTGGAAACCACAACAACCATTAGCCCCGAGTACTGTTTGACATGTGGGAGCAACTTGCCCACTGAGTGTTTTGACCTTCATCAGGCCCTGTACAGGAGGCAATATTTTGTAATCTGCAAGCAAACTGAGCTACTTCTTAGCTCGAGTACGTAGGTCAGTGCCCCACTGCTGAGCATCACACTTCCAGTGCCATCATTTTTCTTCTACCACGACAAAAACATCCAGAATTTGATTATAGCCGCATCCCGGATGATTTGTGCAATCAGTAACCATAAGCTATGGCTTCAAAGATTAGGAGATGCCCTATAAATTATGTACACACAGAACACGGCAGCTGAAACATTTCTAGAAAACAAATCTTAAATCAGACTTGTTTGTACAGTCCCTGGAGATCTCATCCTTCCCCAGAATAAATGAGTAGGGCTAAAGACATCTCTGTGGTTTGCCTGCTGCCAAATCAGTGCGTGTGAGAAGTGGACTTGTGGCTCCTACACTACACTAAATTTGGGAGCACGGGTTTTGCACTGTAAATATTTTGAGTAAAGAACTGTCTCAATGTTAAAATAATATAACTTTAGTCTGGGTTGAGGAACTAATAGAGGAAATTTTGCCACATGAAACACAACAGTGCCACAATACACTTATAAACAGAACTAGTCTGGGTTAAAAGACATATCCCAAACACTCAACAAAGGTTACCTCACATATAAACAGGGACAAAAAATAAATGTAGGGAGTCATGAGTTCCACTTTGAGGAAAGATGAGCTGGCTAACGTAAAGAAAGCATTGCCTTTGTTCGGATTGGCACAATGCCATTTATGACCTCATTTAAACAAAAAAAATCAAAAATATCAACTATAGTTCATATGTTTTTCTGAGTCATGGAGATAAACCAAATGAAGTTAACTGGTAGCCTTTAGAATAGCCAGCCTGAGAATGGTTTTTCCTCCCCCAAAAGTTTCCTGATGCTCCTTCTGCCAACTAAAGCCAGCACATCTGCACAGGCCCAGGTGAGTGGTGCTGCCACTGGCCCAAATTCTTCTCCTTCCTCCTCCAGACCCAGACTGGGGACTCCACAGAGGTGTTCCAGGGTCGGGGAAATTTCCCTGCTATTAGAAGTTGCCCTCAAAATCAAACCTGAAGCTTTTGATGTCTTCGTTCTACATTGCAAACTAACAAAGGGGACAATAATAATTAACCCTGCATTTCAAATGTTAATTACAGAGGCATAGGTCTGATAATGAAAAGTACATTTCCAGTGAACTTTAATTAACCTCAAAACCTTACCTTACTCTACTTTTAGACTTATTACTAGACAACAGAAAAATGTATGATATTTGGATTAGAAATGTAATCTAAGGACAGATGAGTTGTAAGATAAAGGAACCATCAGTTTGCCAGTAAAATGTTTTGCCTGAATACACAGTTATATCACTATTACTCAGTACGTTTGAGTTGTTATTTACTAATTTTGCTGAGACTTGAACACACATAGAACAGCTCTTGGGAGCATCACACATGATGAGACTGTCATACATATATTTAAATCCTGTGTACATGGGGGGCAGCTCAGCTTAATTGAATGCTGATTGAGTGCTCAGTTTGGCTGAATTCTCCAGACAGATCTACATTCATCACTTCCAGGGTGAAAATTCATCTTGCTCTCACTAGTTTCCTAATCAGCTGGCTGCTCAATTCACTTGATGGCTCCCTCTGACCACACTATGGCTGGCTGCATCCTTTGCCTCCCAATGACACTAATTGACCTCTTAGTCAAAAATATTCCAGATTTCAGTGCTCTGCTCACAGCTAATTGCACCCTAATGTATAATTTTGGCTGAGCATTCAGTGTGCATTTCCACAGTATTTTAGGAGGCATTTGAATTAGAGGATTAGTGGAAATAATCTGCATGAAGGCACCATGTGTGGTCCCACGATCCTACAAAACCTGGGAGACAGCAACTAACTTAGGATCTGTCCAAGAGCTTGGGCAGAGAGCACAACTGGGTCTGTACAAGAAATCACAGTGTTTCAAACAAAATTTACCAACCAGTTCTGTGCCAAACTAGCATCCATCAATGCAAAACTGTTGGCCTCTCCCACTTACCAAAATATGGTTCTGTTAGAACCCCAACCATGTCCCCTGTGCTCTTCATGTGCTATCCAAAATTGGAGTCATTAGGAGCCAACGAGATTTAATACATAATTCTAAAAACAGGGTATCAAGGGGTGACTCTGCTGCCATTAAACATTAAAGTAACACCATGTTATTTGCAATAATAACAATGTGCACAAACAGCAGGGAGCAAGCTGAATAGTTCTGGGAAACTTACCTTTGTCAAGAAAAGTATCTGTTGTCAGAAGATGGAAATTAATTTGGGAAAGTGCATTCTAGTCAACACTTTGTTTGCATTATGTGCTTCTAATGCAAATTAAGCACCATATAAAGTTTACCCAAGGTTGTTAAAGGTTTGTTTGCTGCCAAGAAATTAGTTTCTTAACACTAACCATTTCTGACAAATCAAGGAAATCCAGCAGGTAAAAACAGCAAGCAATTTGCTTACTGAAAAAATGTACTGTCCTCTATATTTAGAGATTTACCTACAGTTTTGCTCGAGATCTACTTTCAAAGGCACAGAATTTTGCAGACCTGACCTTGCTCCAGATAACTCTGGAGAAGCACATCACAGAGACTATATGCTTAGACAGCAGAACAACTCAAAAAGTGAAAAGCAGAATTTCTGTGGGGCTTTCCCAAGAGATTGCCTTGTGCTATCCTGCACCTGGTGTAAGCCCCGAGGTTCCACCTGCACACTCGGAGATGGAAATCCCTGGACCCCTCCCTGCAATACTCAGAATATTTCTGAGTTTTCATTGTCGTTAAATTAATATCAGTAACAACAATATCAATAATATTCTGCTAATAGGTTTTCACACAATTTGAAGGGACAGCAGAGGGCATATGTGGTCTTACTACCAAGAAAGAGCTATTTGAGAGAGCAAGTTTTTGGAAGTAGAAACTTTAGCACCTTCTGTGATAACAAGCATTGGAAGAAAAGAGCTGTTCTTGTCTGCTTAATTATAACTTGTAACAATGGTAGGGCTCACTGTGAAGGTGCTGTTAGAAACTTCACTGCCTAACCAGCTCCATGAATCCAACAGGAGGTCAAAAGCAATATACTAATTTGCATTCTTGTCATTCTGAGATAATTTAGGGGCGCCTCATATTAGCTAACACGTGTGCCATGCTCAGGCAGGGCCTTTGCCTGAGCTCCCAGCTGATGGAGATGGATGAGAGCTCCTGCACCCACTGGAGATCAGCCCTGTTCAAGGCTCCTGCTACAGAATTTGGGCCAAGAATCAGGGATTTTAAAGCTTTCCATTGGTTCTGGTATGTTCAGAGAGAGGCTGTAGCATCCCTGTGTTTTGTCCCATTTCCAGATGCCATCATTTAGACCTGTGAAATTCTTCCAGCACAGGTGCTTTGCTAAGCTGAGGACTTAACACAAAGGAGAGAGACCTGGCAGGCCTGAGTGGGGGAAAGTATTTAGAAATTATAGAACACACGAATTTATTTATTTTCTTTCTAATTCCTATGGCACTTCCCACCAGGAAGTGCTGGAGTACCTTCTGGGTCCAGTGTACAAATGGAGGTAGCAGCAGCTTTGAGAGCACATTTTAAATGCAGTCTCTGTATTTATCCATCTCTCTGGCTGGATGTGCAGGTGCTGTCGAGCACCACGTTGCTATGGCTACTCCTGGAGCACTACCTGAGCCTGCTGTGTGCCAAAATCAGCCCAGGAGGAGTCTGTGAGAATGGCAGTCAGCACAATTAATGCAAGGCAGAGCTGCCCTGAGCCACCATCCACAGCAAAGACACTTTGGCAGGTGATGGTTTGGGATTTGCAGTCCTAGAAGCACCTCTTGGGAGAAAAAAAGAAAAAAAAAAGTTGCAAGATTTGATTCACTTTTACTGCAGTTCAGTTTCAGGCAGTTACAGAGAGCCAGCCCCAGGATGAATGCAGCATGCTAGGCTGGGGGAGACAACAACCATGGGCCAGGAGGGTCATTAACAACACTGCTCAGGTGCACAGCTCCTTGCATGAGCATTTTCTACTACTCACATCCTTTTTTTAACTTGTGTGTTTTTCACCATGCCCTGCCTGATCTGTTTTGCTTTCAGCTGCCCACAGGCATTCAAAAATGAAAACAAAAGTTATAGATCTGAAACCTGTAATGCCAGAATTCTGCCTGAAAACACTATTTGCAGGGTGTGAAAATTACATTTTCAATTGTCAGATTGGCAGGACATGTGTGCATAACCTTCATAGAATCATAAATGGGTTGGAAGAGACCTTAGAGATCATCTCATTCTACACCCTGCCATGGGCAGGGACATCTCCCACTATCCCAGCTTGTTCCAAGCCTTGTCCAACCTGGTCTTGGACACTGCCAGGGATGGGGCAGCCACAGATTCTCTGGGCAACCTGTGCCAGGGCCTCAGCACCCTCACAGGGAACAATTTCTTCCTAACAGCTAACCTAACCCCACTCCCTTTCAAATTGAACCCACTCAAATGATAAAAATTATTTTAAAATCAGTAACTTTTGTTAAAAGGTGATATGCAGATAAAGCCATGACATAAAGCAGTTACTGAAAAATGAACATACACAAGTAAATAAAATGGGAAAGCTGTAGTTTGAGCCATGACTCTGCCTTGTCTTTACTCAAGCCAGCCAAAATAATTACCAAGGTGTCGAGAAAATGTCGTCATTGCTGCTGCTATTTCTGTGGGCACCAGTAAGTGAAGAAATTATTATCCTGACCCAAACTTTTGACTGGAAATTCCAAACTACCGTTCACAAACAAACATTCACAAAGACAACCTTCTCCTGAGAGGAGTGGGAACTTCTCTGGTCTCCTGTAGATACAAACACACAGCAAGAATTCACACTTTTCAGAACAGTGAGACACCTGACACTAACCAAATACATCCCTACCCCCCTTTCCTACCTGAGTCCCACAATGGTTTTCTGAGATGTGTCATGAGTTCATTGACCTGCCCTCTCCTAAAACATATTATTCCATCTGGTGTTATATGTTGCTTATATTTTATTAGTTATTTATCTGATGGAATAAAAATACTCATTATAGTGTTGTAGAAAGCTGTTACAGTGTTTGTGTTGTGCTTGGTTACACCATAGCAAGCAGGATTTAAAAGATAAGAGGCTTTCAGTGCATTAGTGCTGTGAAGATAAACATTGCTGTTATGATTTCTCTTACATTTATCCCTAGGAGCCCCACCAAGATTGTACCAAGATTGCACTAGGCAGTTTTGAAATCCACAATATGAGATTTGTAACAGACTTTTGTCCCACCCTAGCACATGAAGCAAAGGCAGACAGGCAACCTAGACACAGTAACTAATGTAAGTTCCCCAAGGAATGATCTCTGTAGGGATAAAATCACATTTCCTGGCTCACCTGAAGTCCCCATCCACTAAATCGTCCATCATCTCTGCTCCTGCTTTGTATCTTGTATTACTTGTAGTAACTTCTCCACAGAAGACATTTGTTAGGCCTTTCAGGTTACATCAAATATCATGGAAGGTATGGATGTGTACCACTGAAGCATCAGGCTTATTTGGCCATCAAAGGGTGCAAAACTTTTTGGAGAGGCTCCAGTGGAGTCACTGGAGGAGGGATGAAGAGAAATAGCGTGCATGAAATAAATCTGCATGAGGAGAAGTCATGTGTTTCTCTGCAAGCCTGTGTTTCAGTGCTGCCTGGTTCATTCCTCTTTCCATGTGCAAATCAAGTTCTCAGTATAATCCAAAATGCTGGGGGCAAACTTTAGTCCTCCCCTGCCCACCAACAGGCGTGGGGATGATTTGAATGAAGCTGTTTTGGCAATATTAACAAGGTGATGTTCCCAAGCAAGAATCCACTTTCAGAATTCAGTAAACTGTACTGGAAGTCAGTGGGATATGGGTTTCCCACTCACAGGAACATCGGTTCCTGAGGAATTCTCATGTGCCTGTGTCCCAAAAATCCTCAGCTCTAAAAAGACAGCAATACCTTTGCATTTGCTGTAAAGCCAGTAACAGTGCACAAAAGTATAATCTAAGTGCAAGCCTGACCCAGAAAATCAGAGGCAGTTTCCAAACAGATGCACCTGTCTCTAGTGAGTCCATGTGCCTGTGCACAAGGGTGTGAGTGCTTCAACAACCGTCTTGGTGCATTTTTATGGATGGCAAAGTACAATTTCAACTGGATTCTTATTCAACATTAAAAAAAAAATAATTTATGAGGTATTTTTGCATGGCTTAAAGACATACTCTTCACGTGGTGTGCAAGTATTATTACTAACCCTGTGAAAACTGATCAGAATTGAAAGACAGGTTAAGGAGAGAACTTGACAGAACAGGAAAATATTTTTCCTCAAGGATGAATCAGACTTTAAATTTGGTGATGAAAATAAAAGGAGCATGTGGAAAAGATCAGAATAATTACATTCTTTGTCATCAAAGAGCACAAGTGAGGTTGCTGCTCTCCTGGAGTGAGAACAAGTTCAAAAGCACATTACAGAAGAGAATGGGATTTCCACAAGATTTCATGGGTGGCCAGACACCTCTTCCCCTGAATGTTGACCTGGAACACCTGCAGAACACTGGAAAATTCCCCCAACAGGCTCTTGTGCCGAGGAGCAGCTGCCCTGGGGAAGGATGTGAGGGTCAGGCAGGAGAGTTCACTCAACTCCTGCTCAGGTTGTGGCTAAGCCAGCTCATGCTAAAGCCTGATGTAAGCTGGGAGCAGCACCATCCCATCAAAGCCAGGGAGGACAGGTGGCCGGGAGGGGCCACTCTGCAGTAACCATCACCTGAAAATTGCAGCTGTTACCTTTTGTCTGGCATTTTCCACAGAACCCACTAACTTCTGGAAATGGCAAAGTCCAAACCTCCAAGCTGGAAGGTATGAAACTTCAGCTTACCCCAAAAGTTCTTGAAGCAGATCCAAGAGCAGCTGGACTGCTGATGCTTTTGTGTTTCCTGGTAGGATACAGGGGATGGTCACACTGTGATGGAACAGGAAGGATAAGTGGTCTCACCACTGAATAGGGAACCGATTATTTTTTTTGTTCACAGGTGATGACATTAAGAGTCAGGGGTTATAAGTTAGGAAATCATATAACTTGAATGGTAGATGAGGAATTAATGTGACAGACAAGTCACCAAAAGGCAATTGAGCCCTTGTTTGTCATATTTTTTTCAATAATGAGCTCATGAAATAAAGTTTAAATCACAGATCACACTGTCCTGTAAATATGAGAGATCTGAAAGAACCCTGACAGTCAGGGCAAAAGAGAAGGCTGCAAAAATTTGCTGTTCTTCAACTCTTTCCCTTCATGGCTGTGGCTTTTTGGAGCCAGAAAGGATGGGACAGCTTTGTTGTGGAGGGTCAGTGTCCTCCTCTGCTGGTTTTCCCCACACTGCACATGGAAAGTTCCTCCTCCTGTTACAGCAGCCTCTTTGGGTTTAATATTTATAGCAATCTCCTTCTGCTTAATTCACAGCATGGATCCCAGATGCTTGAGCAGCCAGAACCCTCCTTTGCTGGATGGTCACAATCAAAAACACAGAAGAAGATCCAATTTCTTGTGTGCTGAAAGAGGTGGTTTCTGGTCCTCTCCAGAAACCAGCACAGGAAGTGTCTCTCCAGCTTTGTTCTTTGCCCACTAAGTCTCCCTTTTCCCAGGAGTGCTGTTAATCTGATTATCCCATACATTATAGTGATGCAGATTAAGATTGAACATACATTCATACATTTTCACGTGCCCATCGTTTAGCATCCAGTAAAAAAAATGCTCAGAAGTATTTATTAAAATGACTTGTACATTTAATAAAATATCTCTATCAATTAATTGCTAATAAGTAGTTCAGAGCTGACTCAGAGCTGAATTAATAATTTAACACTCATAACTTATTCAATTAATTCAGTCTCTGCTTTTTTTTTTTTCTGGAATGACTTCTCAGGAGTTATCTTCTCTTTGTGTCCAGGCAAGGATCTTCAAGTCTGTCATTTTGAATTAAAATCTCTTCCTCTCCTGAAATGTTATTACTTCACAAGATTGATCTTATACAATTTATTGCAACTATTTCATAGTAAAAATTCAAGTGCTGTTGAGAATCATGATGAGAGAAATATATGTGTTTTTTCATGAGAGTTGAGAGTCATTCTTTTCGTTCTAAGGAATGTTTTAAAAACCCTCTGAAACTCTGATTTTTCAGGGACAGGGAGGGCAGAGGGAACAGGTTATTATACTGACTACTGGAATTTGGGAACCTATCACAGCTTTCCCTCTCTGGCACAAAGAATTGACTGAGGCAGCATCACATTGGAAAAAAACAGGTGCCTGTGAGATTACTGCATTTGCAAAAAGATGCACACAGCATTTTAGACACCACAGTGATTTGTTTTTTTCCTTTCTCACTGCAGGGGAATAATGACACAATCAAAAATACACTGAAATCACTGAAGACCTTTGAGTCCTTTCAGGCAAATTCAGAGGGCTGAGATGCCAATAAATAGAATTGCTTGGCAAACATTGACACTTTAAGGACAGACACTATATAAACGTTGAGTACTTTGTGTGTACCCAGCTTCACACTGAAGATTTAAATATGTTTTTGTTTCTTTAGTTGGTTCTCAGTAGAGCATCAGTAGACAGAAAATAAGTTTAAAAAATGGAGAAAGAAGGGAGGAAGTAACAAAAACAGTGACCTTTATGTAATGCACCCAAAGGACACGATGACAAGATCCACAGATGAGCAATCTGTGACCCCTGTGGCTTCAATCCAGGCTGAAGCCTCACTGATCACAAATAAAGCTCGGAGATACAAACACAGAACTTGCTTCCAAATGAAAAGAAAATAGCAGCCATCATTCCTGGTTCTTAATGCCTGCCTTGTATTCATTTCTCCCCAGTGAAGATGGTTGATAAGCACAATGCTTTCTCTGCTTTTCTAGAGCTTTAACTTTTGAATAATACCACTAACTTGGGAAGAGACTGTGCTTTGATGCTCTCTGTTAATTGTTTTCATCAAATTTGAATTAACACTTTGGTCATTAAATATTTCTAGAGATGAGCTTGAGGCATGGAATTTGAAGGTAGTTTTCTCTGAAGTTCAGGACAAAATGCATCCAAGCTTTTTATGACACTACCTGGGATACAGGACTGAAAATCAACTAGTAGCAGAGAGCGGAACTGTTAAAGAAATTATTTTGTTTTTCAGAACCTCTGTTTCAACATGTGAAACGACAACTAATGACAGCAGTACCTTCCTTTGTGATGCAATTTGGTAACTCGAGTTTGGAACCTGGAAATTGTGAAGTGTCATTCCTGGATCCACTGTGAGAGTGCTCCTGTCTGGCATTTTGGGTTTGGCCCATTTATAATTGCTCCATTTTGAAACATTTACTGATTAACAGTAAATATTCAGCTCTTCAGGTAAAATTAGGATGCTGACCAACACAGTCATATCTACTGGTACAAGAATTATAAACTTCACAGCATATAGATAACTTGTACTATTTTAAAAATAAATATAGAATTCACAAGCAATAGCACAAAGCATAAAGGATATTACCTGCCTTGTCTAAGTATATTTCAGCAAAGAAAAATAGGAATTGTTCAGAAACCTGGGAGGCTGGCACTTACCACTCCAGCTCTTTACTAGAGCAGGAAAAAATTCCCTCCAGCCTTGCAGGGAGCAGGAGTTACCAGTTACTGCATTGCAGCTCTAGTCCTCGAGCACTGCACAGCCCCTGAAAGCCAGCACAGCCAGCAAGAGGCTGCACTCAGAGGCAGCCACATCTACCTGGGCATGTGAGGAGGGAGAAAACCCCTTTTCAGAGCTGCAGTAACTTCCTTTCATTCATCCTTCTCCCTGACAGGGAAAGACAGCAGAGCAGCGCTTGCGAGATCCAAGCAGGTCTCGCTCACAGTTTGGAGTTCTCTGAGCAGCACTGTTCTCCTGGAGGATCAGTCAAGCCCAGAACCACTAAGAAAACATGATCAGGTTATGCTGTGGAATGATTTATGTTTATACACATCTGGTGGGTGGGTAAAAAATCTGTGTGGTTGATCAAACGTGCCGTGATGGGTTATAAAATGTAACCGCTGATTGCAGCAACTCTGAAACGAAACTTCACAGCTCTTTAAAATTAACTGAAGTCCCACTACAGCAAAGTGGCTAATTATTTCTCTGTCATTAAGCAGGGGTTTTGTCAGCATGCAGAAACCTGAATTCCCCAGTAAGCACAGACTGATTTCAGTGCAAGATTGGCACCACAATCTCCCCAATGAACCAGAGAACCTGAAGGCATTTACAACCTGAACAGACAGCAAACTGAGAAGGGGAGGGGACAGCAGGCTTCATTGTACCTTCATTAATAAAAGCTTAAAAAAACCCCAAACAAACCAAACTGGAAGGCAAAGGGGAACTTGGGTGTGGAAGTGCCCAGCTGGAGCATCGTGCTGTGCTTGCAGGGCAGAAAGGGAAGAGGTCAAGCACAAAGTGGCTCAGGGATGACTGCATTGGTTTTCCTTTAACTCCAGAGGAGCACAGAGGAAGCTGGCAGATTAGGGGTGAAGGTAGCCTGGAGGAGGGATACAGAACCCTGGAGCACTGGTCAGGTCAGGGCTCTGATGGACAGGACTTTGCAGGAGGGCTAAAGGACAGCAGCTGTGGATAGGCTGTTATGGTGAAGAGGGGTTGAACCTTTCAGGACAGAGTGAGGGGAAAAAGGAAAGATGAAGCAGTTGACTCTTTATTCCCTGGTGCATGAAGGGTTAAAAAATAGAAGAGAGATGAACTTTTGGAAAACTCCAGTGGTTTGGATTCGGTTCAAGGCTTGGATCAACCCATCCCAACTTGAAAAAACAGGACAAGGGTGTCCACTTGGCTCAGCTGCAGACTCTATGGATTTTTATTACCCATGGCTGGAGTTCAAGACAAGTGAATTGTAAATAAGGAGAAATGAAACACAATAAAATAGTCTCCAGAGATTTACCTAGAAAACATCTGGAGTTTTGGCACTAACATATAGAAATCTATACCAATGGCAATGCAACATATTTCTGTGAAGTGCAGTAAGAAATAGCGCAGATAAATGAGAAGTTAAGGCCTCATATATATCACAGCATTTCAGCTCCTTTCGGTTGCGTGAGTTTCCAACACTCTGAAGTACTGCCAAATATTTCATTGTTACCTTATTAGATGTTCTTGGTTTACTACCTTTTGCTTTGTAAAGCACTGATTTAGTGTCAGTCAATTTAATTTTTAAAAACACAACCAGATGTCCTGTTCATTTAGCATATGACAAAACCACATCGGAAACATGTGTTTTTATGCATTCCAACACAGACACCAAGATTTCTTTCTCTTGCTAAAACAGTCTCACTCCTGAAATAAATCCCCCTTTTTTCTTGGACATCAAATGCCACGCTGGCATGCAACACTTTTCTGATCTTTGCAAGCTTTCCTTAGTGTGCGTATTTAGCCAAAAGATCTTTAATTTGGTGTTTGTCTCCTGGATTCCCACAGAGCTTTTCATTTCTTTTACAATGGTGACATCATTGTTTGCATTCTGGACTGACCGGGCTCGCTCTCTTTGGTGGCAGGGGAAGCACTTGAGGCCAGGGGCCCTCGCAGAGATGGAGGTAGCCAAGCGTAAGGGAATGCTCCAAACCTACCCACATTGTTTAGGGAAAAGGGTTTCAGCACTGTCAGCACAACGACCTCGGGAGCAAAGGTTAAGGAACCTCCCAAAATTCAGTCTGTGTGGTGCTCAGCTCAGCAGGGACGTGCATCTCCTCCCAGTCAATGTTTAGCTGGCTCCATTCTCCTTTTGCCCAGGGGGTGCAATATCATCCTGTTTAAATTTAAGAGTGGAAAATGAGCCACTCTGCACCTGATGAAGAGAAAGTGTAAATAAAATTATCTCCACACTGCTGCAACTTTGAAATCCGTTGCTTCCTAATGTTATTTTTCAAAGACTAACACACATCTGTGATTAGCAACTCCTCTGGAATGGCGGTGAGTTTGGAGGTTACTCCAAGTTGAGAGCTGCTTTTGTTTGTGGTTGTGCTCTTTCCACGGCCATCTGGGAGATTATTTCGATGATTCGCAGCCCTGCACTTTTATTGCCTTCCAAAAGAGTAATTCTGCATTTGGCTAAACCTGTAAGATTTCTTTCTGAATAATTTGATCAAGAACAACCAAGCCTGGATGCTGCCTATTGTGTCAGCACCACAGGACAGATGAGTCTTTCTGTAGACGTTTACAGTAACCAGAACCAAGCTGGGAACACAAAAACACCAAGGTGAGCACAGACTCTCACCCTGCCTGATGTTAGCACTGAGGCATCTCTATGCCTCTCTTATTTTAGAGACCTGTTACTACTGTCTACAAAGACAATACTCTCCAGAAGATTCCCCCAGGCTGAGGGGGAGCCCAGCACCCTTTATGCCCAGAGCCCAAACTCTGGGCTTACCTAACAAAAGGCTATCATTTCTGGGAATCACACCATGACTGAGAACTAAAATGCTCCTCCAAAATCTGGCTTCAATGACTACAACCCCAAAATTCCATCTGAATCAATAGCCCAGATGTTCCCAGGCCCAGCTAGGAAGAAAGCCAGGACTTGAAGTCTGGGTTGATACTCATACCAATCCTCTGTAAGCACGAGCCCTGCCCTCACAACAGTGAGCTCAGACAAATCTCAGAAGCTGCTGAGCAAACCTACAGGAGATTCTCTGTGTCACTGTGGAGCCCCAGAGCTCTCCATAGCTTAAATTTTCTCCCACAAAGTTAATTGTATTTTCCCTCTTCCATTATTAACACTTCTAGCACAGGACCAGGGGAATGGTTTCAAACTGAAGAACAGATCCTTGGATCAGATATTAGGAAAAAATTCTTCCCTCTGTGGGTGCTGAGGCCCTGACAGAGGTTGCCCAGAGAAGCTGTGGCTGCCTCATGTTTGCAGGTCTCCAAGACCAGGCTGGATGGGGCTCTGAGCAACCTGGGATTGTGGAAGGTCCCTGCCCATGGCAGGGGGTTGGAATGAGATGGGCTTTAAGGTCTCTTCCAACCCAAGCCATTCCATGATTTCCTCCCAAGTTCCTCATAAATCACAGGCTGTGGCAATGGCAGCCACTGTATAAACCTTGAGCTTTTGGACTGGCACAAAACAGCCAAGGAGGTTCAGGCCTCTCCCATGGATCAGCTTCCCCTACAGGCCCCACTCTAACACATGAAGGACATTGGCTAAAAATAAACAGCAAGAATAGATTGTTCCCCTTAATTGTGCCTTGTTCATGCCCTGGATGTTGCAATCACTATGTCCAAAATGAGTCAGGAGACGTGGCTGGGATGCCAGCTAGAGGGTACTGCCATCCTGCCCAAAACTGAATGCAATGCTGGATGATCAGCCTCTATCCCAGCTTTTGTGCTGCACCACATGTGGAGACAAGGCATGTGGAGAACTGGTGCCTGCTGTGAAAGCTGGAGACTCTAGGAGGGCAGAAGACCTTGACACTTGCACACTGCTGCCTGACCAAGAGCCTGACAAACAGCCCAGGATAAAAGCTGTCTGCATGACAATCTGTTACCACAAATTCCCCACAGGTTCCAGAGCCTGCTGCACCCCTGCACTGGTGCAAAGGGGTCTGGCTAAAAGTCCATCAGCTGCAGTTACAGAAACAGAAGCAGAAACCTGAATCTCATGTTCAGCCACTTAAATAATCATGGACTCTTTGATTCTGTAATTACTGGACAGAGCCATCACTTTCTTCCCATTTTCCAACCACCAGTTAAGCAGAGACTCTCATATGCATCATAATAAAAACCCCTTTCTCTTAGTGATCATGCAAAAATGAGAATGTAGACAACATAATCATGTTAGAAATTGTATTCAATTAATAGTTAGCTAAAAATTATTCAAATGGTGATTCAGGGAATGAATAATAAACGGGAAATGAACCAATTAAGCAAATGGACAGGCTAATGGCTGCAGTGCAACAAAGTGAGCCCAATGACAATTTGATAAATTAATAGAAAGCTTCTAGGCAGGCTGACACATAAGGAGCAGGGGAAATAGGGAGTTATGGATAATTGACATTCCAAAATCAGAATACAGTTCTGTAGGAGACAAAAGGAGAGTTTTGAGCAAACAGAACCTATGGAAATCAGACATCACCCTTTGACACTTCACAGAGCTCCACAGGGATGTTTCAATCACGTCTCTCTGAGCACAGTATCAAGCAGATGCTCACTTTAAATACATGCAGGAAGTTTCTGATATGAAAAAAGACATCTCCAAAATCTGAGTAAGAACAGAAGCTGTCCAGAGGAACTGACAGGAATTAACACAGTTTAGAAAATGAACATTTTGCTTTAAGACAAGCAGCACGGGCTAGCTGGGGACTAGCTGCACCACCGAAACAACTGCCCTTGTAGTCTCAGCAGCCATATAATACATGCTTAGTGCAAAAAGGCTAAAATAACATGGTGTCCATGAGTTAGTTGCCAAATTATGCCCCTGCACTCCAACATGTCAGCCTTAAGTCAGTCTTCTGAAGGAACACACAGAATTTCCACACCAGACTACCATTCCTTATGACTTTCCATTAAGAATCTCACTTTGGTGTTTGATCTCAGCCAGATTTTCTTTGTCACCTCCTGAGGAAACAATCCAGTGTTTCACCCCCAGGCCAAAGTTATAAGCATCTGGAAATTGTTGAAAAACAATATTAATTTTGCCTGAAAAATACCTTTGGTAAGTGAAGCCTTTATCCGCAAAAGAAGCACAAAAGTGTAAAGGAACAACAACAGGGTGTACGCCATCATCCCTTTTCCCCAGGGATTAGAAATCCCTCTTTTCCTATCCCTCAGTTTTTCCATTTGCTCAGCTCCACTGGGATTGCAGCTACCTGAACACAGCCATCCCCCTAAACTTCCCTCCACTGAAAAGCAGTATGTTATATGAAACAATAACTCCAAATGTATCTTTTCCTCTGCAATAAGGTGCCCCGAGCTTCTGGGGCACTCTGACAGAGGACCACAATCCCCCTCTTGTTCAGAGAGAGGGGGGGAAGGAAAGGACCAGCTCCAGGCTCCAAGTGACAGCAACAGAAAGTTAACAGGCGGCAGCACAAAACTTCCAAACCAGCAAAAAACCCTGCAAAACCAGCAAAACAGGAAAGTCAGTTCCTCTCATATCATGGTTTCTTCAGCCTGCCTATTACCTTTGAATAACAGAGATCCTATTCATTGTGCTGGACCAAAGCAGCCTTTGCACTAAGTGGTCCTTGCAGTAATACAGAGCAGTGCAGCATTTTGTGGCTTGGAAAACTGGTTGGTTAACTTATAATATGCTTATGTAGCCATAAATTCTCATCAGGAATGATCCCGAAATTGTAGCGTGTTTTCCAGGGTCGTCATGTTACATGAAATGTTCAGCCTTGCCTGGGGCAGGATAATATGTAAGAAACACAGAAATGCCTCAAAGCAAAACAATTAAAGGAGGTTTTCTGCTGGCTCCCAGGATTCTTGGTGTCGTTGGGTTTTAGACATTCACTTTTAATAACTCATTTTATTTCTAAGGATATTTTAAAAGGTCTTTGAATGTTTTCCAGAGGCCATTTCTTGCTTTTAAGTTATGTTTAAGATTCAACCATAATAAAACATGAGCATTATTTTTTAACTTTAAGAACAATGTACCAGTGACACACATGGAGATTTGGACTGGCAAGTTAAGGACAACATCCAGGAGTCCACAAAAGTATTTCAGTGCTGAGCCACACAGCTTTCACTGTCTGCCTTAGGCTTTCCAGAAACCCAAAGTTTTCCTAAAGAGCCTCTTACCCAGCAATTTTACCGGGCAAAAAGAGCACATCAGATCTTTGTGGGTGCTGTTCTGCTGCAGAATTATCTACTTTTTCAGCACTGCAGTGCCAAGATCATAAATTCTTCTTTTGGTTCCTGCCATTTACTTGAATATATATGTAATTTAATGATGCATCATCATAATTGTTTTTAAGTGAAACAGATTTTCCAGGGGGGGTCAAGTTATGATCTAAGAGTTGGAAATTCCAGCTGAGACAGATATGCATAATGCTGGGTTTGTTACCAGTCTAAAATTTTGCCCTTTTATAAAGCAAGGTTCTGAGTACTTGGTGTGAACTAGGGCCTGGTATGAAGAATGGAAAAAGCCTGAAATTCAGCCTACAATCATGGCAAATCACGGGAAGTCACAGGACTCAAATCCACAGTCAGGAATGGGTCTCTTCTTCTTGTCCTAAAATCTGAGCAACCACTTCGAAAAGAGGTCTTCTCAAAGTAGCTCAGCATCTGTGAACTTCGTACACATCTCAAAGAGGAAAGGGATGCAAAATCCCCCAAACAGTGGGAAATGGCTTAGCTGTGCTGCTCTTACTTATTCATTTCAATTCAATTGATAATATAAAACAAGCCTGCAGAGCATCCTTCTCCCAGCTCAAACCAAAGGAATCCAAATGCAGCTCACTGTTGAATGTACATGCTGTAACAAAAATTTAGTTTGTCATGAAAACAAGAATGCCACCTACCCACACAGCACAGTAATAAATGTTTTTCCTTCCCTGTGTATTTAAAGCTGGAAAATACATAAACACACATACACACACATACAAATACTACTCTACAAGAAACTGCTTAGAGCTTTAGTTTCAGTTTCCATATCTAGACAAGGATCAGGTAAGAATCTGTTCTCAGTCTGAACCATCACATCCTTCCGGTTTTTACTCCCAAGCTGGTTTTACCCCCAAGCTGGATACTGGATGTCAAATATAGCAAGAGCAGAATTGAGATGAATGCAATCAGACTCAGAAATCCTTTCATGAATGTTCTTTGAGGAAGAATGAAATATCCTGCTACCCCTCTATCAACATGGAACACATGAAAAACAAGCAAAATGAAATTGGACTTCTAATACAATTAGAGTTGCTGCTGCCCATGGATTTCTGTAATAAGGTTTGATAGTGATGGTCTCAGAAAGTCAGGCCATCACCTTCACAGAACTTAATAAAATAAAATTCTGCCAGTAGGAAACATATCTGAAGGAGATATTGTTAGAAAATGAGTGGGAATACCTGGGAGCTACAGTCAAAGTGTAGTTGCTGAAGATCCAAATCAGACATAAATCTTTATTTTATATAGATCTGTTTTTTTTTCACATCATCTCCACAATCTGTTATATAAAAATATGCTCATGATGTACAAGGCACTGCATGCTCCAAAACATCTCTTTCCTTTTCCTAAACTATGTAGACGTGTTTTTGTGTCTCTCTATTTACATCTCAATTCTGAGTAAGTAGATGTGCTCAGACAGTACCCATCTGAGCTGAAAACTACCTAAGCCTTTCCAAAAAAAGGTTTCTAGATTTTGCTAGTTGAAACTCAATCTATTTTAAGCCTTCTGTTTAGGACTGGCATTCATCCTCTGCAGATCCGGATTTTTTTGTATCACAATTTTACTATGGAACAGACAGATTAGTTTACCAGCACTACCTGACTGGTGTGAAAACAAATAATATGGACTGAAATATTTTTGGGAAGAGAAAGAAGATTTTCTTTTTTCATTTCTGTGTTTCCTTTAGGACATTCTTTCTTTTTATCCTTTTCCCATGAACAACAAACACTGCAAAGATGATATGTTTTTATGCTTCATTATATGATCTTGAATTAATGTGCTGGAAGCAGCAACGTATCTATTGCAACCCCCAAACTGCCATCTACTTTCATTTCCTGGAATCATACATCTGGGAGCAGAGATCACCATCAAAAACTTGGAAACACCCACCATATGATAAGGGAAAATTAGGGAGGTGTTTCTAAGGAGTGCTGGACGCACACCTTTGACCAAAATTTTTCTCTGTATCTGCTTCAGAGGGGAATTCTGGGAACACCCTTCCTCCTCGGGGGCTGCAGGGGCAGAGTTTCACCACAGGCTCTGCAAAGCTGCAGCAGGTACTGCAGGGCCCTCACTGCTGCAGTGCACTGGTGACAAGAGCATCACACACGAGCACGAGGAGCAGACAGGTGTCCATCCCTTCTGCTGCTCCGTCATTTCTTCCACTCCTTTAGGCACCTGTCCTGCTGCGTCCTCCCTGCTGCTGGAGCAGCATCACTGTGCCTACACTTCTGCAGCAGGTCCTTAAGTCAAAAATAAAACAGCCCCACGTGGCACCTAATGCTTTTCTTGATGTTGCTGTGCTCAGGACATCTCCCAAGCTGAGGTTCAAAACCAGGTGTTCCTTGCAATACTGATGATCCTGGCGGGTCCCTTCCAGCTCAGCGTGTTCTGTGATCCTGTGATTAATTAGCATTTGGGGGAGCGTCTTGCCAGCAGGTTCTCTGCAGCCACAGGCTATTTTCCACGGGAATATACGTGAGCTGAAAAGTGTCTTGATGCTCTCGGGGAGCGAGCTGGAGTCCAGCACTGTAAGGATTTAATTACTCTCAATGGTTTTAGAGCCTGGGGCAGGCTTGTGGCTAGCTCCACTGGTGTGGGAGGCCCTGAGAAACCGTGGGATATTGCTTTTAAATGGAAGCAGTCCTTCCCTCAGTTTTAAAACAGGTACATCTAACAAAGCATTTCAGGCATTTCCAACTACATCTCCAGAACTGCAAACACACCCAAATCCACTGGATGCTCACTTTGAGTCTTTATCAGTAAAAACCTGAAGTAAATCATATTTTATTACATGACGAGTCACACAGTAATAGCAAAATGTGTCAAATCTTCCCAATTGTTTCCCATAGCCATTAACACATACATTACACACATACACATATAAATGCATGTATAAACACCCACACACACAAATTTCACTTTATTGTTGCTCTTTGAGCATGGACAGTTTCACATGAGTAAACCCTGACTTAAATATAGGAATTAACTTCTCTGATGGTTTCTTGGGAAGCTGTTTTTTTCCATAGCTCTTCTCTACAAGGTATAAATAGGGTAAAAAAAGAGCTGGTCTTGACCAGACAAGCAGCCAGACTCTGTTTAACCTTTTCTCTTCATCCACCAGGATCCTCCTTTTCTTTCTCCAGGATCATTGCAAAAGAAACTATTTCAAGTACACCCACTCAAATGGTTTGCTAAGTCCTCACAGTTGTCTGTGAAGGTGCTAATGCTGAAGGCAAATAGATTTTTTTTTTCCCCTCATTGAAATGGGCTCAAGACTCACTCTGTCTCAACTGGAAAACAAAAAATCATAGCAGGGATGGGCAGAGGGAAGGGAAAAACAGAAGAGAGGTCACTTTTTTAATCTAATCCTTGGACCAGGCAATCAGGGTAGACAGAGGGCTGCACCTCTGCTTGGCAAGCAAGCTCTGCTTTGACACTGAACGTGGATAAAACACACTTCATTTTACAAGCGTAATTTTTTATTTCAGGGGGTTGGTTTGGAGTTTTTTTCTTTTTTATTTTCAGATTCTTTCCAAGAGTGCTGCAAGCCCACAAACTGACTTTTCAATCACTTTTTTATGCTCTCTGAGGGTAACAGGCTTGTGGAAAAGGCTGCTGACAAGTGTTGTATTGCTGAGCCAAACCTATTTATGCCAAGATAGATTTGTTCATTTCTTCTCCCCCTCCTTCTTCTCCCAATATTCTCCTCTCTCAGCCTTTTAATAAGGCAGAAAAGCAATGATGCAAACGAACAGAGCCTCAGTATGACCATATGCACATCACCCCCAGTTGCTGGATCCTGCAGAACAGCAGTTAATTTTGTGTGTCATATTTTATGTCACACTTATTAGCCTGAAGTGCAGTAATGCACGTTTCCATTCACAAGAGAACCTCTTCTGAATGACAAGGCCATGAATGGGTAATAATAAAAGTATATTCCATGTGCCAGGGACCATGCTAATTAGCAGACTTGGAAATCTCTGTCAAACACTGTAAAATGTTACAGTGTTTATATAAATGTTTAATAATGGAAATGATAACAAACTGAGTGGGGATGGCTTGGGGAAAACAGTCATTTGAGCAGTTTTCTGAGCATGAGCGATGAAACAAAAAAAAAAGAGGCTTTCAAGTCAATGTTTAATCTGGCTGACACATTTGAGTAAAGGCTTGTCCCAGTCTGCAGTTTAGCACACTCTAACAGGTACAGCAGGAACACTGTGAGCTTGGTCTCTTTTGGGGCCACAGATCGCATTTCGCAGAGGGATCAGCAGCCCCTGCACTGCAGCAGGGAGACAGCAGGCTCCCAAAAGTGCCTTTTCAGCCTCGGTGCTGCTGATGGACGCAGGACAGCCCCCACCCCCCAGGCATTGCTCTGAAACAAGAGCAGCAAATCAGAGAATTCAGAGCAGGACAACAGCAGCAAAGCCAGCACACGCTGCCAAGGCTTCCAGAATCTCAGGTGTGGTCTTATGGTTTGCCTTTTTTTAAACACTGGCAGCTGAATACTGTTTTGATTTAAAAAATATGATGAATGCAAGTATTTTGACAGATGAAACCAAAACAGATTTCGTTCCAGACAAATGAACTGCAGTGCTCATGAATGAGGTTAAACCAAGGATAACTTGGTTTAAACTGTGATAGGAACATCCTGCTCCCCAATTCTAAAGGCATTTTTCAGAAATACACCAATGCTTCACCTGTTTCAAGTGGCACATCTGGGATGACCTCAGCAGCAGAGCTCCACTGACTGCAGCTCTGCTGAGCACCAGGTAGAAGTAATCTTGCCCCAGGCAGGGCTTTTTCATTATTGAACAATTTTTAGACTGTAATATTTAACATGTAAAACTTCTTTACTTGAAACTCCAAAGTCAAAATAAGAGTTTTGCACTAAACCAAAAGCAATTACATAATTCTTATGTACACACACAATAAATTCATAACTCTCTGCTTTGGAGGAATGTCTAAGTTCTAAACGTAACTGAAAGACAGCGGACTTTCCTCTGGCACCATTTCCACTTTTAAAGCCCAAACTAATGCTGTAGACATGGGTGTAGCAGAAAGCAAAGCATCTTGTAGCTCCTTGTGATCCCAAAAGGCTCCCTGGCCAGCCAGCAGGTTGTGCCAGCATTCCTCAGCTGCAGGGATGAAGAGCTGCCCCAGCTCAAGGGTGAGCTGGCAGTGAGTTTTACCTTCTGACCACTCAATATGTGCAAACCTCTCCTTAGAGCCAAGTCACTTGCTCATAGCACACTTTAGAGATCTTCCCCACAAATCAACAAGTATTTTTGCTAAATGCAGTCCCAGCAAGCCCTGTTTGGGGGAAAACCCTTGCTCCCCACACAAGGTACAGGAGAGGGGTGTTACACGGTGGAGCACAGCTTCCAGGATCCCATGGATGCTCTGAGAGTTTGCTTTTTTAAACACTGACAGCAGATACAAAATGCAGCTGGATCTGTCCTCAGGAAAGCTGAGACCAGAGAGCCTGCCCCATCACCTCCTATCCCTGGGAACAGATCCCAGCATGGGGAACAGCACGGGGGCTGCAGCCTTGGAGAGCAATAAGGAAATGAGTTACAGCAGCAAAGACCCCACCACATCCCAAACCCTGCCCATCACTGTGGCTCAGAAACCCCATGTTCTTGAGAGACATGGGAAAGGTTATGCTAGAGAATTAGAGATCCCTCTTGATCCCCTTCCCTGTGCTTTTTCAAAGCTGAATCCTGTCCAGGTTTTCCTGAGCCCTGGTCTACGGCTCACAAACCACAAGCCATGCGGGAGGTGATGTGGTAGCTCGGTGACCTGTACACATCCTCACCATAAACTGAAAGAAATGTATAAATAGAAGTATTTGAAGGACAAACTCAGGAGGATCCCCCAGGGTTGGAAACCAACATTCAGCTCTCCTGGAGTGCTCACACACAGGGCTATTAGGACCAGCTGAATCCCAGGACTAATGATGGATTATGTCTGTGCTTTCCTCCAAAGCACTGGAAAATGGAAATCTGAATCTTGACCGTCTCGCTGCAGTCAGCAAAGTGAGCTCTGGCACAGAACTGACAGGAAATGGGGTATTGGCTGGGGGAAAATAAATGGAAGAAATGTCCTTCAGCTTGGCCCCCTTTCAGGGGAACTGTAGGTTCTTCCCTTTGGTCCCCAGGTGAGCTTTAAAACTCCTGTTTGTGGCTGCTTCTTTAGGCTCAGCGTAGCTCAGCATCTCTGAGTGGCTACAGAGCCAAATGGCTGTGAATTTTGGTATTTTTCCTTCCAGAGCACCACAGTGTTCATGTCCCTGACTCAGGATCTGCATCTTTTGTTCAAACACCTATTATAACTAATTTTGGGAACATTTTATTTTTGTCTCTTCAGCATAAAGTCATCAAATAAGCTGAGCAAATATTTTTCCTTCATTGTGTAATTGGTTCCTTGGCCCATTAGAATGTGAATTCTATTAATTCCATATAATTTTTTCCTCTCTATTTTGCTTGATTTGTTTCACAGTGCCCTATGAAAGATACTAACATCATGATTTCCATTCTTCACTGCATAACTCAAGCATAGAATTGCTGCATACAGATTTCAAAAGGCGCTGTCTCTGACTGAGTCCTGGTCCACCACAAAATGGTTCATATTTTCCTTTATTTTTATCACTGACAACTGTTTATTATTTCTACTATCTCTGATTCCCTCTGTACAGAGACCAGAAAGGACTCACTTGTTCTGGCAATAAAAGGGGCCCTTGAAGTGATCCCACAGCATAATAATACACTGGTGGGTTTAATACCTCTTTTTAAAGCCAGACCTAAATTTTAAGTCATAACTCATCTGTCAGCTTCTTTAAAACATCCCAGGGATAAAGAGAACAGTTTAGGCTTACAATACAATAGACTGGAGGAGTCTGGATTCGTAAATCTGAAGGAGGAAAAGAGAATGGAAGAAAAGTATCCAGCCCCAGTATTGTGTGCTGAAGATATCCCATGGAGATATGTAAAATTTGAAGCATACAATTAATAATACTTTTCAAAGACGTGTCAAGATATACTTAATGACCATTTTTAAAGTACTTGGAAACCCTCAGAATGCAAATGAACCTAAATGCAAGACAGCAAATGGAGCACAACAAAGTCCTGATGACAGGAACAGAAGAATATGAGCCTCTAAAAAATACAAAGGAAAATATTACAAAAAACAAAGTTGGATAAATCTTTAGCCCAGACACTCTAACCTACACTGTCCAGATGCATTAGATTATGAAACTTCTTCAGAGAACCTATTTTTACTGTGCTTCTAGCCTGTTTCTCCCATGTCTTAAAACCACGTAGCTGTGTGCTCCATGTTATCAAATCTGCTCTATTAGCAATTAAATCAGCCTGCAGACCCCTCAGACAGGAAATCACTTTCAGGGGTGCAGCATGTGCTGGCAGCCAGAGGCAGCAGAGCTGAAAGTGCAGTTGGATCCTTGTCACCTCAGCACATGCACAGAATGTGACAGAGAGAAAACTGCAGCTATGGATGGTCCCGAGGGAGGACGGGGCCCCCTCGAGGTACCACAGCACAAATAATTAACAAAAAACAACACCAAAAGCTGTGGGTTTTTCCCCAGTAGGCCAAGAGCGGCTTCATGGGCTGAGTGTGTTGTCTTTTCTGTTCAATGAGCAGCCTGGCACTGGAATAACCTTGAGGTGTCCTACTTTCCCACAGCCCATCAGGCAGTGTCCTGGTGTTCCCGCTGCTCCCATGGCCTTGGTTGTGCCAGTGGATGATGGAACTTTGTGGGAGCAGCACAGACTCAGGCAAAGCTGGGGATTCACACAGTGACCAGAGCAGCCCCAGGCTCACAAAATTGTTCTGGGACAAGGGCAAGACAAGAAACGACAGACAGAACTCTGCTTCTGAAAACCACTCCCTCCCTTCCCCCAAGGGGAAGAAAAGCCATGTGTTGACAACTGGCCCGAAGCTTTCTTCACGGTGAAGCACTAAATAAGAGGGCTTTTAATGCCAAGTTGTTTGCAGAAGCAATCACAAGCCACAGAGCTGGAAGCCAAAAGGTGAAAGGCTGATGTCTCCCGAGTCCAAGCGTGCCTGAACCTGGTGTATGTTCACTCCTGTTGCTATCTAAATGTCACAACAACAGCTTCCTTCTGCATCTTCCTGTTCTTTTGCTATGAGCTGTAGACAAAAAGGGCTGGAAAAATGACCATGGAGGCTGGGGCAAACACAGCAAGGTGCAAAGAAGGTGAAGATGTCTGAGCAATCCAAGGCAGTCACCAGAGAAATCCCTGCTCAGTTTATAGAGTTCTGTTATGACTACAAAAGGCCATACCCTTCTAAAAAGAGACTGTAATTAGCTCAAAAGCTGACAAGTACAAGAGATAAGTGTGAAAAGAAAGCTCTTTACTGAGAAAGGCAAGATTCATAACTCACACACTGTGCAGGTAGTTGGCTCCTCTGCTAGAATTCAGTCCATGAAATCCACCTCTTGCCAATCTCCATTGTGTTGCTGCCCCTCGAGGAGTGCCAGCTGGAAGCTGAGACAGAGTTTTGCAGGTAACGTTACTTGGTTGCTACCAAACTCCAGTTGCTGTTTTATATATTTACTCACTTAATTCAAGGTTAAACCAGCTGACTCCAGGACAAAAACCCTGCACCAATTGCTTGCCACATGTGAGACTGACAGCAGCTAACTGCACGGATGGAAAGACAATCAGTCTTCATTTTAACGCTGCGCTAGCGGGTGACAGCCACAGCTGTTCTGGGCAAGACAGACTGTGCAGAGCACAGAATGCAGCCCACTGCAGGGAGACACAGACCTGAACCAGAGCTCCACAGAACCTGCTTTCTTCTCTTTCTGGGGATGGGAGGTCATCCCCTAAAACTCAGACCTGCACCTGGCCTTCAGATCAGGTTCAGTGAGATGCAGACTAATTTTTTTAAATCTTATTTTCAGTCTGCAAAAGGGCAGGGAGAATTTCACAAGATCAGGTTATGTCACTATTTTTTTTTTTCAATTTTAGCTGGCCACATGAGTACAAATATATGAAGGTTCAGCAAAATCAAAACTGAATCCGTATCTTAAACTACTATGGCTGTGTGTTACTACTGAATTTTAACATCTCCCAATCTAAACTCCTGGTCCAAGACCCTACCCTTGAAAGCTTTGCTTTTTTCTGAAGGCCACAGTCATCCACTTAGCTGGAGAGGCTGGTGGGGAAATAGGGGAAAAAAAATCTAAACTTTTGAGGTTTATCAAAGAGATGATTTCCATCTAGTTTGTACTATTTTTTTATAGTACATATTTTTATATTAAAAATCTGGAGTTACTCCCTTTAAATGAAAGGAAGAGCACCAGGACAAGCTGCCAAAAGGAGTTATCAGATGGAAGATAAATTCAAGTTCCTTTAATTCAATGTCATCTTTATGTTTTCCTTTAAGACAAATTCTGGCTATTAAAATTCCATTAATTCTGAATTACCTAAATAGAGGGATAGGAAGAAACCTTCAGGTGTCCTAATGTGGCATTACTGATGCACAAAGAAATACTAATTCTAATCCCTTTTAGCAGATGTGAGCAGATGTGATTATCTCAGGATAAAATGCTCTTCTGACTGAACACTCCCCCTGAAAACTCTGGCTCGGACATGGGCCATTGGAAAGGCCTTGCTGAGGAATTATTTACAGGATCACCAGGATTATTTTAAGGGAGTCCCCCAGTGGATATGGAAAGGTGTGTTTGTGGTCTCTGTGAAATTCCTTCACAAAACTCCTCCTTCCTTTGGGCTGTGCAAAAATTCATTAGTGAGATCAGCAGCAGTCAATGAAGGATGGCAAAGACAGACCAAGACTTTCTTCAAGAGATGGGAAATCCATCTCTAGATTCAGAAAAGATTAAGCTGCTGATTCACATTCATAAACTGGGAAATTTAATCAGAGTCCTTCCATAATATTTATTTTTTCTGTGAGGTACGACAAACAAAAAGGGATACAGTGAAGTCAGCACACGAGGTTTAGAAGGGAAGCCTTGCAGGGTGGGAGTCTGGGCTGTGAGGCAATAGGTCACTCAAACTGAGCTGTCCCTGAACCACCCTGGATTTACAGGGCACCAATGCTGAAGATCAGATATGCATTACTTTTTGCTTTAATGTGTGCAACACAGATCAGGCTAGAAGAGAATGAGGGCTACTGTTTTGTGGGTAAGAAAAAGTAAAAAGCAGAACGAGGAAAGACAAGACTCAAGTTAAATTTTTAATAAGGAGCATTTAGAAGCATCTTCTGAAAAGCCAGTGAATCTTTAATGCAAAAATTGCTTCGAAAAGGCAATTATCCCAAAAAGAAATTACTCTGCTCTGCAGAGGGACAAAATTTAATAATTAAAGTGCACACTGAGAGATTTTACTGCTATTTTAAGTACTTTCCTAGTTCAGCCCAACTATGAAGACTCAATTGTTGCCTCCCTTACGTAAGGCCAGCAGGCAGTTCAAGCTAAACCTTCTGTAAACCAGGCTGTTGTAGAAATGTGACTGCCTTTGGCAATGACAGACAGAGGCAGATTCTCTGGGAAGACAAGGGGGATTGTTTTAGCGAGAATGATGTAAAGAAATGACTTCAAAAAATAGTAACACCCAGGTAACCTACAGGATGAAGGCATTAGCGTGATGTAAAACCCCGTTGCCTCACATCTCTTGATCTCAGGGCTTCACTTGCCATCTTTCAAGGGTCAGAGGGCCTGGCTACCTGTGGATAGTAAAAGGATTGTACCTAGGAAGAGACACTTCATTTGCAATCTCAAAAACAGCAATGGAAGAACCAAGAATCCAACACAGTGACCCCCTCCTCTTAATCCTTTCACATTGCTCTCCTGGAGGTGTTAACAGACCATAAACATGTCCCTTTTACATCCTCTTCTCCCTTATTAAATGACCTAGGGTAGGATGCCACGGTAACATGCTGGAAAAGGAACTGACATTCAGGGATGACAGAAGGATCCAGTGCAGGTTCTCCTGACTCCCCCAAGGAGGTGCACAGGCAGGAGGTGCAAAACAAGCACCCACTGAACAAATCAACGTCAAATATCACAGAGGTCTCCTGAAGCATTCACATTTCTGCTTGTTCCCTCCACCCCTCTCACTCTGCCTCACTGCAAGAGGGAAAGCTAAAACCAAATTGCAGCAGAGGTTTGTGGCTGGTGTGGAAAGCACTGAATGTATCTCAAACGGGACATTTTCAACCTAGCATGTGCCTGAAACAAGAAAAACGAGGGGTGCAAAGGTAATGCTGAATATTAACTACAGCAAAGTGCCTCTAGGGCAGCAGAGCCTTCCAGACAGCACCAGGGAGTGTCTGGCCCCTCAGGATATGGAGGAAAGAGGCTGAATTTATATATCTGTCCATGTAGACAAGGCCAGAAAGACTCCACAGCTGAGGATCTGCCAGGTTCTCTTAGGGCACAGGAGCTAAAAAACCAATAGACAGCAAAGACATAAAATAACTAAACTCTCTTTCCCTTCTCTGACTTGCAGGATACATTATGCTTCCAAAATTACAGTAGAAATAGCTTCAGTTATATGCTCCAATTTTTTTTTAAGTAATAAAAAAAGGTAATGTGATCTTGAAAGTATATGCACAGTTGACCAAACTGAAAAATACTGCTCACACATCNTTTCCTTTCCTTTCCTTTCCTTTCCTTTCCTTTCCTTTCCTTTCCTTTCCTTTCCTTTCCTTTCCTTTCCTTTCCTTTCCTTTCCTTTCCTTTCCTTTCCTTTCCTTTCCTTTCCTTTCCTTTCCTTTCCTTTCCTTTCCTTTCCTTTCCTTTTTCTCCTTCCCCTGTCCTTCTCTTCACTTACATGCACTACACAAATATTCATTAATGCTGAAAATTCAGGAAGCTTTTCACTTATTCAGAAAAGTGGGTTTGTTGCTGTGCTTGGAGAGTGTTTTTGTGGTGATGTATTTTATGGCTGTCCATTCAAAGATTGGTGTCTATGTGAGATTTAACCAGCAGCAGTGAGTGCTCTAGGATTTTTTCTGAGACATTCATAAGGTTGGTTGGAGCTCTCAGGCTGCACCAGAATTCTGCTGTCCTGTCTAAACCTGGGTATGAAAATTTAAAATGTTTATTTGAAATATGATTCAGTGTTTTCAGAAACCAAGGTAACTTTCCCTGTTCTCTCATCTCCTCAGCACAGTTCAGGCTGAGTGGAAAGGGCTGAGGAAAAGGAAAATATGTTTATTTTTAGCTGCATGTGACTGAGATGGTACTGCAGGACAAATCAGAAAGACATACCAGAGGAACATATCAGGGAGTCGTTTCTCCTCAGTTTGGAGTGATTAAATCCAAGCAAGCAGACCTTTCCCCCACAAAAGGACGTGTGGAAGAAGAGGAAGATCAAGAAAAAGAGTGAGACTGTCTGGGACCATGAGCAGCTGGTTTCCACTCCCTGAGGAACAAGAGGGTGGCTCCAGGGGAGGATCTGAGGTGATGTAGTGGCTGTCAGTGCAAGAGTGAGAGGGGAGGGTGCTGCTAAAACACACTGTGGTTGCCATATCCGAGGCATCTTGTTTCCCTGACATCTGATTCTCAAATGGAAACCATTAAAAATATTGGAAAACAAATATTGGAAACAAATGTGGAGTAGATAGGGAACTGAAAGCAAACACTGAATAAAAGATTTAAGTAGGAGAAAGAAAAATATTGAAAAGCACAAGAGTTCACCAGCCTTAACTAAAGACAGCAGCAATCATGTAGTTTCACACCACTTTCTCCAAAACTATTTTAGTTAAATTGGATTTGGATTTGCTTTGGTCTGCACTTTGAATTAATTCCAATCTTGCCAGATATTTTCATCTTGTTTATTGAAGCAACCCACAACCCAAACCAGGGGAAAGCTGAGCAGAGCAGTAATTAAAAGGAAAGGTTTGTACTTGGGGCTAGATGAGGCCTGGAGGAACAGACTCAGATTGAAACTGTCTGCAGAAAGGAAGAGCAAAGGTGAGCTGATATTGTTTTGGACAATGGGTATAACCCAAGATGCTCTGGGGCCAGTAGTAGAACCTCCTGCAGTTTACAGCAGGGTCAGGATTTCACTTTTTTTGTTTTCAATATTGAGGGTTTTTCTCCACATATTGACATGGTGCTTCCTTCCCCTTAAGGGTGAATTGTGACAGCTCCTAACCTTCATTTTAGGCCAATATATAGCAAAGCAGCACTCTCAGAGCAACGGTATCAATGGTAAGAGTGAAAACCTCACTGACAGCAGCTGGGCAGGGTCTGGGAGACTCACAGCCATGGAAACAACTCCTCCCTACAGGCAGCACCGGCAGGGCTTGTGCCACACCGAGCTGCAACAGGGTTTGTGCAAATCCCTGGCAGTATTGATCAAAAAGGACACCCAGCAACCAGATTAAGGTTCTGTCTCTGTCCCCGCTCCCTCTGAAATCCAGATCAGCTGCTGCCCTCCCAGAGGTGGACTTACGCCTGAGCTGTGCCTTCAAGAGAGCCACAAGCCAGCTGAGCCTTGCCACCACGGAGAGCTGCCCGGCTCCAGGAGATTTCCCAGGGAAGAGAGGGGTCAGGGGTGGCCTTCAGGCACCGCAGATTTCCCCATCCCTCCAGCCAGGAGGAACAATCAGGACGTGCCACTGTTTCCCCTCCCATCCCGCACCTCCCATGCCCCCTGGAGAGGGAAATCCCTCCCCTCACACCCGAAGCACATCCGTGCAGAGCTCTGAGAGTGCGGGGAGGTGTCTGGGCCTGCCTCAGGCCCGCAGCTCCTGCAGATCTCTGGGGAAGGGGAACTGCTCCCATCCTCCCGGGGACAAGCCCACAGAGCACTCCAATTTAATGTAAGTTATTAAATTACTCCCATAGCTGGCCCTGCATTTTCCCCCCCTCAGCTCTCTGGGTATTGTTGAGCAGCCGTCAAATAATTGAGCGCAAAGGCTAAGATAACATAATTTGAATAACAGCTAATGAAACCCTCTGCAATTATTTCAATTATTGAGTGTGTTATCTGTCTTCTCTCTCTCACATGGTAACTGTGATTGCCTCTCAGAGAAATCTCCAAGCAGGTGACAATACACCAGAAGTGCACACTCTTCACTTCCATCTCTGCTTCTCTCACCCAAAAACTTCTCAATCCACCTTTCATTCCCTCTGTCAGAGGGGATTCCTGCCTGTGTCTCCACACAGAGTCCTCTCCCCATGAGAGCAGCCCCTTTTTGCTCCTCTCTCACTTCCATTCCACACCTGCCCTGTACCACTGCGTGGGACTGATCAAATTTTGCATAGGAAATCCCTGTGAGAAAGTAAAAGGAGAAAATATTAGGAAGCAGGAGCTGCCACTCTCACCTCATAATCTGTGGACATGCAGAAGCAGCAAAGCTGCTCAAAGATTTATGGGAAGCAGCACAATTTGCTGCCTTAAGGATGAGGATGATCACAGGAGCTCATAGTCTCACACCTTTGTTTCCAGCCTTTCCCTTCAAGGAAGCAGCAGGTCCAAAAAAATTCTGTGGGTAAAAATTATGCCCTTTACCGAAGCACCTGCACTCTTGTGCAAAGACAACCATCCCTCCCCTGTAAAGAAGCTGTGATTTATAGCTGCACTCCTGAATTTTTGACTGAATTTAATTTGAGCTCGGTGTGATAAAATCCTTGCCCACTGAGACAACAACATAATTTACAAAACATAACTCAGGTGTTTATTTATAACAGCTTCAAAATGTTTCACCCACAGCTTTGTGGTTTGTCTGGCAAAGTGAGGACTTGACCAGCTGGAAAAGGAATTATCAGGAAACTCAGTATAAAACTACTTTCCTTATCTGTTTAGGGTATTAAAATTAATTACTGATAGGAGTAAAGTTTGGACAGGTGACATGGGAACCACCAGCACAAGAAACTAATCTCCAACCTGTCTGGAGGCAGAGAGGTCAGGAAACATGCAGGAGAGGGTGATGTCCAGTGCCAGTTCACTGAAAAGGTTGTGCTGTAAAAAAGGCAGGGGCAGCACTGAGGGATGCTGTGCTCAACATTTCCAAAAAGCAGGAGATGATGCAGGTACAATCCTAGCAAAGGAAAGTCATAGATCAGGGCAGAGTATTTTTAACTGAGCATGTAAGTTAGATTTGTGGGGGCTTTTATTCTTTTGTGTTGACTTTTTTTTTTTTTTTTCCCCCAGAACTTACTACTCTCTAGAAGGCAAAAGAAGTGGGAAGTGTAGTAAGAGTGGTGGGAGAATGACAGGAGGCAGACAGAACTGACATAAATTTCTGCTAGCATCCTTGGAAATATAGCAAAGACTGACTGGAAAAGCAGTTGAATTTAAATGAGAGGATGTGTTGTAAGCTGACAGCTCTGAAACAGAGTAGGAAGCATATCTAGAACTCCATGTGAGGCAGTAGGGTCTAATTCTGTAGTATCCACTTTATTGAACTCTGCTGGATCTCAAGTTCCAACATGATCCACAGTTTATGTGGAGCTGTTAGATCCATCTTTATAGAGAGTTACCACCTGGTCTCTAGTCAATTGCCTGCAGTAAATTAAAATATTGACAAAGGCTTCACTAGCCCTAGTTTCCTAGTATTTGATGGTATGTCAGGAAGGCATTTCTATTCCTCTAAAGTGAATTTAGAACTGCTTGGATAATAAAGCTTACATCTGAGCAAAGGGCCTTCACTGGACACAAGAGGATTCCACAGGATTCCGCAGCACACACAGCCCAAATGATGGGATAATATCCCAAGTAATACGAAACAGAAGAGGGCCCACATGTCTGTGGTGTTTTCTCTGACCCTGAGAAATGGTCATGGACAGATTCCCAAACTCCCTATAAACCAGTTCAATGTTCCCCTCCAAAACCATTCACTCAAGTGAAGAGAAAGTTGTGACTGGAGACTATAAACACAGTCCAGTGCAGTAGAGTTTTGCACAAGGACTGCAAATCAATCCGTCCCAACCCCTTCCACATGTGGAAAATGAAAAATATCTGTAAGCTGAACAGAGCAGTGGGACACTTGTCCTGAAGAAGGGAGTTACCTTGGATGGATCTCAGTCAGCTGAAAGACAGTTTGATGAGAGGGAAGGAACTGGCTTGGAGAGTCATCAGAGGTAAAACCTTCTGGTTCACAGGAAGTTTGCAGGAAGCACAAGCTCATTGTGTGGTGCAAAATAATAAACCACAAATAATAAACCAGGTCTGCTAGAGGAGAGTATGGAGTGTGATAAATGCTCTCAGGATCTCTACAGCACTTGGTGCCTTGGTCCTGCTGCCCTGTGCTGGAGCAAGGAATGAAACCATGTATTTTTCCAGGCTAATCTGTTACCTCTAGAGAACATTTGAAAAAAACAAGTGCCATTCATTAAAAAATATTATATCTTAACACTCACTTTCCAGTGTAAAGCAAAATGCAGAAAGTTATAATGTTAATACATTTGAAGCCATCAGAAAAAAATCAGCCTTCCTAGGCCACCATATCTGCATTATCAGCTTCTCCAGCAATCTTCCTGGCTCTTCACCACCCAGCTCCCAAAGGCAAATCCTGGTCACACCTGGGATGCAAAGCATACCAAGGATGTACCTTTAGAAGCTTCAAAGGAAAATGAAAGAGGTCCTAAGATGAAATAGAAACCCTGAAGAATGGCTAATACATGCATAAAAAGCTGACAATTCACTGACTAGATAATTGGTTGCATTAAAAGATAAATATCCTTCTCTCCTAATGACATTACTGTTGATATTACTCCATTGATAACATCTGGCTTAACATAACCCCGTTTTCTGACTGCAGAATCACGTTCTGCTTTCCAAAAAAGCCTCTGCCTTGAAGAAAGATCAAAGAACCTTGTTTGTGACCTGAGCTCTTCAGCCATCAGCCAGTACGTTTCAGCACAGCCCCTAAGTGATATAGCTACATCCCATCACAAAGAACTAGAAAAATAAATTGCATGAGAAAGAATAAGTGTTCAAAAATGGGTACACATTTGGAACAAAAGAGAATGGATAGGCAAGCGTGTAAAATATTTATTGCCCCGCTGCGATAACACTAGGCAGGAAAAATGGCTGGAAACCATTTCTTTGTTTTATTTCCTAACTTCTCAAGCGATGTGAAAAATCACTCCACTTTAGAAAAGAGTCCAAGATATGCAGGGCCATGGAATATTTTGGGAGAAGAACCCAAGCAGACTAATGTGTCTCTATGTAATTTTAAAGTCAGAGAAGAATACTTGTGATATCATGAATATATCAACTGTTTTAAATACCGGGCAAATGCTAAGTCTGTTTTCACGAGATGTATTTTCTCTGCTATTATAAAAGGAGGATTACACCATAGTAATATGATATTCCCTTTAAAACTATGATTGACCCTCCTTTTATCATAACTGAAAAATTATCTGTAATAACAACATACACAATCTGCCTCTTGTGCATTAAGAAAGCTCGTTCACGATCATAATTTGAATCCTAATTTGAATTGCACTCCTCCAGAAGATGGCTTTGTTGAGGGAGGTTAGCCAGCCCCAGGCAGGGAGCAGAACACTGAGCACATACACAGAATTGTTATATCTATATTCCCCTGAACTCAAGACCCAGCGAGGAAAACAAGGCAGCACTCAGGGGTAGCATTTCATTCCAAAGGAGACTGACAGTCACGAGGCTTTGTTATGATCTTAATTGACTCTTCCAATTGAAAATTTCCAGAAAGCTCACACTACACCCTGGATTGACAGCTGCTGGGATGATGGACAGGAGAGGAGAAAGCCTCGATTCCAGCGCTGCTAAGCTGGGTACCTTTGCTGTTTTGGGTGCTCAAGAGCCCACAACAAAAGGTACTCCCCCTTAAGCACACTCCAAAGTCTCCCCCGATCAATACAAATATTTCCTCTGCTTTTACACAGTTGGCACCAGGACTAAAATGTGAACTCAGTCTGTATTTTGTAAGGGTTTGGTTGTTTTTCCTGAGATTTTTTTTTTTCCTTTTTTTTATCCCTGTAAGAAAGCCTCCCAGCCTAATTCAGCCCTTATGTTTCCTGTCCTAAATTCATGCTTGACGTGTTTCAAGATGAAGACATTGGTGCAGTGAGAGTGGAATGAGTGCGGCCACATTATCATCAAATAATAACTTGATTGGCACACGAGATAACCTAAAACATAACGCAGCTCCAGCCACAGAGACTTGTGCTGTACATCCTATGTAAACATTCCAGTGCCTCCCCAGCTGCTGAAGGATTGAATAATTACCAGAAAAGGCACATTTGCAAAAAGTTGGTTTCAGAAGCATCCCACAGCTTCTGGTTGTTGCAGCACTCTGCTGCAGGTTGACCAGAAATCCAGTGTGCTCCAAGTTTGGAGGTTTTGGAAATGATCTGCATGTTCTGAGATTCCCACCCAAGAAGCCCCATGGGCTGTTCCCAGCCTCTGCATAATGAAAGCAATCCACCTGCTGCACAGCCATTTCCTCAGCTCCAGAGCAGTACAGACACAGATGTGACACTTTCCTGCCACAGCAGCCCTGTTTGGGGACAGTGAGGAGGCTGCCACACTCACTGCAGTTGTCCTGCCTGTGAAGCTCAGCAAAAAAAACGTTAGGCAGCAAAAAATTCCAGCAATTCTTTCCCTCCAGTTACAATAAACTTGCTTCCAATTTGTTGTCCATCCGTTGCTAACTTCATTATCATTTCACACATGTTAATGAGACACATGCTGGTCACATGACCTCCCCTTTCCCTCTGGGGCCTAATGAATTATATATAATGAATAATTAAGGGCAGTTTGTTTTGGCATACAAATTCACAAAAGGGGAATTAATGTTTCATGACAACTAAAATAACCCTTTCTGCTAAAAATGTGTCCACTTTGAGACCATTTATTTATGGTGTTTTTTTCCTAATTGAGTCAGAATTTAAAGATCTCCTGACCACACCACCAAAGAGTAGCTGAGTATTTAAGAAGTGATAGTGTGCAGCTTTTGGCAGATTTCCTCCAGATTCCATAATGTTTCCTGATGCTCTGGCATGACTGACATGAGTTTCTCCCCCTGTGAGTGCAGAGATTTCTCCCCCTCCAACAATTCACTATCAACATTTGAAGAGGAAGCTGTAGCTTTCAGTTTGAATGCCACATCAAACAAGCTGATAAGGCTGTCATTTTTTATTTTTAAGCTGTAATTCAACTGCAGACTTATATGGCTCTAGCAAGAATCTCTTTTCATGGCACCTAAAAAATCAGCTGGGCTTCTCAGATTTTTCAGAGGAAAATAGAAAAGTGAGAAGTCAACTGGAACACTTTTGTTTTAGGTGCAGATGGTGACATTACTTTTTTAACCTTTTCATGCCTGCTATAAGGATTTTTTAATACTCTTCTAAGGCATGGCAGCCTTTTCTGGAACACACCCTGGTAACACTGTCAGCATTCTGCCAGCCCAGCACATAATGATCAGCCCAACTGGCTTGGATATGAACAGCAAAGAGTGGCCAAAATTCAGTCTGACATATGACTGCAAAATGAGGAAAATGAGAAAGACTCGGATGTTTTCCATGGAAATCAGGTGTAAAATTGAAACCTTTTCTTTCTTTCTTATGTACTCTTGGAGTGGGACATCCATTCTGCAGCAGGCCTTGAATTCTAGATATTTTAGCATTTTCAGAGAAACACAGAACCAGTCAGACTGAAAGGCACCTCAGAAGACCACTAGTGAGGCCATGTGTTCCCAGCCCTTGCCAGTCACCTGGAAGTGCTGAAGCACCAAAGTGCTTCAGGACATGATGTTTTGAAAGCGTGAGCAGTGACAAGTTTTTCATACAGCTTTATGAAGACATACACTTTTTGTCAGTTTTAAAAGAGCCCTCATAACTGCTCTCCACAAAATTCAAGTGCCTTCATACTCTGCAGTGAGCAGATTAAATTTGAAAAGTTGGGTTCAAGTATGCAAGACTTGTCCTTTGCTACCCCTGTGAAACATTACCTGGTTCTGACTGAATTCTGGCTCAGCTGAGGCCTCACTCAAGGAAGGTTTGGCACTTTCAGGCCAGCAGCTGAGTTTTCCCTGGGCTCCCTGTACCCTGAGTGCCCCTGGCTCCTCTCCTGTGCCCATTTTCCCCCTGGGGCATTGGGGCTGCTGCAGGATCATCCCTCTTGTACTGTAGTGCCACTTGTACAGCAAGGACACTGGACGTCCTCTTATCCCAGGATGAACAAAAAATAAAATCCTGGGTGACAAGAGAGGAAGCAATTTAGGACAGAACTGAAGAAAGCTCTGACTTCTCCAGCTGGGGATAAGAGATCTTTGGGCATGAAGGCTGGAAATGGGATCAAAGCACATTAGGGAAAGCTGCATCACCTTTTTTTGGTTATTGAGGAAGGAGTAAGGGTGGGTGAAGTCAAATGCTGAGTGCTCTAAGCAAAGTCAATACACATCTATCTCCCACTGCAATTCCTGCAGAAGTATCCAGGTCCTGCCAGTAAATCTCATCTATCTAAAAGAAAAATTATGTAACAGCATGTTACAGCACATAGCACAACCTAACTTTGGCCAGCTGTCCTAAAAGAAGCCATTCAGATTCCCTTTCATGGACAATAGTGAAAAATCCGGCATGATCCTAATCCCAATTTTTCTCTTTATAAATGGAGGGGAAAGGAAAAAATAAAAAAGAAAATTCAGATTAATCAATCACTAAATTGTCCCATTGTCTGTAAAGGAAAAGAGGATGAATAACTAAAATATAATTAGTCTAGACTGAGAAATATTTTACTACCAACTCCTCTGTACTTTCACTTCCTTTGTTTTACTATTTGATTTCCCATCAAAATCACAGCATAAAGTTTGAAAACATGTTTTTAAATGATGGTATAATTTATTTAGAATCACACATTCCCTGGCTAGTTCTATGGTAAACTGTGAACAGAAAAGATTAAATGAATACTGTTGGACATACTGAGGAAAACAAAAATTAAATTGAAACACAGAAAAAGCATCAAAATGTTCAGAGAAAAATTCTGCTGCTTAAAAGTAACAGAAAATGGATGATAATGTTCTATCATCAAATCACATATTACTTGTATGGTACAGAGGGACTGTGAAAATCAAGATGCTATTGGGATATACATAATAAATAAATAGAAGAAACAACTATTGAAATAAAGATGGCAATCACTTTAGGAATTAAATGCAGTAAGTGAAAAAAATTGTCAGAAGCCTTTAATGGAATCTTCTACCTTCTGCAAGCCCTTGGATATAAACCCTGACCTCTCAGTAGGTGCAAAGGAGACAGAAAAACAAGGTAGAGTAAAATAATCAAGTGGCCAGAGAAACATAACTTTTAGACTTTTCTGTTTCTAATAATGGAAGGAAAAATCAGCTGTTAAATGGGGTTTGTGTGGTGGAGGATGTGAATCCAGAGACAGAAATGTTTGCTCTCAGTGAGGACATTATGTTGGTCCTGTACACGAAGCAGCTGTCAATGAGCCTGAGCTGATGTTCACATCTGCAGTGGAAAGCCACAAATGCCAACAGGAGACCAGGGACCCCGAACAGAAAACAAGTTCAAGGTCATTCCAGTAGCACAGCAGAAATAGTAAAGCTAAAATCCCTCATCTATTGACAAGCTCATCAACAAGGTTTATTTAATTGATAAACACTTAAACCCTATGAAGTACATGCTAATGCACTGGCTTGTGAGTTAATGAACCAGGGCATTTCTCTGGATGGACTCAGAACAAGTTGGCTGAGGTTCCTAAGCCGTGGTGGTTTCTATGATTCATGTGCCAGATGCCTGTACTGTCAGGCCAGGTAATCTTACTGGTTCTTTGGGCTTTTAAAAGCCTCATGTCTTTCACGTGGTGGCAATCTGTAATTTCTGAGAATCAACTTCTTCTTTCTCATTTCTGATTCTGTATAGCTGTTTAGCTCTGTTTTGGTTCACTACCCAGTGGCCTTGCTTTGCTCAGATATTTTTCTCTAATAAAAATGCATAATTTTTCAATAATGTACTTCTTTGGGCAGTTAGGGAGAGTGATGCTGTACTGCAGCTTGTCTTTCAGCCTTTGGTGTGGGTTTCTTTATGTGCTTCTCTAAGCCTACCCCTGCATGGATTTAAATTCAGCAAAGCTGAGAGCAGAGGGGCAGAATACCCTCCCCCTCAACCTGCTTTTGGTGCAGCTTCCTGGAGCCCTTCAGAGCCCCTTCTGTATCCATGGATTTAAAGCTGCTGTGGAGAGGGAGGAAAGGCAAAATGCCGCCCCATAACCTCAGAAATGTTACCTCCACCCTCACTCCTGTGCCAGATGTAGAAAATCTCCCAGACATTATTCTCAGCTCAGAGCACCAGCATCAGTCAGGAGACACTGCCAGATGCAGAAAGTTTTAAGGCCAACTGATGGTGCTGGATATGCTCCTGCTCTAATCTCAATTTAAATTAGTAACTAGAGGCAACACACTGGGAGCTTTTCTAGTCTGCTTCCTCCAGAAGTAAATTGAATCCCAAATAAAATATTCAGCATTTGGAGGCTGAGCACAGAATGCTGCAAGTCTGAGATCAGCCCTTAGTGTGCACTGAGGAAGTACTCTTCCTAAGATACCAGAAATGTTGGCAGCTCACTTGGGTAAAATGTCCAGTTTTATTTGGTTTAGAACCTCTACTCCTCTGGGGGAATGCAAAATGATCTAGGGTGCTCTGGGGAATTTTGCCTCTACCTCTCTTTACCTTGCACTTCTCTTCTTTTTGATCTACTGCTACCCACTGCCCAGGGCTGACTTATTTGCTGTACAAGCCACTACCTGATCCATCCTCTCCTACCCTGGTGGCCAGAGCCACCCTTCCCACTACACCCAAACTGCCAATACTGTGACAGGTCCTAAGTCAACACTTCACCAGCCAGGAGCTTTTATCAGCAGGAGAGAGGAACCCCAGCACTGGAAGCAGTGACGGCGCTGGCCAGCAAAGATGTTTTTAGAATTATATTCTTGGCATCTTGCGATATCTTTAACAAAGCTGAACACCTGCCAGGTAGATTTGCCCAGAAGAAGGAAATAGGGATGTGGTAGGGCGTGGTGGTGAGGAGAAAAGAACATTTCAGAGCATATTCCCATTTTCTCAGACATATTTCTCACCCCTTAACACTTGGGAAGGGAGAGACATTACTTTGAGGGTGGTGTCCCATCCAAACAAACAAGACAGTGGGAACAGACCAAAGGGATCCATCAACCTTGCAAAAACCACCTCTTTTCCATGTCTGGCTTGACAGATCAACACAATACTTAGACGGCACAAGCCCTGCCTGAATCAACACTCTGCTAAGCTGGCAGAAAGAACAAAAATAATTGTGCAGAAATGAAGGTTCACACAAAAGGTCTGGGTTTCATATCAAGATCTGCTCACCAGCTTCACAGCTTCAGATACTTATTTATAATACTCCATGCAAGTAATGCCAGCACACCTGCAAGATTAAAGCTCTATGATAGCTAAAAACCATAAGCTCAGCTCCAGTAAAGACCGAAACCTAGAAGTGAAGTCTAAAGACCGTCAGCTACTTGCTGAAACTCAGTGATGCTGAGACAAAAATCTATTAGTCTTAACAGGACATATTCATACAACCATTAAATTCAGCTCCTGCTCTGTAAAACATGAAGAACAACTTCTTTCTCTCCTGGATACTGTAAAGTACAGTGTTTGAATATTTGTCAAGTATTTTCTGTCCTCATGCAGCAAGAAGTGGTGTACTAGGTCTATTCTGCCAATCAAAATACTTGGCTGCTTCTGCCAGAGTGGTTAAATTTCTTTGAGGTAAGTAAAAGCAATCATGTAAATTAAAATGAAAAACCAGCCTAGAGACTTGCTTCAGGTGGGAAAAGAAATACAACTTTTTCAAAAAGATCAAAACCACCTTTGTAAAAACCCCACAAAACCAAACCAACAAAAAAACCTACAAACAAACAAAAAACCAAAACCACTCCTAATGCTGAAAGGTTTCCCTGAATTCCCTGGTTATAGCTGGTAGGTTTACAGAAATACTTGGGAAAACAGCTGCTGTTGGTACTATTGACTGGACAAGACAAAAGGATGAAGGGCTGAACCACAAACCAGCCCTTTTTGATGTATTCTCCATACCAAGATGGCAGCCAAAGAAGTTTCCATAAAAGCCATTGAAGTTCTTCAGTATTTATCACCATAGGTAAACCAAAACTAAATCCAGAGATTGTTTTAGGTACAGAGTTAATTTCTTTAAATCCCACAAAGTTTGTAGAATGTGGCACATCAAACACAGGCTTTGGGTTTATACTCTCTCCACTTCCTCCGTGTCTATCTCTAAAGGCCTCTCATCCATGCAGGAAAACCAATCATGCCCAGGGAACCAGTTACAATAAGATCCTCTCTGACACTGACCCTGCAGAACTTTATTCTGTGAAGGGAAAACTGTTGTATGGCTTTGCTTCTGGAAAATTCTGCCTTGTGTACCACTTGCTCTTCAAGCCAAGGCCAGTAACGTAAATTGCAGCCATGGTTAGGCCATGGTTGTGTCTGTTCTGTAAAGTACTCCTGGTTTCTCAAATAGCAGAGAGCAGGTCCAAAGGACACAGCTATTTACAGAACATCTTCTGCAGCTCCTGGTGGGCATGGTCACGGATTTGAATGCAATTAGCCAGATTTGGACCCAATTAGCACAGCACATGTCATCCACACTGTCATCCTCTTTGCCTGTACTGTACTAAGGCAATTATACCCAAAATCAGAGTTTGCTTATTCTGTTTCAAAACAAACCCATCAGGCACTAGCCAAGCTTGTGTCATTGTTTCTAACCCAGGAGATGCCTGCATTTCAGAGAGGGCATCAAGAGCATCAGCTGTAAGTGCTGCATCCCAGTGCCTGACTTGTCCTTTAATGTGCCACACAAAAACCAGGGACATTCCAAGGATTTCACAAAGCCCTTCACAGAGGCCACATTTACACGTAAAGCAACCAAATATTTTGGATAATTTAGTTCACATCCCTGGGGATAAACTCATTGAAAGAGTCCAGGACCTGATGTGCAGAGGCTGGGGAGGGTGGCTGCAGTGTCTGCATGGGGCAGAGTGGCTCCTGGCCTGGCTGGTGGTGTGTCAGCTCCCACTGCCACCCTGCAGAGCACACTGGGTCACTGGCCTCTGTTGAGAGCAGAGAGGCAAAAGGACAGCTCTGTGAGAAAGAGAGGGAAAGCACTCCACAAAGGAGGATGGAATGGAGTAATTAGCTTCTTCCTCTGCAGCCTGCAGCACACTGCCAAGCCTCACTGCCACACCACAGGCGGACAAAAGGCTTTTTCAGCTGTCACACATTTCACAGCCCCGGCCAGGGACAGCAGCCACGGCTTCGTGCCTTTCAGGGATTTGCACACATGTGCTGCTCTGTCTGCAGGCCAAGGAAAAGCAGCCTTAGCCCTTACCAGACAGATAGACACAAAATGCTCGTTGCAGTGCTGCTGGTGCTCAGTATATGGTTACCCTGATTTATTTCTGTTGAAACAGAAGTCAGAATTTCTTCCTGCCGAGGCCCTCTGTGGTAGAAATAAGGGGCAGTCTGTGTCCTGGAGACCTTAATTCCGTGCTAAAAATGACATTTTGTCCTCACCCCTTGCCTTCGTTTCTGGATGCAGGCACTTGAATAGAAGGAAGCCAATACTTATATTGTGCCTCATGTATTTTATTTCCTAGGAGCTAAGTGGTGAGTGTTGCTTCTGCAACCTTAAAATGAAAGCATGTTTCAGGAACAGACTGTCCTTTTTTGTGTTTATTCTGCTCTGAAAAAAAACCCCAACAACATTTAAAAGGATTCACCCAGCAGCAAGATGGTTTTCCACCAGGACTACTAAAACATGAGTTTTCTTTCTGCACATTTTTCCATGTGCATGCCTGTGTTTCTCACAGATGCTCATGGGAGCTGTGGTTTTCAGCTGTGTGCAGAGGCAACAAGGACAAATTAGCATAAAATTAACATGCCCTACCTCTGATTGTAATCCACATGAGGAGAATGACAATCCCCTACTCCCTCTCCAAACATTGACTAGATCCATGGGCCTGGCTTCATGTAACAGCAAGTTAAATGCCTGAGACCAATTGGGATATCAGACATTACAGCTGTAGAGGTTATTAATTGGATGATATGTAAAATTCAGTGACTTATTGTCAGGGTGTACTTCACAATACCAGTCAAGTTATAAAATTCAGACACAATTACATGCTAGCTGAATACATTTGCCTTATTTCACTCTACTGTATATTAAACTTCCCTTTCATGTTTGCACAATAAATCTGAATGGAGCTTTTTATTGCATTCACACTTGGTTGATTGCTTTTGGTTATTTTATAGCATGTTACAGGGGGAAGGAGAAAAAACAAAGGTTTTATTACAAAACTGTATAACAAAACTAAATGTAAATGCCTGCTCTAGAGAGGTGATGAACATACTTCATGTTAACTAAGAAGTGATGAACATACTTCATGTTAACTTAGAGGTGACACTTTTTATCACTGACATGTAATTGATGATGATATTATTGTTATTATTTTGGGGGATGTCTCAGTACCAGAACATAGAATAAAGAATAGTTCCTCAATTTTATTTGTTGCAGGTACAAATGCCATGGGGAGGCAGACACAGCTACAGGAACACCCTGTGATTTCCCACAGAATTTTTTAAAGGAGATATCCCAGGTGAAACTCTCCTGGTGGCAGAAAGACAACACAGAGCCTGAGCAAAGTGTCAGCCTCTCATCAGCTCTGCAGAGCTTGAGTGGGTCTTACACAGCTCAGATATGGTGGTGACTCTGAGGTGGGGTGAATCCTTACCTTCGAATCTCTGTTCCCAAAATGCCACATGGACAGTGCATGAGAAAAGAAAGATTTGGGGCTTTTCACTCTTGCAAAACAGGGGTGAAGAACCTGCTCTTTGCTGAGTGTCAGACAGATCCTTCAAAGGCTTTTGGCAAACCATGAATTAACACACCCCAAATACAGGAAAAAAAACCCCCAAAACATTAAAATACCTCTGTCCCACCTCCCCCCCAATAAAAACTGTCACAGTAAAATGCAGAATAAAGAAGGTATCAGTAGTAAAATGTTACACTTGAAAACACAGAAGTCCTGCATAAACAAGAAAACAGAAGGAAGTCATACACAATGATGATAAGGTTAGGAGAAAAGATAATCTTAAAGAACCATTGAATAAAGACAGGGCTCAGGCTCTGGTACCTATATTCCAACTTTCATACACCTTTAAATATTAAAACACCAAACAGCACACTTAAATTCGCAAAATGCAGGCTCATCACCATTCCAATACCACCTTCTCTGACAAAAGTCATTTATTTGCTCATCATCTCATCATATTTTTTTCAAGTCCAGTAAAAACTATCATTCCATCGTTCCAAACAAGCCCTAATCTCAGTATGCAGGTCTCGGTCTTATACAGATGCTAATTATTATAACTGCAGGGAAAATCAGCACAATATGACCAAATCAATAAATAAATTTTGCTGAACACATAAAAGAAAACCACCCACAACCCTGTAGCTGTTGGTTCTCCAGAACCACAACTGTACAGTGTTAATACTGTACTCAGGATCTTAATAGAAAATAATCCCTTGAAAATTAATTGCCACTAGACATTAATAAGCACTTTGTTAATTAAGCTAGTAAGCCAATTAGGCCCAAGGTGAATTCGAGGGCAATCAACTCTATAAACAGTGTGAGCTAAGTCTTAGAAGTACACTCTAATTTTTAAAAAGCCTGGTTTTGGGGACTGGATAGCTTGTGGGATTGCTCATTACAGAACAAAGCAACTGCCCAAATGCAACCCAGGTCATGAGCAGCCAAGAGCCATCATCACCCAGCAGCTTATCTGTGTCTTCAGAGCAGCTGGTCTAGACCTCATCTGAGACCTTAGCAACTTGTAATTAATAGCTTCTCTAAGTAAACCATATGAGAAATCCAGCAAAAAGCAATTCAAAAGTGCCTCCTGGGAAAGAGCCTAAGCTGTAAGGCAGGGCAGGGTGTAGAGAGAGAAATTTACAGCTGACTCCCTTTGTCTAGGGGTAAGCATCAGGCAGTTATCCCTGCCCCTTCTGCTAGGCTTTCACAGACCACGAGACATTCGCAAAACCTGCACAGAAATGGCTCAAGCCTTTCTGAGGAGATGCAAATATTTAGCAGCTCTTCCACCTCCAAAAGTCCACATTGTGTGGCCCTTGTTATTCACTGTCCAGGAGCAGAGACAGCACAGGCAGGAGTGCAGATACCTCGGAAACCTTCATTTCTGCCTTTCCTTTACAGCTCAGAGGAGCAGATCCATTCCTAGGTTCGCATTCCTGAGGAGAAACCTGTATTTCTCAACACACTGCAAACAGGAAAGCTGTTGGGGGAGCACCTTGCTAAAATCACTCCTCTGTGGGCATGGCTGAAGATCTCCCCAGGGCAGTGGTCACTGCCCCAAACCTGCCAGAATTCACGAAGCATTGGCTGCTGTGACTCCTGGGGCTCTGCCGTTCAGGGAGTTGGACTTAACAATCCCTGTAGGTTCCTTCCAGCTCAGGATATTCTATGATTCCATGATTTTCTCCTCCTCCAATCCTCCTGTTCTATGGTTTTTTTTGTTCTGTCTCTTCACAGTTCTCAGCAAGCTCAAATACTTCAAGCCAAAAGCATTCAACTTCCTCATCTTCTCAGCTTAAGTGAAAGGAGTTTGTCCATACAGGGAATTTGGCACAGGGCCATAGAAAACTCATTTGTTTCTCTAATTGATTCCATTTGAAAAAAAAAGATGCCATTAGTCCTTGCACATCTGTTGGCACTGATAAATGTGCCCTGTGATTTGAATGTTTGTCTTGAGGCCTTGCAGGTCGGGGACTCAGCTCTACCATCACCTTCTCCCTTGTTTTTTCCAGCAGGATGTGGATACTGAACCCACCAAACTGGAGGAATAGTGCCACTCTTGACACTCTTTCCAGGGCCAGGCATTCCTTGTTACTCCATCACAAGCTTGGACTGCACAGCAACTTGCATGAGACAGTAACACATGCAGTTAAAAGGCCTTAAAATTCACAGGATGCAAATGAGCAGACAATTATTCTGTGCATAATGATGAGCTGCTAAGTTGGAACATGTTCAGATATACAGTAAGTCTCTGTAATAATTTTTATTAATTTTTAAGAATGCTGCATCATCTCATCTGAAGCCAAAAACATTAATATTTGCATTAATTAGTGCTCATAATACAGTATATCTTTTGAGTTTTACTGCAGTCATTTGAATCTTTCCTTACATTGACTTTCCAAAAAAGATCACCTTGATGAAGGGGGTTCAGGGATTTTTTCCAGCCTAGTGAAAAATATTTTCCTGGAATAGTGGTCAGCTTTCTGCCTTTGTTTTTCTTGTCTTTTTTTCTGAGTATTGGTTGTTTTGGGTTGGCTTTGGGTTGGTTTTTTTTTTTTTGTCTCTTCCCGCCTTAGTAGAATATGGAGATAATGATGTAGGCTTGACTATGCATATAAATTGAATAATTTGCAATAATGCTCCAAAGTGCCACCGGGATGGAATTCAAAGGGCTGTTTGCAGAAACAATTGCTTTTTTAAAAATTAATTTCTGAAAAGTAAATGTAGAAAATGGTGAGATGGCTCAGGGGATTGAAAATGGCAGAGAGACTTTCATCTCCTGGTCACTGCTTCAAAAGCTGATCAGGCTGAAGAGCAACTAGAAAATATTACTGTGAGAAAAATACTTTAGGTCTCTGCAAATTTTAACAGAATAATCTGCGTTGAGGTTGTGAATGAGATTGGAGTTCACTGAAAATAATAGCAGAGGGCCAATTCTACTACCTATTTTGGAGAGGTTTGGTTTTTTTAAAGTCATTCTACTGATGAAATATAAATCTATCATTTTTTTCAAATAGCAATCATTTAATCACAGGCATTGTAGAGCAAAACAGAATTCATATTCTTAGCCATAAGTAGAACTGGTTACCCTTCCACAGGGTAGATAATGTATTTTCATGATAGTAATCATGTGTGTCGAGTTGGTTATGTAACAGGAGAGGACAAAGGGCATTTAAACCACTTTAATCAGACTGGAAGAAAAATAAAATTATGTTTTCAGGATGGGGTCATGGCTCAGTGATGTTAAGAATCTCATGCAGTTTAAGATAAATGCACAATCACTTTACATTTTCCACCTATTTGTAAAAAGACATCAACAATCCATTTTCCTGCATAAAACTGTCAAATATACATATGTCTTTCAGCCTGCTGATTTCTGGTCAGGACCAGAACTAGCCCTGGAAGCCTTAAAATTATCCACGTGGATTTCTGATTGATCAGACACCAAATCCCTCCCTTCCACAGAGAGAATCAGATGCTTCACTAGAAGCAAGTTTGCCTGAGAAGGGAAGGATGGACATTTGGATGGACAGGAGTGACAAACCATCACCTGCAGCTTCACAATTAAACCCTGTGCTGGTTTCCCAAGCTCCTTGCAAGTAGATTTAAAACATCTCCAGGAACATGCGCTTCAACACTCCCTAAGGTGCCTAGCAAGGATCTCAAGAATGTAGTTATTGATTTCTGGCAATATCTACAGTATCTTAAGAGATTTCCAAACAGAAAAGGAGGAGCAGCCTGTGGCCTGAACAGTAAACACTGAAGATTGAAAGGATGCAATGGCCAAGTGTTGAAAAGGTGCCAGCAGCAGCTTTCTAGCAGTGCAGGCACAGTGAGTGGCTACTCCAATGTCAACACAGAAAAGGGTTAGAGAGTTGGTTTTATTTCAAGCTTGGATAAACCTGCTCCCAGTTACTCACCTAACTGTGGATATCTGCCTGCTCATTTCCCACACAGATGATCATCCTGAGATGCAACTTTGGGGTGCCCATGAGGCAGCGGCAGGATGAGGAACAAAGGGAGCAAGAATGTGACCATGTGAAAATGGACTGGCCTTCTAGAGAGGGCTGAGATGACTGCATTGACCTTGAATTACAGGAGATCCAGCTCTGAGCAAAGCCAACACAATCCCAAGCACTGCTCTGTGGAAGGTGGATGTACAGCACTCTCAGTCCAGTGCTGCACATTAAGATGAAAGAAATGGTGGGGAAACAATCACTGTCATCTCTCTCTAGAGAGGATATTTGCCTCTGCTGCTTCTGAGGGCAGGAAAGACTTTTACATCAGCTTCATAAGGCACTTAAAAAGCAAGTTCCAGAGGCACGTGGCCCTGGCTGCTGAGCACAACGCTGTCCCTGATCTTTCTGCTGTGGGAATGGCAACAGGACATGAAAAGAATTGCAGAGGGTCAACTTCACTATGGCTGTGACCACCCTCTGACACAGAAGTGCTCTGCTCCAAAGGTGGTTGAGCAAACAGAGAAACACATCTCTGCTCAGAGGCAGGCAGCAGAGAAGAGCTCAGTGATCTTTGCTGGATGCCCTTCACGATCAGGCAGTGAAACACCTCGTGTTTAATCATGGTGAAGGATAATAGAGAGCAGAAAACCAGGGAGGCAGCTCAGCTAACTCCAGGCATGCTCTGTTAAACCCTATATGATATAAAAATGGTTTATAGCCCATGCAGCATACTTCCCTTGGATAAGGACCATCGCACACTGAAATTAAAAGCAATTAGTGTCCCTTAAATGCTTGGAGAGAATTATTTTTCTAAAACATTTCCTTCAATCTTTGGGGGGAAAAAAAACTATACAGAAAAGGCATTTTTATGCAGAATGGCATTTGTTTACAACTAACACCCTAAGAGATCAGACCTGGTTTTCAGACCTGCTATTACAGCTACAAAAAAGTTGCTGTGAAACTCCCATTGAGGCTGACTGATAGATCCACTATGTGGGAATGCAAAACACATGGTTTCAGGACGCTACAGCATGTCCACATGTGCAGCATGGCATTTTTTATAAAACACTAGAGTGCTCCAGAATTTCCTCTTGACTATTAACAAACTCCTTCCCCTACAGCCATCAGAGACTTTGGTTCAGCCAAACCCCACTATTTCATCCTCTGCTTTATTTGGTGATTAATCTGAAGGACTGATTTCCATACTAACATTTAAACTAGCAGCTTGATGCTGGGAACACAATGGCCTACATTTGAAACCCAAAGAATGGATGTTGTGCTTTATTTATGAGCTATTAGTTTAGCAACTTATAAAATATCCATCAAAATCCACAGACATTAAACAAAATTAAGAAATTAAATACAACTTCATTAAAACAAAAGCACTGATATATCCCCACTCCTCATTAAACCTCACATCACCCCTGTAAAACCATGTCCACAGAGAAAGATGAAGAGTTTGACATTTCTTTGCCTTGTTTTTAATGCTTTATTAGTTTAGATTCTATCACAAATTGCAAGATTTATGACCAAATGCTCCAGTGCTGTATAACAATGTCTTCTAATGCTCTACTCTGACAAAAACAATTTCTAATTGCGTGCTGTAAAATACTGCCAAAGAGCTACAAAGAATGGAGCTGGACATCATCTTGCAAGGCTTTTCTATAATCACAGTAACATTTACTGATCTTTAAAACTGTTCAACACCCAGAATCTTCTCCAAGGTTAAACCTTCAGAGCTAGCCATGAAATAACAGAAATTAGCATTTCTATAAATGGCACTAGGTTTGCCAGCATGGGAAATTGTACTTAATTACAAAATATCTCAAGGGCATCAGTAATGAAGTTTACTTTACAGTAAATAAACGTGCTTCAGCTTCATCTGATCAGCTTAGGAGCTTGTCTGATCACTGAGCCTGGTGTTGAGGAAGGCAATGCAGCTGACAAGTGTGATGAGGCTTTTGAAGAAACAGACACAGTCACAGTGTGGTCAAGAGGAGTCAGAGTTTGACTCTCCCACCGCCCCCCTCCAGGACACCGTCAGCTGTGCCTGAGCTGTTCCCCAGGTGCTGGTCACCTCACTCCCCAGCAAGTGACAGTGACCATGCCATCTGCCCTTGTCATCTGTTTTGCCATGCACAACCTTTATTACCTTTTTAAAGCTTTCCACCCAACATCTACCTTTGATCTTGCTGTCTGCAGTTTCAGCTGTTAGCTCTTGTCTTACTGAGAGAAACGCATCCACGTGTGTTTCTTTAGAATTGCCTTTGCACAGAAATATTAATCTCAGGGCTTTGTGACTGCAGCATTCTCTAATCTCCTAAACACTCCTTTGCTTCCTTCACACTGCTGTGATTGACGAGAACCCATTAGCTGACTGCACACATGAACAGAAGAGGAAAGGAAGAATTATAAGTACAATATCAAGCAGCATATGGCAAACCCATTTATGTCTTTCTACAGCAGGTCAGGCACTGAATGGGACTCATCCCTAGAAGTCATTGTTGGCAGTGTGGAGACTACCTTGGTGGTAATGGCAGGAATACTGAGTGCTCTGGGACTAATTGCATATTTGATATTCATGTGATAAATTAATTAGCTGCTTATTCCCAATGAATAGGCTGGATGCAAATAAAGCTGTCAGATATAAGGTATGGGAGATGCACATGTGTTAAAATATAGCTCCCGAGGGGTGAGTGTGTATGTAAATATATGTATATGTATCAGTCTGCTGCTACAATCATTTAATTTAGCTTTGCCCTCAGCCAGGAGTTGCCTGGACACTCACTAATAACAGAAGCATTCAAGATATTTTTTCTTTTGTGTTCTTTCTTTTTTTAATAGATGCATTTTATACCTTCAGCCTTGATGTAAAATACATAGAAAAGCTCTTCAACACTGCCTTCATTTATGCAAAACCTAATCTAAATAATGGATGAGATTAAAAAAAAAAAAAGAACTATGACCTAACTAGTGTAGGACTAAAACTGATCCCAGTTTTAGTCTTACTGGTGTGATTTAGCTGCCAGTAACTTCTAAGGATTTTGCTCAGAATTAGTGCATCTGAAAAGGGATTACAAATCCCAAAAATTAACTAAGAGGTTGTAGTTTTCCCCAAAATAACAGCCAGGTAAAGGAGAGAGATTTTATTAATATTCTCACCCATGCAAAAAAAATGCAGCTGCACTGTCTTGTTCTTGGTGAACACAGATGCAAGACAGACTGGTCAACCTTTGCCAACCCAAAAAGAATCACAAACGTTTTACCTTATGAACAAAACACTGTTGTAAAAACATACTGGAGCTTAAAAGCACCTAGGTTTTATTAGTGCTGAAACTTGTTGATTTAGCAAGTGTTCCTGCAGATGAGACTCCACCACTGTCACCTACATTTGTCTTGCAGTACCTGGAGTTCACACCCTAGGGTGTTCACCCTCCAGGTTTGAGATTAGGGGTGGAAAACAGCTGGGAATTCCACACAGAAAGGAATTTGACACATTAAATATGAAAATGTTTCAATTGGAAAGGGGAAGACATGGTCCCCTGAGGGACTTTTCTTGACCCTTTGTGGACTGAAGTTTGTAGATGATAGAAAAAAGTACTTTCAAAGACTTCTTGAAAGAGGAACATTTCATCCTGAAAATGCTTCAGTAGAATACATCAAGATGGGATAAGCACAGGACTTTCCCTCTATAACTGATTTTCTGCACCACTGGCATAATTTCACAAAATATTTCAAGTTCAGCTATAATCCTTTCACCATCCAAAAAAATCCCTGGCCAGTATTCCCCCAGCCCTACCTGCCTGCATCACCAATGATCTCTGTGCTGTGACTTCACTTGGCTCCCATGAAGGAGGGGAGCACCGAATGGGACAGCACACCTGGACTTCATCTGTGCTGCTTTGACAGGACCTGAAAACACCTGGAAACACTTGCAATGCTTAGAAATACCTCTGAAACACAAAAGTATGGAAGCAGGAAAGAATAAAAAGTCTAGCTCTGCTCTGGCTTCCCTGTTATGGATATTTTACACCAAATCCAGAAAACCATGTGTGTGTGCAGGTCTGAATGTTGTCCTAACGCCCAGCAACCAGATGTGCTCAAAGCAGAGGACACGTCAAGAACAGAAAGCAGCTGCCAGAATCTCCTCAGTGTGCATGGACAGGAAGATGTCCTTGAAGCTGTGTCCACAGGAAAATTCCCCATGCACAATTCCCGAACTGTCAGGGAATATTACCCAAGTGCCTTTACCAGTGTTTAAACACAAGCGAATGAAATAAAGATCGTTGTCACCACAACAAAAACGAATCGTCAGCTCCACCTCCTGCCTCGCAGCCGGGAAGGTGTAGGATGTCTCACATCAAAGGAAAACCAATCTTGGAGCTATTCCACCTTCTGAGAAGGATCAAAACGTGAGAGGAGCAGGACAGCAAAGGGATGTCATAAAAAATTACACTGACCTGAAGCTGTCAAATATGATAGAAGGAGTACAACAGCTCAGGCTTGAGGGCTATACTTTGGTTTGTGGGGGAAAAAATAAAGAAAAAAAAAAAAAAAAAACAAAAAGAAACCCCAACACACAACAAAAAAAAAGCACCCCAAACATATTCACAACCTTAACTAAATCCTAAATTACTTAGTTTAAATACTTCCTTAGGAAATCTTAAAAGTTATAAGCAAAGGATTACTGATTATATTTTCATCTCGTGAAAACTGCATTAATTATACACATTTTACTTCAGAAAATTTTACTTCAAAAAATTTACTTCCTCTTAAACTGATTATATCTGAAATTCATAGCTGCAGATATCTGCAGCATTTAACAGGTGCAGCCAAAGAAAAGAAATTATTGGCTTCTGCCTCCTGTAGCAGTTTTACATTATATGGAAGCAGGAATCAACTTAGCCTTCAAAAAAACCCCTAATCCAAACCCAGGGATTAGAGTTTTTCAAATTGTCTAATCCACAAGTTGCTAAAATCAAAATATTTTTCTATATTCATTGTTTGAGAATTACCTTTAGATGCTTATTTTTTTTAAATGGAAGATTAATATGCACAATATTTTTGTCCATAGAATGAATTTATAAAATAATAATAAAACCACAAGGCTTTTCCAGAGCATTAGATTGCATAAGTAAGCACAGCAACCTCCAAAAGCACTGAAGTTCAGGCTGTGCTCATACTTTAACTGAGCTTTCCCCTCTCTTCACCAAGAATTACAGGATAGTGTCACAATCTGCTGTGGCACATAGGGACCACTGGACATTTTGAGTGTTTTACAAATGACAAACTCTAATCTTGGAGATATAACTTGAAAGCTTCATTTCTTGTAGCCCTGGACTCCACAAACACAAGTTGCACTCTATCCTTTGAAGTACTCAAAGGGGCTCAATTCTTAAATCAGGGAGGCAGCAAAGTGCATTGGGGTTGTATTAATTTTTGTAACATTCCCAAAGTCCCTTCTGGTCACCTGCTCTTCTCTCCCAGCACAGCACCTACAGCACCTGCATAGGTAACAATTGTTCTGTAGGTGCGAGGGGGAAGCCCAACACTGAGATAAGCACAAATCAGGCCAGGAATGAAACAACAACTAGCAGAACTCCACAGAGGAAGTCACATCAAATTCTCTGTTTTATGAGCACCAAGCACAGAACAAAAGTGAAACCCACTCTTCTCCAAGGACCTGAGTCATCTGTGCAAGGAATGCTTGACTGGGAGCTTTGTGTGTCATTAAAAGCTAATAATGATGTCAGGAAGTTCTAAGAAGTGTTTTGGAGGAGTCTTTTGGGGAAAGAAATCCATTTTTGTCCAAAGACAGTACACTATTCCCATGGTACACACTTGAGGAACCTAAGAACAAAACAGGATTTAAGTATCTTTTATAAAATATCCTCCAGCAGCATTTTCTGTTGTTAGTACTCTTCCAGATGCTTTCCCTGAACCAGAACCACATGGAACTTCTGCTCTTGGAAAAATCACAAGGACAGACCTGAGGTTTTTCTCTCCTTTGTAGTATGTATCTACACTTTGGGAAGCGAGTTCTGCAAGGCAGAGAGGATCAGATGAGGCTTTGCAAAGAGACACTGGATTATCATTGTTTTTCTCTTGTGCAAGTAGATTTCCTATGTAGCCTCCTTTGTGCTGTCACCCCCTGTCCTCATCAGTGTGAATAAACTTGCTGTGTTACTCTATTATTTACGTACAAGGTTTCATGACTGGCAGTAAATTAGTAGGTTATCCATGAATAACCAGAAATAACATGAATCATTCATTTGGGGAAGGCAGAAACACAGAACAATTGCAGATATTGGCCAACTTTTTCCTTCTTTGTATAATTTTTCCCTAGTATTATTTCCTTACTTTATTAAACACACTAATAAAAGTAACCTAGTATATATTCTTGTCAAATATATTGCTTTTATTTTCCAAGCAGAGAGATCAGCCCTTTTTACTTTTCCACTTCCCAACATCTTCATCTCCTAACTGATACACAAACCAAGGACAAAGACTGGTGTGTCCATAATAAAATCAAAAAATGGTTCACACATTCAAACATCTGACAGAAAGGGGATTTGACACTTTGCTCAATGCACACCTGGGTTTGTTACTTTTTAGGTGCTAACAGTAAAAGCCATGGAACTCAGTTTAATCAGCTCAACCTCCTGTTATCACTGTTAGCTCTGAGCAGTTACATCTCATCTATCCCTGGCAAGCTGAGGGACTGCTGCTCTCCAAACGGGGGCTGTGGGGGAATGGTTTGTGGGACAGCTCCTTGGCAGGATTGGACCCAGGAGCAGAGGAAACGGGCCAGGATTAGAAATTTTTTTTTCTCTCACAGGAATCTTTTCTGAAATGTCTCTGCTAAAAGCACACACCTCATAATTTGCTCGCTGCAGCAGGACTGTGTTCAGAAATAACATCAGTGGTCCCAAGAGCTGTGGGATTTGTTCAAGTTGAATGTGGGGAATTGGAAGTTTTTTGCACAGTGTTGCCCTCCTTTCATATCACCAGACAGAGCTATTTTCCACTATATTTACATCTATCAATCCATACTATAATTTGAACAGCTAAACTGAGGAGATCCTTAGGGCACAGGGCAGAATTGAGTGTTGTTCAGCTCGATATCTTGGCTAATGAGCCAGGCTCCACAACATTCAAAAATACAAGTGCATAAATCAAAGTATGTTTTCCTATTGGCCAAAATCCACTGAGCAAGTATGTAGAAACACAAAGATAGACAACCTGTGGCCCAGAGAATGAGCAGTTAAGCTGTGGAGGACTCAGTGCTCTGCTGGTTCTCACAGAGGATGGGGATGCAAGCATGCTTCCCCTAAGAGATACACATGTATCTATAAATTCACATATGTGCACAAAAATAAACCTCCCAGACAAAAGGCAGCTATCTAGGGGGTGTAACACAGCAGCTCACAGATACCACAGAACTTTTGCTTCTCCTCTGAAGGAGCAAGAGCACCCAGGGTGCTCCTGCAGGGATAGTTCTAATGCTCCATGCATCCAGGGACAAGGCTGTCCCTCTCCTTAATGGGACTATAAGGTGAAACTCCAACTAAAGTATGAAAGAAATTAGTCCAAAGCAAAATATTCTGGCCAATGCAACCTACACTGAACTATCTGTGACTTTGTATGAGTCCCTGTGAGCACCATGGTGTTTTCCACCATAGTTCATTCAATACTTCAAATTACCAATGCAATAAAATCTGTTCAAGCAGCTGAAACACCCAGCTCAAACACATCTTTTAAAAAGACAGGATTTCTACATAAACCCCTCCTACAACATCCTGAAATGAGGCATAAGAAATGACCTAGTGATACAGATATGACCTTCTTACCTCCCTGGGAACAGCTGTATGAAAGCCTGAAGCAGCTTTTCTGGGAAGACACGGGAACTGTTACAGGGTATAAGGCTTTCCTTAGGCCTAAAGAAACTCACAGCACTAAAAATATTGCGAATGAATTAATTCCACTTCCATAGCCTCACTGGGACCTTCTCAATCGAGCCTGAGTCACCGTCAGGGTGATTTCCAGGAGTTCTTCGCAGGATACTGGCATGAGTGGGCTCAGCAAACTGAGTCACAGCTGACTAACAGCTCCTAGCAGGTCAGGGAAACTGCCCGACACCGGCAAGGAGCCCTTCCAGAGAGGGATCATTAACAAACAGCGATTCACACTTCCTATCTGAGCCATTATGTCAGAGGAAAAAAGATTAATGTTCTTTTTGTGTCCCATCAAAGAAGAGTTGAAGGGGCACCTAAGGCGATGCTGCCAGATGCCAAACTTGATGCCACACACCACCCTGGCGTTGTCACTCTGGTGATTTCACAAGAAGCAAATCTGTGGTACTTGGATTGTCAGCCTTATCCTACTCCTGTTTATACCCCTCGAGCAGCCCGTATTAACCACCCCAACCCTTATGTTCAATCAGGCACACACAGGGTGGACACCTGGGCACGTTTTTATCATCTCACCTGTGCTATCCTTCAGCCTGTGCTGAGTGTTTTAACCAACGCCAGCACACGAATCCACACCACCAAATCAAAACCTACTACAAACATTTGGCCTGGGAGCCTAAGAAACACATTTTATCGCTGAAATTGCTGCTTAGTAGAGTTTACTGTTTCAAAAGAAAGCTTTCCTCTTCCCCCTCCTGTCGTGGAGTGGCATCCTGGCTATCTCAGCCACTTCCCTGCCTCTCAAAACAAGGAAAGCCTATCTTGGCAAGCACCAGCAAGAGTGGTAACTGCTGTGTATTCCTACCCCTCCCTTTTACTCACACACTTGGTGATGCAAGTGTCTATAAATGAAACATGAATATTGCATGAGCAAGCCATCATTTCAGAGTCAGACCAACTGGTCCACGCAAATCTGTTTGTCTTTGGCTGATGTGTGCCATTAACTATGAATTACCAAACACACATTATGGAAAAAGTATAATTAAAAAAAATCACTTGTTAAATCCACTCATTTGGGACATCTATCAACCCATGCTAAGTCCAGTTTTTGTTAATCATGCACTTTTATTTTTTGCTCCTGGTGTAAAAAAGGTACCTTCCCCCCCCCCCACCCAGTAACTGAAAATGTTGGTCTAGTTGGAAAAACAAAAATTGCGGATTCTTGTTTTCCAGAAGCATTCTGAGCTTGCCTGCTGAATGGCTCTGATAAAGAACTATATGCAACAGGCAGTGTGTGCTAAAATGTTAGCCTCAATTAGTTTGAGTGTTTTTTTAATAGTCTGTTGCCCTTTAGAATTATTTTTGTCCTACGTAAATAAGATCTGTGCAGGGTTTTGAAACTTTAGGCATGCAAAGCAAAAAAAAAGAGTACAAGGGAGAGCTGCAGGATGTGAAAACTGTGGTAAAACCCCAGCAGCAGCAGCAACTATCTCCTCTCAAATGTTATAGGAAAAAGAATTTTGTTTATGTACATATATATGTTTATATATAAAAAACTCGTATATGCACACATCCCCCTACAACTTTTCTTATCACTGTCCTTTAAAATGAGATGCAAATGAATGCAAATTGCTGTTGTCTTCTAAGCACAATAAAATAAACAGAACAAACAAATTTTCAGAGGTTGTAAACATGGCCTGCACAATAAGAACAAATACATTTTTCAATAAATACAAAATTTTGTTTCAACTACACAACGGTCACAACGGGAAATGTCAATGTCACTGTTTGAAGTTATTTATCCATTTTTACCAATACAGACACATCTTGGGATGTGGATTCTTGTGAAACAAGTGATGTGAGGGTTTGATTTGCAGAACTAGGATGATTCCACTGTTTGTGCAGATTGCTTAAGCTTCCACTGGGTGAGTTTTGTTCCTTAACAGGAGAAGGTCAAAATGTTCAGGAACTGGGAAAAGTGGTAGTCAGAAACACATAAGAAAACTGAGAATTCATTTTGCCAGCATATGTGGAAACTGTATAAATCCTGCTCCTAAATTTGGTTTATATGATCTCTCACACTGGTGGGATTTGATTGCAAAACAAAATATTAGAGGGTCAGAGGAGGATGAAAGCATAAAGCTGTGTTTGCTCCCAGAAATTCAAGATCAGCACCAGTGGAGTCTGGAACAGACTTTGCAAAACCCAGGGAGGTCTCTCCACCAACTTCAGTGCATTTGAGGTCAAATTTCTGGAATACAGACCTTAGAGACTGCCCAATTAAATACAAACAATCTTCCTTGGGGCAACTCCATAAATCTGCTATTTACATAACGTGGCAAAGGCTGAGCCAGTTTTGCTTATCTGCATCAGCAGATTGTCTCTTCCTCCTGACAGAAAAGTGCCTGACGCAAGCCAGCGTTAAACAAAAGCCACTTAAACACAATCATGTTTTCAAGAAGATAACTGGGACAGTGAGGCTAAAGAAACACTCCCCAAAAATAAGAGTTCCTTGGGAAGGTAATTTGTACTCATGAGAAGTCTGGCCAATCCAAACACAGTTTGGCATTTGCAGACTCAAGAGTTCAGGTGGCATTTGCCTCTCTCATGACCAGGCATTAAAATTACACCACCAGCCTCACAAATTAAAGAAAGCTGGTGTTAAAAAATAACTACATTATGTATAGGATAAATGAAATTAATGCTGTGCCAATTCAGTTTGGTCTCCAACGAGATGTTTGGATGGAAACTTATGACAGGCTTTTGAAAAAGCAAAGTCGTACAGACTTTCCTCCCTGTGTGCCTCTTGTACAGCCTTTGGTGTGAACTTGTATTGATCAACAGCTGGTCTGGCTGAGGTGCTAGCACAGGATAAATTATTATGCTTACTGTAGTTAACTGTATTTCAGTAATGCAATAGAAACCACAGAGATAAATGGAAAGGATTCTCCCAGTTTTTAAGTTCCTCTGAAAATAAGAAACCACTCCCAGCAGCATCTTACAGAAGTTCAGATTCAGCTTCATCCCAGATTCCTGCATGAGCTGCTAATGCTGCAATCTGCCTTGGAAGGAGGAACGTTTGGAAGTGTCTGCTGTGTTAATAGATGACAATATAAACAATATCCATATATACCAATCAACAATCTTCTCCTTCACACAGGTCATATGCAACAGCAGCATGCCCTGCTGCCTACAAGAGAAGGCAGTAGAACACAATTCACAGAAGAAAAATCTCTATTTTTCCATAATAAGAGCTGTGTTAGTTCCTATATTAACTTACACAGAACACACTAGATGGGATCCATACATTTTTATACAGATGAAGGGCTAATAATAGGAAAAGTGCTACCTTAATCAAAGTATGTCCTTATCTAGACATCATCAGTTAAAGTGATGCTGAGGCAGATCAAAAGCCACAGCAGAAGGTAGTTTGGGACCTATTTCTATAGCATAAATGCCAACATCAGGAGCTGTTTCAGGACCACAAGTGGCTAAACTGTGTCTCCTTGCCAGCACAGAGGGTAAACTATTTACATAAACCAAGAAATTCTGGTGAGCATTCTTTCCAAACTAAAACCAAGATCCATGGGCATCACAGAGCAGAATGAGTTCACAGCACCAGATCTATAGCCCATGTAAAAATCAGTCCTGGAGCCTCAAGCTCCCCTTCTGTTCCTAGGGTGTGAGACAAAGGGAACAGGAGGATTTAGACAAAACCCTGACAAAATGCAGTGTTTTATTTCTAATAGTCATGCACAGAGGCACACGAGCTGTACATGCAGCAACCCGTGTGACCATAAAGCAAAACACAACTGGTGATTCCAGGCCCTCTTTGCTGCTGGAACAGCATTTAGGAAACTCCCAGGAAGACCCAATACAGAGTTCCTATAGAAAGATCTGGAATGTTGGGAAACACTCTGGATACACTACTAAAACTCCTGCTTACACATCCAAGACCTTGGCCTAGCTCTCCAAGTGTTTATAGTCTTTGAAGTAGATTTCTAAAAGCTTATCTTTCATCATTTGCCCTACTCAGATACAACCTGGTCATGGTAGGGACAAGACAAAACTTTACAACATTCTTCAGGGACTCAGTTACCAAATTAACTGGTGCCATCCCAGGGAGCACAGGTCACCCTCTTCCAAAGTGGCAGCAGAACCATCTCCCCAAGCCCACAGTGCATTCACAATCGGGTCTTTAAAAACTTGATTTGTAACACTGCATTTTCTAAAACACCCTGGTTGAGCCTGATGGGGAAGAGCCCAAGTCACACACACACACCTCACAGCCTGGTTCCTCAGAGCCCAGGTAACCCACCTGCCCTTGTACTCAGATTCATCCTGAAGATCTCACTGTAGCTCTGGCTTCTCATTGACCACTGCCCAGAAGCCCCACGTGGTGAAAGCAGACTCCTCACACCCCACCCTGTGGCAGGAAGGTTGTGGGAAGTGCAGCAGCAAGGCTGGAGATCAGATCACCCTTGTGTCTATCTGCCACTGCAGCAACAACAGCAGTTTTATCATGCTGGGGGTTTCCTTTGCATGATATCTGGAAGGAAAAGGGTGGGGATTACTAATTCTCTTTGAATCAGAAGCAGAGTTAAGGCACCACTGCTCTAGCAGCACCTAGAAGTGCATCCAGCACATGGCTTGGAGCAGAAAAGCCTGAGGGTGAAAACAGGACTGCCCTTCCATCATTGCTAGGCTGTCCTGAGAAACTGAACACTGCAGCAACCCCCAAACAAATCTTTGGGTTATACTGGGATTACGGGGACATGTGACACTGCACTAACACCTGCAAACCAACAGCTTGACCCTTCCTTCTGAGTGACTTGCACACTAATACGTATCAAAGCGTAATCAATTCATTAACAAATGAAACAGTACCTCGAATAGCAGTTCAGAAGCACAGCAGGGACTCCGGCTGGCAGCAAAAAAATGCCCTGGTATTTTTGAACACAAACCCTCTCCTTGGGGTAAAGGGAAAGCAGGCAAATCAGCCCAGCCACAGAGCTAGTTGTCAAAACATACCTACTTGTTTTTTCACAAGGGAACAGGTAGAGTTGAGTGGAGGCAACATGGATTGATCTGTTCCACCCGGGGAGGTGTTTGGCAGTGCAGCCACAGAGTTCTGCAGGACACAACAACACTATCCTGTACTTCAGAGAACAGTCTGCGGGTACTGGCATCAGCTTTGGTCCTGAGAGCAGAAACAGCAGCCTGGCTGAGGTCAGAAATGGGTTAACTTCATGTCTCTGTCTTGGTCTCCCATCCACAGGTTGCCCTTGCTGCACCACCCACATTTTCCCTGTTTCCCAGATTGTTCTCCCTTGCTTGCACAGGCTATCAGTGGGCAATTCACACAATCTCTTCCCACCCAGGGCCACATTCCCTTTCCTTGGGATGAATCCCACAACTGGAGATCCCCGCAGCACTCTCTTCTTGCTCTTCCACCTCTGCCTTAAAAACCAGACCACCTCTGCTTGGCAGTCTGCCTTACAGGACAGTGGGCAATGAGGAAGATTCAGGCACATTTTTGCATAGGCCACTTTATCTGAAGCTGAGAGATGCTTTTCCTCAGGTTTTTAAGCCCTGTGGCTCAGCCAGCTTTTGGGTTGGTTTCCTCCCATCAGCCTTAAGACACATCTTATAAAGGCAAATTAGAGCTGCTTCTACTATTGTTTTTTATCATAGTCACATCAAAAGGTAACCAGGTGCCTGGTGAAATTGCCTGGTCGTGCATTTCCCTGTGCCATTGCATTTTCTAGGTTTGTTTAATGGCATGAATCAAATATTGATTAGAGGGGGATATCCACCTGAAATGAAAACATGCAGATGCATAAATATGCACACACCAATACACATGCACTGGATATAAATCAGTCAGCAGGTCTGATGCCAAGAAGGTGATTGTGAGTATGTAATAGTGGTTCTGTGAAGCCTGGATTGCACAGGGGTCGTGCAAGGACACAGTGGATTCACCCAGCCTCGACTTATTTAGATTTGATGTTAAGGATGCTCCAATAAAAACACCTAGGCCAGAACCTACTGTACAAAATAAGCCTATTAATTAATTTACACTCTCTCCCGTGCTGACAAGCAAAGGTCACATCACTCACAGGCTTTGTCTAAAGGCAGTTTAGGTTGGAAAAAGGTTGGGCTAAAATCCAAGTACAAAGATGATGAATATAAGCATAAGCCAGGATGAAACCAGCAGAGACTACCTGTAGCGACTCCCAAAATTCTTTCATCTCAGGCTGCATCACAAAACCTCAGACATGGATTTGTTCTGCCAGTTAATTTTAAAATATTCACAAGTGTTTGTGGGCTTAGGGCCTCAGATAATCAAGATAAGGAACTGATCTAATTCATAATGTAATGCCACCAAGGAGCACAGTGCCATCAGCCATCAGGTCAGTGCATTGTGCCCAGCATATGATTCATTGAACAATAACAATCATATTTATCACAGTGAGCTAGCTAAGGCTGGAAAAGAATAATTACATCTTCTGTTATCAACCATCAACTCATAAATTACCACAATTATTGGATTAACTTTGCTCTGAGCCCTGGGAAATTTTTTTCCCCACTTCCTACAGTAGGTTGGAGGGGATGAACTAGTGTTAAAGAAGGAGGAAAAAATAGTTCTTAAACTGTACTGCAGTCACGGGTAACTAACTGCAGACAGACCTCTGGATATGGTTTGACCAGTATTCTCTCTGGAAAGAGAAATGTAACCTGGAAAGGCCATTTGAACAAGTGGGAGGTGTACTTTGAGCATATATTTTTGGGAAAGGACACACTGTGCCACCAGACTACTAAACCTCTGCAGAAAAGCTAAGTCAAGGCACAATATTGAGTTCATTTAGCATGGCGTGTAGGAAAAGGGTCAGCTAGGGATCCAGTCAAGGACCCAAAAGACCTGTCCATAGCCCTATTTCAACAGCTTAATCCCCCCCAATATTCCAAATAGCTTTGCCAAGAGGTTAATCACTCAGTTTTCAGTAAAATGTGTAAGATTAGAGACTTTGACATATCCCAGGATTAGGCTCAGTAGAACTGATATTACTCAAAGGAAAAAAAAATAAAGCAAGAGCTTATTTCAATGTAAGTACAGAGATGTGGGCAGTTGCTGTATTTATGTAAGTAGCATAAAAGGGAAAATTTTCCTGGCAGTAGGAACTGTGATAACTTAACTAGCATATGAACAGAGAAAATCAGAACCTGCTTATAATGGATGCTTTGCATGCTCAGTCATACCTCTGGTCCAGCAGCATATATCTGCACACATTAAGGACAAACAGCGTGTGGTGGGAGCTGAGGGAGGTTGGTAAAAGGAACTGTCAGAGACATTTCAGGCACGTTGTGGTTCTAGTTCTTGGCAAATCAAAATTCTCAGAGGAGAAGTGGTGAAACCTGGTTGATACAAATCAATAGGTAATTGGGATATTCTCATGGGCTCGCTTACAGCAGAAACCTTGGCTGCAGAAAAATGTTGAATTTTGTGTCCATAGCACTGACTTCACAAAGCTTTATTTTTCATAGATGCAGAATGAAAGAAAATTAGATCATGACACACTTCATATGCCAAGTAAACACACTTATTAGTGAAAGAGATTTATAACCATTCTAAAAGAAACCAAAGCAAAAAGCACCACCAAACTGCAGGACACGTCTACCATATTTCCACAAGTGGGAAGAGTTCCTATAGACTGTGACTGTGAGCCAGGTAAAAATGGAAACCACTGCCAAAAACATTGAGCTCTGGCCCAGGTGAAAGGCAGCTGCACACTCTGGCATGTGCAAAGCCTGAGGCTGGATTGGAGGAAGAATTCAAAGCCAAAACAGGCTGGTTTTACCCTAATGGATGTTATGGTCAGCTCTTATTGAGAAGCAGAGGAACAAAACTGCACCAGCTGTGTGATGCTCGGGGCCAGGGAGGTGCACAGGTATAAAGAGCAGAAGGAGGGCACAAGAAAACCTCTCATGTACAACACCACCAGCAAGTTTTGTCTCCAAGAACAAAGACCCCACCCTTTTAATCTCCCCACAGCCCAAACTCCAACGTGTTAATGAAGGGAGGCAGCCCCTCTAAGGCTAAGCTGGGCAGCAGGGATCTGGCATGGATTGCAAACCAAGATTTGTTGCTTGTCAACAATTCTGACATTATCCAGTACTTGCTTTGTAAATCCAAACCTGTCTCTGCAGAAACAGACTCTTGTTTGCTTCGGTGAAAGACAGCCTAATTTTTTGATCCACCTTTGTTTATTTACAATAGAGATCCTGAACATCAGCTTCTCTTCATAATGGGGAAAAAAGAACCAACAATACTTAAACTAAGAGAACAACAGGCTTTGGACAAAAAGGGGCCATGGTATTCACTGACAACAGAAATGGAGTAAGCTGCAGTTCAAAGGATAGTTGGTGTGACAAGAGACAGCACAGAGTGTGTTTTTCAGCTCTGACAGTGTAGAGACTTACAAAGGAAGAAAAACAAAATCAAAATATCTTTCCATGCATTATCAGAAAGAGTAAACTTACTAATGCTGCTAATTATAATTGCAAATAAAACATCCCCAGGAAAAGTCCATTACTGTCACTATTTTTCTAACTGCATGGAAAAAAAGCATTTTGGGACTGAAGGGACAGGAAAGACAACATTCCCTCCCAGGACTGTGGAGCACAGGGCTCCACAAGAAACTGCTGCCTCCCACCAACCTGCTGAGTGTGGAGGCTTCTGGGTGGCAATGCTGGGGAACAGCCCAGGGCAGGGCTGAAAAACAGATGTCAGACCAACTTCCCAACCTTCTTTCAGATTCACTGCAATGGAAGATGGAAACACAGAGATCCTCCTCCTCACTGTCCCCAGATTCCTTTCAGGAAAGGAAAAAAAAGGATATGACCCCTCAGTATCAGCTTTACTAGAACTAAGAAAAGAGTTCACTTTTACTTAATTTCTCCTTCATGGGTGGGGGAAATCAAGTGCAAGCCTATATACTGATCAGTCAGGGTCTTTAATCATTGCTTGTTTGGGAGACAAAGCATAGGAAAGTGTTTAGGAGACAGAACAAACATTCAATCACCTTTGGCTTAAAATAAGCAGAAAAGAATGTGAGGGGGGAAAGATTCAAGGATACAAATAATGTAACAGCCAGAAGAAACAAGAGCAAATCCATGTTTAAACAGGAGTGACAGGCTCTAGCACCAACATTTGTATCACATGCTTCATAAGCCCATCAGGGAATACATGCCCCTGCAGACGTGATGGAGAATTTGATGTAGGAGAGAGGGAGGTGGAGACAGATCCAGGGGTCTCTGGGGTCCAGTGGAAGCTGCAAATGCTGCCTGGGATGCTCATGCATATGCTGAACCAGTTCTGCTGTCAGATTGCACTGCTTGCCAAGGCTGGGCTCTTTGGGTGCAGTGAAGTTTTAAAGAGAACATGACTTGCCGGAGTCAGATTACAGTTAAATATTCTTTTCTTCCTCCCCTCTTCTTGCATAAAACCTTTCCCCTTGACTGGGGGCAGGGAGAGAGAGAGAACTCACAACTGGATCAGCCATGCCATGGAGTTTACGATTTCACATGGAACAGGCTTATTCAAGATTGCAGCTGTAACATCCAAACTCCTCCTCCTCTCTGGTAAAGTCTAAACAACAGCTTGATGCAGCTCAGGAGAGCTGACACAGGGCCATGCCTCAGAGCCATTTGGGGAACAGATGCTTTGCTTTGTCGTAACAGCACGGGGATAAGATGTGCTCCACACAGTCTCCTAAATCAGCCTTATTGCCAACTAATTCTGCACATGTACAAACAGCCTATTGAAATTTGAGGGGAATGCAAGGCCGTACTTGTTACAGTACAGCATCTCTATTTGCAATTTATGGGCAATGTTGGCAAACTGTTTTAAAAAAAGGTTGCCAGTTGAAAGACCCTGTAACAGCCTCAGTCCAAATCACTTCAGCCTCTTCTCACCTCTGACCTCTCCTTACTAAAGTAACACAGGCCCTCCTTTACAGCCCTGTGCAAACTAAACACAGTAAGTGCCATAAAGGATAAGAATCATTATAACTCTTTTACTTCCTTGCTAATGTCCAGAATACAGGTATTTATATTCAAGGCTGTAAAATACACAAGTCATTGAAAAATGAGACGTGGCCAAGAGGATGTAAATCATAAATGCCTGTGCAAAGACAACACAGATTTAGGGTTATGTAATTTACCCTCAGCTCCAGTTGCCTGCCTGAGGGAGAGTATGAGCAATTGGCACAGTACCTCAGGGCCACTGTGAAAAATATGCTGGAGAAGTTCTCCACCCACACACCCTCCCCTTCAATCTGACCCACTCCAAACTCTTTCTCAGCTTGGATCTATCACTTACATTGCTATGGACAGGATGAATAAGAACAGGGAGTAAAGTGCCACCATATCTTTGACAGAGAAATGTGTATACAGACCTTAGGATGTAAAAACTCCTCAATTTAGAATAAAGATAAATTTCACGTGCCTAGTTTTTAGAAAAGCCAAGGTATCATGCAATTATGCTATTTAATCATAGAACCTTTGGGTTGGAAGGGACCTTAAAGCCCATCCAGTTCCACCCTCCTGCCATGGGCAGGGACACCTGCCACTACCCCAGGTTGCCCAGAGCCCCATCCAGCCTGGCCGTGGAAACTTCCAGGGATGGGGAAGCTGCTCTGGGCACCCTGTGCCAGGGCCTCAGCACCCTCACAGGAAGAAATACTTGCATATACCCAATCTAAATTTCCCCTCTTTCACTTTGAACCCATTATTCCTTGTCCCCTCACCCCAGTTCCTGATGAAGAGCCCCTTCAGATACTGGAAGGTTGCTATGAGGCCTCCACACAACCTTTTCTTCTCAAAAGTGAACAGCCCCAACTCTGTCATCCTGTCTTCATTGGGAGAGTGCAGAAATGGTATCATCATTACATATATACAATATATATATTATAAATTATTAATGTATGTGCCATATATATGGTGTCATAATATTTAGAACCTCATTTTCAGTCCTAATTTTCAGAGAACCTTTAAAGTCAGATTTACCATTCTACCCTATTTGTAGAAACACACACTTTTTCTAAGCACATGCTTGAAATACAGTAGATAAGTTGTAAATCAAACACCCCTAGGTGGGACTGTGCCCCTGCACATCTACATCCCATAGCCTGGGAACTTCCCCTTTTCTGAAGAATCTCCTGAATTTCCTGCCTATTCTGCCCTTTGAAGATGAGGACAAAGGCAGAACAACACAAAAGGGAGGAAAGCTAATTTGAAAGTGCACCTCTCTCCTTTCTGGGACCTGCTTGACTGTGTGTCTTTTGTAGATGGCTCTGCTCAAGCACCATGATCTCCCTCATGCTTCCACCTTCACAGGATGTGCAGTGCTTTGTCCTCCCAGCCGGGCAGCAGCCTTTCCAAACACGACCCTATTATTTCATGGGGTAAGTGGGATAGCTCATCTCATTTTCCATGGGGGATGAAAAGTAAAGGCTGCTGCTTATGCACCACACTTACCAGACCTTACATAACTGACAAAGACTGCCTGGCTCTGGCTGAAAGGGAGCTGGGAGAAATCAGCTGGCTGGGAGGAATTATCTGTTATAAATAAATCACATGCGCACACACAAAGAGCAGTTCTCACCCAGACTAAACACTTTTCTTCAAGCGAGGTGTCTGCTTTGTGCTCTGTGAACAGGAAAATCACACGTCCTGCACTTCAGATCGAAATGCTCTGCAGTAAAGGAGACAGGATAATCACTCGCTCCAGCTATCACAGCCAAAGCCTTGAAATTTTGCCCAGTGGTTAAATTCATCTGTATTTCTGCCCATGTACTTGGACAGGAACAGAACAGGGTTTTGCAAAGCACCTTTTTCGCTGCCTGTGCTTCATTTTGAAGGGCTCATTCACTCCAAATTATCTCAGCACCATCCTGGAAGTTGCTATACGGTGGTTTCTGCAGTAGACAAGGATCCCATCCAGCATGTGTATCCCACTGCAGCCAGAGGAGAGCTCCTCCCAGGATACTGGGGGTGCTCCTCTGCACTGTGACCCCTCCCACTTGGGCTGCCTATGAACTGTATGAGAGATTAAATTCCTCTCAGTTTCACCACTGGGATTTTACTGAAGCAGCATCAGTCTGGCAGTGTCTACAAGAAGGAAACCCAACTGGTGACACAAATTCCTTCCTACAGCCACACTCCATGGCATCAGGTTTCAGCAGCTTGCTGCAAGCTCTCCCTACATGAGATGTCACCTCCTGATGTCAGCACAACATTTAGTAATTGTCCCACCACCTGCCAACTGGGGCCCCTACAAAGGACACGTGCTTTTGGGTACAATCCTCTCCAGAGGGGCAGAGACACGCTGAGGAAAGGTTAGATACAAAACAGTATGGCAACGTCGCAACTGAAAATAGGCGTTGTTTAAGGAAAGAGATTCCTCACTGGAATCCACAAGACTGCACCAAATGCACATATTTCAGCAGTCCATCAGCATTTCCCCCTCTCGAGTGCCACCATTTTTACAACTCAAGGAATCAGCATCTTGGAGAAATGTTTTAAATAGGGGTCCAAAGATAACTCATTGTATGGGGGAGAGGAGTTTTCAACATATAGCCATGAGCCCTCCCATCTCCTCTGGGCACTTCTAAGCAAATAAAACCTAAAAGCAAGGAGCTGAAACCTCACTCCAACTTTTCCTTGTGATCATGTCATCCCAGGAAAAGTGAAGAGGTTCTCTGGAGACAACTTTATACAAGCAACTTTCAGAAATTAGTCACAAAGGCAACAGTGGTGTGATGGGGGCCATAAGGCCAAGCCTATGCTGAGCAACCCTGAATTCAAGACCAGGGCTTCTGGTAAGCCTGGAGTTCTCTGCAGAGATGCCCTTAGGTAGAAAAGCTTCTAGGCAGGCAAAGGGAAAACTTGCCAAAAAGTCAGGCACGCTTTCAGTGCGTGTTAACCTCACTGAGACATTACACTGAATTTTGCTGTTATTGCTACTGCTCTAACTTTGCTAGCAAGAAAATACACATTACACTGTTACCCAGACCATGTGAGTGTTTATCACTGTATTTTAATCTCTGAATTTAAAAAAAATAATAAAAAATCCTAAAAACAATAAAACAATACCCACCAAGACTCAAGAAGGAAAGAGAAATAAGAGACATTAGTATAAAAGGATATAATGTTTATAACAAATTACTTGACACATATAAAAACCATTCAGAAGCTTGAAAAAGTAACAGTGCTCAAGTCAATGCTCAAAATCTTTTGGTTTCTATTCCTGCATCCTCTCCTCTGGTGGAGGAGGTTTCCACTCCTGGCTGTCAGGTTTTTCTCCTGTCTGATGCAGCCTCATTTCTAGACCACAGAGACATTTGGAATTTCATTATATATATTGGATCCTTACCCCAAATTAACTATTTGAAGGTGTTGGTTTCCCTCCTGCTGATAAAGCAGCCACAAAAATGGTGCCTAATGTTACTTCTTTAATTTACACTTGATTTAAAGTAACTCCAATTGTCATCATAATTACCTTGTTTGATGAAGGTCATGCTAATTATTATTACACTTACTATAATCTTTAATTTCTTTCATTCCCTACAGTAGAGTGATGCCCTCATATCTTTGAACACACTCTGGGATTTGCAGCCATATTTTCCCCTCACCTTCTCTAAAATGCAATTTTGCTGTCATATTCAACATATTGGTCAGCTCATGATCAGAAGAGAGACAAGTTATTCTACATGGAAGTAGTTAAATTGAAAAACTGTCTGGAGATGAACTGCAGGAGATGAACCAAAGAGATGCTGCTGCTCCTGGGGTAAATGTTATGGGTATTCCCTTCCTTGTAAATCAGGTATCCTACAAACAGTTGGTGCTAAAGGGATTGAAATATTTGATGGTGTCACAAAGTCCATTTTCCAACCCAAGCACCCAAAGTGCCTCGTATACTTTTTTAAGTAGGGAAAGAGTAATGCAAAGTCCTCAACAAGAGCACAACAAAAACAGTTTACCAGGGGAAAGAAAAACAAAAGAGCAGCTGGAGGGGTACACTGCCCCTTTTTGTCTTTGCTGTTAGCTGGGGGATTCCCCCCTTTTAGCATCCTCCACCACGGAAGGAAGCAGAAGGAAGCTTTTGCTGGTCTCTAGCCCCTTTTTGCCCTGCTGCTACTGCTCCCATGTCCCATTGATTTCTTCCCTGTGCAGCAGATACCAGTCAGGCAAAAATGGAATATTTATCTCTGCAAGGCTTTATCTGAAAAATCTCATCAACCTCTGCCTTTCAGTAGGTGGCAAGGAAAAAGCAGCTTCTCTCTCAAAAGGAACATTTCCGTACAGGACTTGGCTTTCTCTCTACCACATCCTCAGAGAATCTTGGGGTTCTGTGACCCTTATGGCCCAGAAGGATTTCCACTTCAGTTGCATGGGCCAGATTCAATGCAGTAGCTGTTTCACATTGTCCAAATGGTGCAAATAAAAAAGAAAACACTCAGATGAGTTACACTGGCCATCAAGAAATACACTGATCCTACTTGATCATCCCTTTGTATTTATGGAGAAACAAAATTCAGCTTGGAGGAGAGATATGCAATGGAAAAGATGGGGGAAAGAATGGCTCAATAGCAGAATCAATAAAGTGTGTTGTGAGGGGGTAGCTTTGTTGAATATTTTTTCAGTCTGAACCCAAAATTTGTATTTCATTTTCATGTTCTCAAAACTTTTTGCCCAGTTTCCATTTTTAAAAAGTAGCTTTTTTATCCACACAAAAGTGTTTCACTTTTAAAAATCCTTCCAAATGAATTTTTTTTTGCCTTTTAAGCAATTCTTCCATCCCAGCCTAAGAAAAAAAAAAAAATCAGTGTTGGGCTGGACCCATAATCAGAAATGTTTGTAACAATTTTAAAATATGTAGCCTGGATCCCCTAGGAAGTGTAGCTTGTTCAACAGGAAAGAAACATGAGAAGAGAAGTGTCCAGGGATAAGTCTGAAATACAAGAACTGTCATTGTCACAGAACCATGGGGCTGGCAGGGATGGAATTAACTATTAAGTGAATATTATTCACAACATTTTTATTAGGCTGACTATTTCTTTGTACCCAGGGAGAACCAGGACATACATTTTCACATCTTCTGAAATATATAAGGCAGGACCTGAACAAAAATCTTCCAGCACTGCTGGCAACAACAACAGCTATTTATTTTGTAATATTTAACAAGAAGGTGTCCAAGTAACCAAAAGCAGATGAGAAGATGAAGATGTGAGTGGCTGGAAACAGCAAGCATCAGGAAATTGGCAACCACAGCATCTGAGGCAGCAACCTTTATAAAGTGTTGGAAAATGAGGATGTAATGTCAGAGTTTATGGAATTACAATGCTCATTGCAAACAGTCAGCCCCTTCACAGCAATCTCCATATAAAAGGTGTCAACCACAGACTTAATTTTTAAGAGGACTAGATGATCATGGATCATGGTATTAGTTTACATTTTTCCAAAGACTTATGCCTTGAAGAAAAGCACTGGGACCAACAGAGAAAGAAAGCAAACATCTTCCTCCCTTCCCTGAGGCTACCTCGGAACTACTGCAGCAATAATCTGCTGCTGCAACCTCAGCAGAATTCCCTGCCTCTTTTACCCTCCTCTCAGCTTTATGTTCAAGCTGCTCACATGGCACAAGTGCTATTTCATTATCTCATGGCTGCAGTGAGCTAAGAGAGACCAGGAATGGCTGCACAGATCAGCCTTGCCTGGATCCTGGCTGCATCCTGCCTCAGCCTGCAGGCAGCTGCCTGGTCCCAAAGGATTCTCCCATTAAATGGGACTCTGTCCCCCCTAATGGTGTCCCCATCCTGAAGCAGGCACGTGCCACCTCACCCAAGAGCATCCCAACAAGTAAAGGAAGCCCTACCTCTGCTAATATCTCCAAAGTCAGGCAAAAGAAGAAAGGAGACTCCAAGAAAGATGGAGAGAGACAGTTTGCAAGCAACCTGGAGCAATGGGACGATGAGGAATGGCTTCACACAGACAGAGAGCAGGGTTAGATTGGATATTTGGAAAAATTCTTGACTATGAGGGTGGTGAAGCACTGGCGGCACAGGTTGCCCCGAGAAGCTGTGCCCCGTTCCTGGCAGTGTCCAAGGCCACATTGGAGAGGGCTTGGAGCAACCTGGGATCATGGAAGGTGTCCCTGTCCATGGAAATGGGTGGACTTTCTAGTCCCTTCCAACCCAAACCATTCCAAGATTCTACAGTGGGGTCAGACAGCACCACAAGACCCCTGTGCAGTTTTGTTGGGCTGGCCACTGCTGGAATAGCCCTTGCAGACCTTACACAAAACAACCCCTGTCCTTATTTACACACTCAGATCGGTCACTGCCCGAGGCACAACACCGGCTCTCCCATTTACAACCACAAAGGATTTAACTGCGAGCAAAATTCACAACCACAAACAGCCCAACCCGTTCAGCAGCTAAACTGAGAGCCCAGGGCAAATCTGGGGGGTGTCAGCCCTGCTGGAACCCGGTGACACAGCACCCATCAGCCCCCAGAGCACAGATCACAGTCCACCAGCAAGGAAACCAGATTCCTAAGTAATTCAATAAGTGCAAATCATTTAAGAGATCAGATAATTCCTTGGCTGTGATTTTTAATGGCCATGTTACTTTGTTCATTTGCATTTTCAAAGCAATACATTCCTATTTAATGAATTACCAGATATTTCTCATCAAAATGAGTAAAGAAATTACAGTAGAGATTTTTCCTTTATTATTTTATCAAGTTGGCAATATCAGAAGAGATAATGCGATGTCCCCTGGCACCATTAAATATTCAGCATTATGAATAAAGTCCTTGATAAAAGTGCACCAGAAAGCAGCATTTTATTAGGGTCCAGTGCTTTAAAAAGGCATGCTTTTAAATGATTTAATTTAAAAATTAAATCACATTTGAATCATTTGATTACTGTTTAATAACAATACATAATTCATATCTTTAAAAAAATCAGATTCTGCTCTCTATGGCTATATACACATATTAAAAAAAGGATTAGTAATTAGGAATTTTCCCCACCAACCAGCCAATTCTGACACTGCATCTTCATCCTGGAGAGTTCCTTTCTCAAGTTGCACTAAAGACCAAGTCAGCCCTGGGCAACCAGAAAGAGTCAGAAACATTGAAGGATGCTTTAAAACTGCACTCTGTTTCCCTCCCTCTCATTCTTGATATCAAGTTCATCTGACGGCCACAAATATAATATTTTAACCTATATTGAAATTAATTCTCTCTTTTTTTTGGTCACAGGAAAGATGAGCAGGTGGTGGGAAAAAGAGGAATATTTGATACTCAAAGCAGACCAAGATGTTCACCCCTTGGTGCCTGTTTGCCAGAGGTAAGGAAGTGTCAGATTGCTTCTAGGAGCCACCACAAGATTCCTGTCACACCCCTTCAAAGGGCAAACTGTACTCATACATTATATTTAAAGCAAATCCAAAGCAGAGTGCTGTGTAAAGAGTTTTTTTGATAAAATTTCATATGAAGTTTTGAAGTATCACCACCTTAAACAGAAAATAAACCCTGGATTTGTTCTTTTCCCTCTACCTAAAGGCTGTCTTCTTTCTTGCATTTCTAAAACTGAACAAGTAAAAAAAAATTGAGTGGTGGGAAAAGGAAGAGAAAAATATGATAAAAATAAAAGGTTGGTGTGTGTGGAAGAAAATGTTTAGGAGTCCAGCTGGCTTCTAATGAAAAAAAAAATTAAAAACCCTCATGAATATTTTTGTTGGAAGGGATGATGATACATCCCCCCATTTAATCCTAGCAAACAAAAGCTGAGCCACAGTTACCTGGATTAAATGAGACTAATGAAATTTTCTTTTGGACAGACATCACTGTCTTAATCTCCCCACCTGCAAGCTTCAGCAATGTTTCATCTTGTACAGGTGAAGCCAGTACAGAACTCCAGAGCTCCCACCAAAGGGAACAACTCTCCCAAACCACATAGTGCAGAAGCAGCTCTGCCCCCAGGCACTCTGTAATAAGCATTGTTAAATATTAGCCAGCCAGGATTGTATAAAGCCTCACATATTTCCTCCCCCCCAACTCTGAACTAAACCATATGTAATTCTACAACTCCAAGTACAACTTGCTTCTCCTGCAGATGAACTAAAAGGGTTGGTCTATAATCAGAGCAGCTGTCTCACAGTTAAATCTCTGTCCCGAAAAGTGCATAAAACTCTGGGGAAAAGCTGTCCCACAAAATAAAAACACGTGCAACGAGCATTACCCAGCAGGCTGTCAAATCACAACAAAAGCTTGGGAAGGGTTTTAATTTCATCCACTTCTTGTAAACACAGGCAGCCACTGAAAACATTGTAAACTCAAAGAATGAAATTTAAAGGGAGTCTTTGGCTGGAGGAGCTTCAGGCCATTGGGGATATTTGAAGACTAAGGTCACCCACTCTCTTCAGCTTTTACAGTTCCTTGGTCTACACATGTTTAATCACATTTCTGGAAAAACTGAAAAGCACTAAATGGGGATATACACTATGCATTGCAGATTTTCTCTTTCCCCTTCCTCCATTGAAAACAGCTTCTAGAATTCAGTAGATGTGGGCTAATTTATGCCACTCAGGGTTCAGATTTTTCGTACTTCTCTACCCAGAACACAGTTGTGCATTTAGAGAAGATTTGTGCCACATTATAAGCTCTTTAGTTAATCAAAGTTTCTGATCTAGTCTCTTTATACTCTCCACTTGGGAACATTTTTATGAAGGAAGCATCATTTTACCTGGCTCCATATGATATTTAATTCTGCTTCTCAAATATCAGTTAATCTCATAAAGGCACACTGCTGGTAAGTGTTCCCTCCTTTCGCTTAATTAATTTTTAATGCTCAAAAAACTGCAGTTTTCAAAGAAGCCAATTAAAATGATTCATCCAAAAAAATCCCCAGCAAATGCCCTTTCAGGATGACTCAACTGCTTGTATTTATCATATTTGCTCAAGTCAATGAGGGGAAACTATTTTTGAAGTTGAAAGACAGAGTTATGAAACAGAGAGAGGATTTATAACAAAACAGCCATGCTGCTCAGCATTTTTCAATCCAGGAGGAAGTAGCCAAGGCTTGACATCCAAATTACAAAGAAAGCCGAGGGATCACAGGGGAGGCAATCAGTAAGGACATAGATATGCAGGAGCCACAAGAGTGAGATGGGGGCAAGGGGGATTACCAGTGTTTTGATACTTCCCCAAGCAAGCTGAGACCACGAGGTTTTCCTCACATATCCATCCATATTAACCCTTTCCATAGGCTCTCTGAGGCAGATGCTCACACCTGACTACTCAGCCTCAGGCACTACAAAGTCAAGTCCCCCTTTAGTCTGAATCCTTGTTTTTCCTTCAAGGGCAAAATGCACTGGGGGAAAACTGCCTGATTTAGGGAGCTCTTTGGTTGTGTCTTTCTCCTCCTTGCCATTTATTTTGTCCCTCCTCTCCTTCTTTTTTCATTTTTAAAAATAGGATTGTCTGTTTGTACAGTTTTGCAGTTAAGTGTAGCTAATCAAGTGTGTGATAAGGGTGGACTTGACAAAGGGATTCCTTGAAGGTCAGCTAAAGATGGTCCATATAAAAGAACTCTGCACCCATGTGAATCCCTGTAAAATTAATCTAAGCAAATGGAGGTGGTTTTACAAGGCCTGACCTTGGCCAAAACCATGTGGTTGCACTGATTCAGTGCCAGCTTCAGGCACAGCTTCCACCTAGTGATCAAACCCAGTTCTGGCATTTTCACCATGTCTCCTTAAACACTCATCCCCTCAGTGTTCAAGGGGATGCCCAGAACAGAACTGAAAACAATCCCAAAAGCTGCCATACATCCAACCTACATACAACCTACTTGTATCCTTATATTTAATAGAAGATAACTTCATTTTTATAGGCTCTTTTGGAACAGTAGGTTATCAAAAATCACTAGTGAAATCTTTCATCTGTGGTGGACTGTGATGTTAGAATAAAATTACAGAGACTTACAGAAAATTACAGCACTACCTCTTCATAAAGAGGAAGTTCTAATATGTTTATGCAATTCCACAAAGATAATAGATAAAAATAGCTTAATAAGAAAGGAGTGACAGACACCAAAGGAAGGGTCACCTTCAAGATAATGATAGGGACTGGCAGAGTCATCACAGTCTCAGTGAAAGACAAAGAGTGAACACCCTTTGGGAGTGGAAAGCTAAAACACCTCATGTGGTGTCAATTCTTATGTTTTGAGCAAGTCAGCAAATCATGCTCCCTAATAATTTACATCTACATGGCAATAAGTAGATAATAGCACATGACTAAACAGGACAAAATGTCATGAAATGCTAGAAAGAACCTGCTGGAGACAGGAAAAGAAAAATCCAGATTTGTTTAGAAGAACAACAGTGTTCTATTTCATTATCTCAAAGAGAATATGCAGCTAAGAAGATTCCATATAGCAAAAACTGAAACAAGTCCATTGCACAATGGTGAAAGCATCCAAAGTCTCCTGATTCATTAAAAAAATAAATCACTGCTAAATTCTTCTAGAGCAACATGCAGCAGATCTTGTTCCAAGGCCTTAGTGAACGTAACTGCTCACCTCATCCATCATTATTTCTTCTCTCATTTTAAACAAGAATATCAAGTTAGTAAAGGCTGCAAGAATTTGTTTGGTTACTATACACAACCATGGCAAATTTGCTTAAGATTTGATTTGCCATATGGCTAACAAACTTTTTGACCCTTAGTTTACTGGACAATAACTTTTAGAAAAAAAAAAGAATTTTATACTTAGCACATATTCAGGTGCAGAGTGTGGGCCTAGGCCTATGCCAATGAGGTGAAAAAAAGCCTTATTTTGCACAGCAAGTGTTTTTAGCAAGCATTAAATTATCCTCTTAATTAGTCAATTGTTTTAATTGCAGTATGGATGTCAAATATCTTGGTGCTCATCAATATTCTACTCTTTAAATAAGCATCACTGTAAGGAAAGTAGAATTCAGTGGGGCACTGGAGTCATCAGAAGTATTCTCTAAATATAGATATAGCTGCCACTTAAGTGGCCAAATTCCTACATCACTTTCAGTAGCATGATCCAAGATAGATCTGTAAGCTAAATATAGAAGCAGTGAAAAGAAAGAATAGGAATGAGTAGGCTGCAATAAAGGTGAAAAGGGAAAGCAGCACAGCCATCCTTGAAGTGTCCAGTTCTCCTATAGTTTATTGAAGTGGATATATCAGGGAGGGAACCAGGTATGCAGTGCTGGTTTATAAGTCATATATTCTCAAAGAAACCACATTCTTATAATGCACAGATATATATAATAGGTGCTTACATGCAAAGGAAATACCCTCAGCAGCTGGACTTGAATGATCATTTAAAAAAAAAGAAGGATTTTTTTTTCCTGCTTATCCCAAGCTATCTGTTACGATGGAATTGCATTAAAACAAATCCAGAGGGATTTCAGGAGGGCAAGAGAAGATGAGGAAGAAACAGCCACCCTATGATACAGCATCAGCACAAACCAACTGGGAACTAGGCTGGAAACCTGGGACAGGTTTGACACCCAGGTGACACCCAGGTGCTCATAATCTCTCTAGTTGTATATGTATTTAGCCTTCTAGTGGAAATTAGGAAATGCAGAAAGCTCCTATGATACTCATGCCAGTGCTTCACCAGAGTACAAAATCCTAGGAAACCCCTCGTGACAAACAGAGAGCTCAGGTACAGAGCAGCAGAAGCTGCCAGTAACAGCACGTCACAGGAAGATAAGAGACCATGAGTATCTCCAGAGATGCCTCACTCCCACACTTGAGCATTTCTGTGCACGTTGCCCACATGCCAGGAAGATACTCGTTGTCTGTGTCACAGAAGAAGTTGACAGATGTACCTCACAGCCTTCGGCAATCTGAAAATACCTCCTTTGAACAAGAGTCAAGAGCAAAAACTAAGCTAAAACCTTGAAAGGATTAGAATTATTTCGTTAATACTGGGTCTGAATTTCAAAGTTAGTTTCAAACCTGAACCTCCACTCTACCCATGCTGAGAGTGCTTGGATTTCATGTTTCAAAGTCCAATTAGAAAACATGTTTGCTGTCCCACAAAATACCTATCACTTTGAGATTGTACTTCTGTGGCATCTTGGAAGAGGGGAGGAAAAAGGGAACATGGATATAAAGGGAACACCTTTTCAATTTAGCAGATTCAAGCACTGAAGTATTCTGTTCTGAGTACAGACTTGAAGATATTATCTTTTCCCATGGTGTGCATAGTAGAGTTATGTGAATTCTATCAAAGTCATGTGTGTCAGCTCCTGACACATTTGTTTTTGAGAGAAGCAGCAGAGAAACCAGAGAATGAGAACTGCAGTGTTACAGACACTCTGCTCTACAAAACTGAGCATCAGGCAAGGTGAGAAATGACAGCTGGTGTCACAAACCACTGACTGCTTACTGGGACTACTCACACCTTTTTGGTTCAATTTTAAAATTCAGAACCAGGCATCAGTCTTAAACTCACCAAATTTCCCCACCTGGGTCAATGGACACTTTTTCCATTCTGTACTAACTCAGCAACAGCCTCACCCACAGACATCTGCCCAAGAGCTGGTTTTTATCCATCCAGATGTAGGAGTTGGTCTCCACATATTTTTCATTAATTAATTCATTATACACAAATACATAGAGAACAGTTGAAACTGGATAATCTTAGGAGTCCCTTCCAATCCAAACCATTCCCTGACTCTGTAATTCTGAGTGCAGTTTTCCTTCACAGTCTCCTGACAAGGCTCTGTAGCACTGGTACAGGAACAGTGATCGAGAGCTTGAAGCAAACCCCACAAAAATCATCTATGGAAAATTCCCCACGACACTGGAGCCCATGGGCTGCTCTGGGCTCAGTCCTTATCAAAGACATCCCCATGGTGCTACACAAACAACACACAACTGTATGGACAGTAGCCTGGTTACTAACAGAAAGCATAGAGAAATACTGCTGGGATTGACATAGCACAGGATAAAGCCAGCTCCGTTTCCTATCAAACTCTTGATGCTATTTTGGATAACCTCTCTGTCAGTAACTCTGCATTCCACAAGCCAACAGCAGATGAGGGGCTGCAGCATAGTGCTGACTTGCTTCCTCACACACCAGCACCTGGCCACAATAGGAAAAATCCCAGCATGACCAGACATGTCAGCAGCTTTGGGGACACAACATATTTAGAGCTGTCCTAGTGCACACTGTCCAGTCAGACTCGCTCAATTAGCTTTGCAGACTCAAAGGGAAGCCTCCAAAACACTCATCATCCCCTCAGCACTCTGCAGTGCAGTGCCTTTCATCTTGCTTTGGGCCAAGGTGTCAGTCACCACATGGACAATTAGTACAGCTGTGTCCAGGAGCTTCCTATCCCTCAATAAAGGGCACACCTGGAACACCAAGCACACCCTCAGCTGTCAGTGTGATTGCAGGAAAAGGTCTTTGTTTTAGTGGATCAGCTGGCATGTGCCCAAACTCCACGCAACAGTCAGCAGCACCATTTTCCTGTGATGAAGCACATGTAGATCCCAAAGTGCACAAAAGGGTCACCCTTCCCAGTTACTGAGCTATCCCAGACACAGCTACTGAGGCACAGGACAGGGGAATGCCTGAGACTGTACCTCAGATATCCCATCCCTTCTCCAACAACCAGGCATCACCTCCTCTTCATCTCTCACTTACTGAAAGTAGGCACAGAAACATTTAGTGTGTGTATAGAGGCTCTGACAAAGAAAACAATGAATGTGGCACGTTCTCTTGGCTCTGTATTTTGCTTACATGTGTCTCTTCTTTATCTGTGATCTACAGATGCTCAGGACAGACAAGCTAATAGAGGAGCTGTCTCCAAACCAACCCTGAACTATCAAGGCACACAACACAGAATGACTGGCAAGCTGCAGAAGAAACTGTGCTAAGAAACCATTAGTCTGTCCATAGTGGGGGCAAAAGTTGTCTGCATTTTTGTTACAGCTTCAGCATCTGCTTTACAGGGCAGGAAAAGAATTCTTCCCAGTGCTAAAACACTCAAGAAGAGAAAATCTGTACTGCCAGCTTTTGTTTTCTCATTTAGATCAATTGTTTTAATGCTCCTTATTTAAATACATTAAAGTAGGAAAAAAGATGGAGTTTCAAATAGAACTGAATGAACAAAGCACACAGCAGCCCCTGTAATCCCTCTGCTGCAACTGCAATTTCTTTTTGTAGGAGAGAACCTGTGCATGTGTTTCTGCAAGAGCTATGCTGGTTGTCCTCCCTTGCAGGACTTGGCACAGCACCTCCAAGGGAATACTGAAATAAAGACAAAATGCTCTGGCCTCTTGGTTCTGTTGGCTGGCAGGACAACTTACAGATGCTGCTGGAAGGCAGCAGGCTTGGCACTGCCCTCCCATACTGTCCCCCAGCTTGTCAGGAGGCTGAAGACAGAAACATGCTCATGGCAGCACTCCAGGCTTGCCAGGAGTTTGTCAGCTGCAGGACATCCCAGGATGGAGCTCCTTGGAAAGGGTTCCTTCAGGAGGCTACTTGTATATCCAAACAGGGCCTTACATTGCTGCTTCTTCAAGAAGTAAAGTGTTGAAGCAATAATTTACTAAATGTATCACACACACATTTATAGCTGTGTTGCTTGACCCCACAAGCTATGGGGGGTGGGGGAAGGAATAAAATAAAATCTCATTCTTTTCTTGGGAACAAGTAAAAGGTCAGCTGTCTCATCAAATTTCATCCCTTAATAATATGCCTGTTCCCTCAAGGAAATTCCTAATTGTTCCTCAATAATTTCAATCTTTGGCTTCTGCAACATTACTGAGCAATTATGCTGTAAATTCTAGGAGCTCCTTCAGGGAAGAGTCCCTAGTTTGCTTTGAAGAAATCCTGAGTAACCCAAACGAGAAGAGACTCTTGCCATGCATCATTTGCCATTGAAATATATGACAAACACCAGACAGACTGTGAATGCAACACACGTGCAATGACACTACTGCCACTTGTGATGTTTCTCTCACAGCACAGGGAAAGGTTTGGATGATATATTGGTTAACAAGACTCACCATTTCTAGGCACAAGTCTGTTGATATCAAACTGCTGATTTGATTTATCGGGCCTCTGGCTCCACAAGTTGATCTCCCTTACCCAGCAGCTCCTACACTCACCTACCCCACAGAGTCTAAACTCTGCAACCAAACCAAAGGGGAAAAGATGTTTACTCAAGAGCTGAGCAACCACAAAGCAGCACACCTCTAATCATCTCTTCTGCCTTGTTAGAGAGGGAGAATTTAGAGTTATTGCATACTTCTGCCAGAGCCTTATCTCAGTTAAGAGCCCAGCACTCACAAAGCAAAGGCAAGTACTCATTCCACAAATAGCCACACACTCAAGGGCTCCACTTCAGTGCAACACCACAAGCTGGGCTAAACAGTAAAATTAGTCAAGTATTGAGCTATGGGAACAATTGTGTATAAGGCAAGAGGCTACAAGATGTAGCCTAATGTCTAGTAAGATACCACAGCAAGTTATTTTTGGTATTTTGCAGGCACTGTATTGCAGAAATCTCTTTATGATTAAATTAAAAATTGTAAATAGGAGAAAACTTTTTTTTTAAAAGCAGAATAAGACTCTTGTGGTTGCCTATCACAAGGATGCAACAGAGAGGTGTATGATCTGCAAAACAGTTGATTAATTTTGCCAAGCAGTCAACTTTAATTATAGGACAGACTTAAGGCTAATATCAAATCCTTACTATGCAGACTCTGGATAATCACAGGTTGTGTTCTGGGAGTTCTGCCTCTGCAGCAATGGGGACAGGAGGCCATTTGAATGCCTCTTCTTTACACGTACTTCACACTTACTTCACTGCCATGCAAGAGTCGCAGGGCTGCTGAACCGCCTGCATTTCTCCTGCCTTCCCTCTGCCCCTCCACAGCTGCACACCTGCTCCTTGGGGCAGCCCCCGAGGCTGGGTAGATGCAGCCAGCAGAGGAACTGGGTGGGAAGAGGTTAAACAGTCCACCCAAAGCTGGGGCTGTGGACACAACCTATGTTTGCTGCCAGCCCACTCCCCAGTGCCCACACTGATGCCTCCAGAAATTGCCTCCTTTCAAAGGAATGATTCCACATTTGTGCTAAACATGTGCTTGCCTTACCTGTAGGCATTTTCTGGTACATAGAAAATTTTCCTCTTTGGAGAAGGCAGACTGGCCTTGTTCCAACTCAGCATCCCTTGCTCCTCAGTCCCTTTGGTGCAAGAGCCCAATGCCTCTGCACATGGACAACACACGTCACAAGGACTTTAAATGTCAGTGCACATCCTCTGTAAGGACTTTCAGGCAAATTTATGATTAAAAGTAGATATTCAAGCAGAAGATGAATATATTATGTCCTCAGGCTCCTTAAGTCATGATCCATATTTATAGTGCAAGGCTAAGGCTTCAGTTGAATAATTACATTTTTGTCTTCCTATTCTTCCCTCCCACCCCCATATGTACACACTCACCACAAATGCATATATAACATTTAAAGTGAGCAATTATTCAACCCAAAGGCAGAATATCCTTGAGTATGTGCATGCTAGAGAGGGAGCTTAATTCTGGAATTGTCATGCAAGGTCTGCAGTAGCAAACCTTGTTGAGATTAAAACACCTTACTCAGCACAAATAAAGGTGAGAACAGCATATTCCAATGGGGCTGGTGCACACCATGGCTAACAAATCCCAGGACTGTAGTAGCCACAATCACTCCAACTCCAGGTAAATATTTTCCTTCTAAGCCCTAAGTCTCTGGTTTGACTCCTCATTTGTTCAGTTCTTCAGAGTAGAAGGTGATGCTTTATAAATGAGTGAAAGACACTTTAAAACATTTGGCAGCCACCAAACTCAGAAATCATACAAAAATCCCCCAACAGTACCACAGACATTGCTTTTCAACTAATGTTCATCTCCCCTCTCTTATTTGAGGTCATCTTCCTCAGCAACAAGCACTGCCACTGGATGACTTGAAATCCAAAATTTGGTTAGAAGGAGCATTTTGACCAGTATCCTAGAAATATATGTTTGTATTTCTTCATGCACCCCTCTCAGGACAGCAGATTTCATTATAGAGGATGGAGAGTACAGGTATCACTAAAAGGATTCCACACAACCAAACAGACAAGAACTGCATTCAACACATCTGGGAAATGCAGCTTTTACACACAAGTACATGTATGTGCACGTACATGCAGGCAGGCACTTGTAATTCATCAGAAAATGAGAAGATTTTTCACTAAATTGAACACTCTCCATCTTTAGTAATCGAGTTCTGGAAGTGGAAATGCTGTCAGCAGCCTCAAAATAATACGCTGCAAACAAATATTTCTTGACAGGACTCCATCTTGCCAAAAACTTTATTAAAAAATTCCTAGCAGGTCTCATCACTCTTCATACCTCCCCTAAAATTTGCCCTCCAATACACAAAAGGAGCAGAAAGTGATGGGAGCCTGCACAAAACGTTGTCTCATGGGCTCCACTAAACCCAAGAGCAACTTCCATGGCAAATTTATCACCACAGACCTAGTCCCAGATAATCAGTGTCAATGAAATGCATTTAGCTAACTGGGAATCCTTCCATGATTCTATTTTAAAATCCAAACCCCTTAGTCAGGCAGAAATATAAATCACAGTGACACCGGCCCACTGAAGAAAAAAGTCTCAGCTGCAACAATGGGTGTCACATATTCTGGGGGTTGGCAGAGGCAGACAAGAACACCACCCATGGAGCAGACTATTTGAAAATTAAACTCTTCAGTTCTGACAGATCATCAAGACATCACTCAAGGCACAAGTATGGGAAATACAAGTGATAATAGATTGCCAGGCAGCAGGGGTGGGGGAGTGTGAAGAGGGATGGGCAGAGCATTGCTGAAGAAGCTACTGACTTCTTGCTTTATTCATATCATCCCTCAAAAAGACAAAAAACCCCCTGCCTTGTCCTCATTGCTCGTGGCTTCGCAGAATCAGTCATTTGTCTTTCTTCTTCTTCCCATCCACCTCCAAAAGAGATAAAAATTGTTACCTCCCTTCATAAAGAGTTTCACCACATGCCCTGATCAAGAAGCAGGGTGTAACCAAGCTCCCTCCGAGTTGTCCTCCACCTCTCTTGTCCACAAAGAGAAGAGCAGAGAAATAGAAAGACTTATTGGTCTTGACCTGCAACAAATTAGCTCAGCTCTGTAGCAGATAAAGGAAGGCAAGGCTACACCCACAGTCTCTGCAGAGGAAAGAGACACACAAAAAAGGTATTCCTGAGGTTGTAGTCTAATCCCTCCCTGAAAGATTTTTTGTTAACTCGGAATGGTTCCAATACTCCATCCAAGCATTTGTGTCTGCCAGTAGGGCATGCAAGCCACAAAGTGAAGTCGAGCTGCTGAATTTTCACAGGGGAAAGTTAGGCCCCTGGAATTTTTATTTCCTCACCAGTAGAATTCCTATAAACACAGGTAGATGGCAACATCCAGAGATGGATGTACTGACTTGCTCCGCAACCCAAACACTACTGTGAGGTCTGTCCTGCATCACTTCTTAGCACACTGCAGCATCTCACACCAGTGATGTCTCATTTCTGCCACTCACTGCAATTGCAGCAGGAGAATTCAGTTCCTAAGCACAATTTAGAAGAAAATCAGCACAAAAAAATTAAGCATTTTTGTAACTCAGGCTAAATTTCTGGATTATTGTGATGCATTTTGCTGCTGGAAAAAGAAACCCACAAGACACAGCCACTGCATTTCCATGACAGATGCCCTCTTGTTTAGTCCTAAAGAGGATTGCATTTGTCATCTCATGACACACAGGACATTTGCTGTGCATTTCACTCATTCTGCCAGCTACTCAGTTTTATGTTGCAGGATTTCTTGCTGCTGTGCCTCACTCCTAGAGCATCATTTAAGCCTGGTCTATATTTGGAGTGGCAGGTACAGGAAGCAGTCATGCTGAGGTACAGGAGAACATCTGCATCTGAGGCTTGCTCCTGCTTTGTCATTATGAATATATAATATCACAGCCCTGGGAAGGGAGGAGGCCAGAGCATCCTTGCAAGTGTGTTTGATGGGGTGAGTAAACCTTGCCTATAACAATAATTAAGACGCTGATGTACTTATGACACTAATAATAATTTTTGGAGACAGTTCAGCATCCAGGAGAAGTCAGAGGTGGGGTAGAAGCTCACCTTAAAAAGCCAAGGGGTGACACCTAAGTTTTGGTGTGCCAAACTGAACAAAGCAACTGCAAATCATTTCTTAACTGCATCCAGACTACCATGACAAAACAAGTAGCAATGAGTGTGGACCCATTCTTGTCAAGGGGCTTGTCTGTGCGTTCCACACATCCCACTGCTCACAAACCAGCTCCATGCCAACTTCACTGTCGGCCGGTGGCTTGCCTGGCTGAAATCTCCAGGACAGTCCTCGAAGAGGAGATTTTCCCTTGGTAAAGCCCTGGGCACCCCAGAAGAGAAGCTTCTCTTAAGGGTGTCACTGCTTTTTCTATCTGCTCCTGGGATCCCTGGTGGAACTGTAAACCTGCTTTGCTCTCCACCCTCATCCTGGTGCAGGTCTGTTCACATCAAGTGCCATCCTGGGGGCTGAAAAAGCCTCTGGCAGAGCCCCCAGAGGCTGCCAGCACCTTTGGTCTCATTAGGGTGACTCTGCTGCTCTATGGGGCTCACACAGGCTTGACAAGAGGATGCAGAGGTACACACCCAGAATGATGCCACAGAAGAGTGAAAGTGTACACAGGCAATTCACAGAACAGCCATCAGAATTCACATCAGACATCAGCTTCTCACATACATGGGGAGATGTCAGACCACAGAACAACTGTGACTCTCTGCCACCAACAGCCAAACCTAGGGCAGGGAAACAACCACAGAGCAGCAGAGCTCTCACGCACACCAAGCCCACCAGAGCAATGCCTACCAAGTGTCCACATCCTAAAGGAAAGCTTGTGACAGTTGTAAGGACTGTTTGACTCCAGATTCCAAAACACAAATTTAAGTGAAAATAAACTTGAAAATGTCACAAATGCACCTGGAAATGTTTTAGCACCTCCTGTATTAGTTTATATTTAGTCAAGGCAAACTGGCTCAGCTACAATAGAAACAAAGCTCCAGAAACCACCCTGGGATTTAAGTCTTACAACCTGCTTTTACCCATGAAACACCCAGTCCTCTTCTGGCTGATTAGAGTAATAAGATACCCTGAGAAAGGCTGCTTTTGTATTTCCTGGACTTGACGGAGTCAAAATCATTTCAGAAGTTTTACTGGGATTTCATGATTCTTCATCAAGTAAGGAGGTGAAAGGCCTGTTAAAAAAATGCCTCAGCTACAAAGGAGATGAAACTCCAGTTAAAAAAAAAACAACCAAACTTCTCCCAGCTAAAAACACCCAAGTTATTATTTCAATACTTACATTAAACCATAAAAACTGTATTTTGCTCTAGAAGCCTTTTGTTCTTGCCAGGACTGTAGAAAATCTAGTTGCCCCCAGAGGCCAAATCTAGAGGAGGGAGAAATCCATTCCAGAGAGCTGATGGGTTTTCTTGCCATAAATCAAGATGTATGCACCTTCTGTGATGCCTACAACATAATTTTAGCCCAAAATTGACCCAGGTGATGGAGCACACCCATGACATCAGAGCATCTTTGTGTTATTGCACCATACACTGTACAATATCCTAACCTATCACAGTCCTTTACCTATGAGAACAGCCTCTATCCTAACTCAAAAATAGTCTAACTTCTGATATGCTGACTTAGAATGTTCTTCCCTTTGATTTTTAAGTCATTACTGGATTGTTTGGGCAGTTCTGCTCTAAGCACTGCTTCATAAAATTATTTTTCCTGATTCAATTATATATTCACTAAAACAAGTTAAACATCATTTAGATTCAATTATTTTAGCAATCTATTGCTTCTCAGAGTAGAAAATATTTTAAGAGAATCTGAAGCACAAGGTTAGATCATTTAGTGAATTATGTTAAGATGCAATCAGAAGACTCAAAGTTAACTTTTGAGAGTGGCTGGGTAAATCTCACTTCCTCTTTTTATGAGTTTACTCTTCACAGTACCATTTAGCTAAAAATGCTCTAATCACTAGAAAAACTTGTCAGTGAAGTTTGTCAAGTTTCCTACAAGTCTCATTTATTTTGCCTTCAACAGACATTAGCTAAGTGCCCCAGAGCCCTTCTCCCTGCACATCTTGTCTTTTTTGCAGCTCTTTTGTTTTTGCTGTGTAACAAACATTCCCTGGGAAGGCGACTCCTCATCTCCTGCACCAAAACTCATCTACACCCACGGGGTCCAGGACAAGACTCAGATGCATTTCTCAGGACCCACTTCCTTTCCTTGCTGCTGGATGCCCCTGGAAGCAGGGATTTGCAGGGCAAGGATAAAGTTCCCTCTAATTGCTCCTCCAAATGGAAAGATTACCCTACAGGTGCCACTGTCTGACCATAAACTCTGAGGGGTGTTTCTGAGAGTGGTTCAGTGTTTGCCAGGGAGATATTTTTAAAGGTCTGAGTTTGAAGACCTTTAAAATGGAGAATTTGCTGTTCTTCCACAGGAAACTCTTTCTATACCTGTTCTTCATACACCTCTGCTGGGAGGAAAGGCTGAGGGAACTGGGATTGCTCAGCCTGGAGAAGAGAAGGCTTTGGGGTGACCTCATTGTGGCCTTGCAGTACCTCAAGTTGAGCCCACAGGAAAGATGGAGAGAGACTCCTGACAAGGGCCTGGAGTGACAGGACAAGGGGCAATGGCTTCAAACTGACAGAGAGGAGGTTTAGATTGGATATTGGGAAGAAATTGTTCCCTGTGAGGGTGCTGAGGCCCTGGCACAGGTTGCCCAGAGCAGCTGTGGCTGCCCCATGCCTGGAAATGTCCAGGGCCAGGTTGGATGGGGCTCTGAGCACTCTGGAAGGTGTCCCTGCCCATGGCAGGGACTGGGAGTGGATGATCTTTAAAGCCCCTTCCAAGCCAAACCATTCCATGTTTGTACAAACACCAGCTCCTGTGACAAAGTACTGCTCTACTTGCAGGAAAAAAAAGACAGCAGAGCCATCCTTGAAAACACCAAGCACACAAATTTGCCAATACTACTGGCATCACAGTTCACTGAACATTCATCCCTTAAGTTGAAGGCCCCACACAGAAAACTAGTGTAAATTAGTCCTTTTTCTTTATACTTTTCCCAATAGCCTCTGCATTAGCCTTTGATTAGCACACCTATCTCTTAGTAAGGTACTATACCATCCAAGCTGAGCAGTGCAGAGTTTTTTTCTTTTCTTTTATTTCTGGAGTTGCTAGCAGAAATTCAGGAAGCAGGTGTGCCTCAGCAGCACCCTGAGCAGTACCCAGTGTTCTTCTGCACTCTGGCCTACTCTAGTTGGAACATTTAAACATTTCTCAGTAGAGGAAGTCTCATTTCCCAGCTATGCAACAGGCATAATGACATCAGGCTTGATGGGACCCAGGGTGCAGCTTCTTCTGAACTGAGAGTGCAGCATGCAGACACAGCAGCTGGCACTGCTATAGGGCTGCACTTGTAAACACGGGCAGCCAAACCCCTATGACTGTGTAAACATCACATGTCTACTGAAAATGCATTTTTTAAAAAGCACACAAACATTTTTAGCTGCTGTGAGTACTTCAAGCATTTTTGATAAGGAAGATTTTCTTTATTATTTAACAAACAGATGCAATAAGCTTGCACCAAGTTTGAGGAAATTGTTACAGTTCTTTTGCCATTTACCTGACTACAGTTTTCTGGGTTACCAGATACATCTTAGTTTAATGATCACTCTCTTTGTTTCTACCTTACTCTACAAAAATACAGTATATGCAGCACAGCACTATTCATGTGGGACTCAATACCCTGAGTAAAAAAATTTAGTCCAATAGGCTCAAAAGCTGTTTTTCAGTTCCATTATTGCCTCCAAAGAAACAAACATAACCTCATTTGTTCCACAAATACTAATGCAATTTGGCTTTCATCTTGTCTGGACCAAGATAAAAGGTATCCTTTAAATTGCATTCGTTAGGGTTTTAACCCACTTTTAAACAGAAGGCAGGTTTTGCACAACCTCCTTTAAGCACTTTACACATCTAAATAAGGAGGACAACATCCTCAGCTACCTCCTCCAGAGGATATCCTCACCAGACTAGGGACACCAAGGACAAACATCTTGAACCCTCTGAGCATTTAAGCACCCTCTACAGACAAAGGGAAAACCCCAGAGAGAATGAAATGATTCCTCTTACATTACAACAGGTGTCAGTGAATTGACTTGCCACATTTACCATTCCAGTGACTAATGAGAGGACAGAGAAAGCTCCAGGAATTTTAAGTTGGAAGAGATTGTTCCTACTGCATTGATCACAGGAGGAAGACAAACACCCATCTAAGGACAACTTGATTCTTGACTTTTTGGCAAGCAAATTTAGGATTAAGTCAGTCCCGGCCTTTTAATACAGGCAACTACATATTTGACCAAAATTGAGTCCTCTCCTGCTTCCAGTGCTTGGTCTACACATTTCAGGAGTTAAACAAAGATCACGTGCAGTCAAGGTTTCCCACCAGCGCCTCTACCTTCCCCTGAAATGTGCATATGGTGCTTTTCAAAAAAAACCCTTGAAAACAATCCTTTGTTTTGGAGTCTACACAGTTGTTTGACACAAGCCAAACAAGCTCCAGGAGTATCAAGAGTTTAGATTGCTGAACAGATGAAAAGCAGCCTTTGGCTCTTCCCCTGTGCACTGAAAACTTGAATATTCAGCATTTGACACCATCTGCTTGTTGGTACTCTGTCTCCAGGGACATGGCAAAGCAGAATCCACAGCCTCTTGCTGCTTGGCCCAGTCCTGCATCCTGACCTCAGGTCCAGCACTTGGAGTTAAGCTCAACCTTCACTTGCAGCCATCCATGGATCCTCAAGGACAGAGCTATAAAAGAACCCTGAGCTGAATCTAAACTGAGCAGTATTTCATCCTTATGGACCATTCCATTGAGGATTCCACACACAGCATGCCCTATAGATGCACTAATCTGACCAAACCCAGGGTTTTTTTGGAGCAGGGGGGAATAATTACTGTCACTTAATGCAACACAGCCAGGTTTCATACATTTTGTATCTCACCTGTATCAAAAGATATAAAAACTATAGTCATCCATGTGTAACTACTGAAAAGTTAGGCACACTCTGCATAGATTTATACTGTACCAAAAAATATATTACACTACTCATGTGTAAAATCCACCAGAATGCAATTTATTGGAGCAGTAGTCATAAAGAGCAGGGCGTGTCTTATTGCCTCCAACAAAAGACTTTTGCTTTCTCCAGCCATGAAAAGGTTGAGCACCCCCCACATTTTAAGTAACTGCTCAATAATCTCCCTTTAAAGCATGCAACTGTATCAGACTTCCACTCCTTTTTAAAGAAAAAGAGCCCAAACCCACAGTAGTTTCCCCAAGGCCCCTCTGGGTTACAGCAGTGTTGCATTTGGAAGCTTTCCAGAACCACGTGTGACTGAGAACACCAGGTTATCTTTTCACAATATCTCCAAGTAAACAGCACTGCAACGTTACTCATGCAGTGAATTATGTTCTGAGGCACGCAGAAGCAAACGTGCCCATGCATAAACCTCAACTGCATAAAAACCCGTGGTTTAACCTGCTCCCAAGGCTCAAACATTCCAGCAGCCTCTATCATCCTTCTATCGATCTCACCCTGTTCTGCAGATCCACAAACTCAGCTGACAGACTGGCAACTTGCTGATCCAAGCACTGGTTCTCCCCTTGTTCTTGTTTCAGCATGACTTGGTCAGCGTGTAGCCTCATTTGTAGCTTGTGAAACTGCAATAATTAAACAAATATATCTACGTGAGGGACTTGTCAAACAAAGCAGACTGTGAAATTATCAGAGTGGAAATCAAGTGCCAACATTTATTATACGAGCCACACCTCAGCTGGCAAAATTTCAGGCCCACAGCTTGATAAGAGGGAAGAAGTGGATCCAAATTTCTCTATATTAGCCATGAAAAAAGTCTCATTAAAAACAAGCCTGGAAAGCATTTAAGGAGTAACACATGTGCACACATTCATTTGGATTTCCCTTAACACTGCAGTACATTTTACCAGAAATACTTTCTTTCAGCAATTTAATCCTCCTGATACAGCTCCTAGTTAAACAGTATTACTACTACATTTCCATTAAAATGCATGAAACTTCTACACATATAAAATTTGACTGTTGCTTCTTCTTTATCCAGTGTGTTTTCCCACCAACACAAGATTTGAGCAGCTTAGTGATTTGTGCCAGTAGTAAAGCAATACACTGAGTATTAATTATGTCATGTTACAACATTTTAATCTTTCATTTTTCAAGAGCAACTGCCAGCCTTGAAGATTTCTTCTAGATTAAGGGCAATGCCAAAGGAAATTAGGGCAAAGGAGGCAGGTGACAATAAAGTAAGCCTCATATCAGCCAGGGAATTTGTTCTGCAGGTACAAATGCCACCCAGGGATAGGATGCAGAGGTAGACTGCAAACAAGTGTCAGGGAAGGGAGGAACAGTCCCAAGCAAATCCTTGGGAGGTAAATGGCAACCTAAGAAGAAAGCATTTTTCAATTCCAGTCAGCAATACTGCTGGAAGAGTTGCCTGGGATGTTTGCCTGCTACAAATATTTGAGCTGGTAATTATTAATTTTAAGGCTTTTTTCCAACTCTAAGTGTGTGGATACATAGATAACTGGAAATTTACTTTTTATAGGACTAACCAAACCCATAATACTCAGGCAATGTTCCATTCAATGCACAAAAAAAATCTCAAGCCAATACTGCTAACCTTTCTTTATGTAGGTATACAAGTAAATAATCTTATTAATATGCTGGCAGTTTGAAAAAAGCTAAATTTATTATTCATCCTGTGCAGTGATGATGAATGAAGTCAATGTCAGGCTTAAGAAGAGAGTACTAAGGGAAGGAGGTAGGCCAGGCTTTGCCTTTCCCTCCCCATAGGTTAAACATCACACCTCAAATCTTTAAGTCAGAGTAGATTTCTTACAGAAGCCTAGAAGTGTTTCGGTTGGAAAAGACCTCCAAGACCACTGAGGCCAGCCATCATCTGAACACTGCCAAGGCCACCACTAAATCATGGCCTCATTAACTCATTTCCAAGTAACATCTCTGCATGGTTATATCAGTTCTGTCCAGTGCTAATTAGTGCAGTTAGATGATGACACAAGGAATAGTAGAGCATCTGGAAAACAACAACTCTGGGCTTTGTCTACATACAAAAACACTTGACCTCAAAAAGCAGAGCATCAGCTGACAAAACCATGTGGGAGATAACCTTCAGATGTTGAATTCTCAGATTTAACAGGGCTAGAATCTGAAGGTTTGCAGAGTCAGGATTGCCATCATGAGCAGTAGAAACTTGGCGTTTACTTCAATTGGAGGGAAAAACACTGCCTGGAAAACAACAGAGCCCAAGCCATAGCTGGAGCTGCAGGAACAAATTCAAGGAATAAGGAACACCAGTCCAGCAGCTTCAGAAACAAATTCAGGATCAAGTCAAGTCCAGCTTTTCTCTGCTGCATTTTTGTAAGTGTAAATAAAATGGGCCCTATTCTCAACTGTCCTACAGTCCCACCACATCACAGATGGAATGGTGAAAAGAGGTGTCCAGGAGACTGTGGATGAATATATCATGCCATGACTTAAGCAGTTCCAAAAAGCCACAGGCACTTCAGGGAAGTAGAATCACAGAATCACTAGGTTGGAAGAGACCTTCAAGATCATCGAGTCCAACCCAAGCCTAACACCTCAACTAAACCGTGGCACCGAGTGCCACATCCAGTCTTTTTTTAAACACATCCAGGAATGGTGACTCCTCCACCTCCCCGGGCAGATCATTCCAATACTTTATCACTCATTCCGTAAAAAACCTTTTCTTAATATCCAACCTATATTTCCCTTGGCGCAGCTTAAGACTGTGTCCTCTCGTTCTGTCAGTTGCTGCCTGGAGAAAGAGACCAACTCCCACCTGAGTACAACCACGTTCCAGGAAGTTGTAGAGAGCAATAAGGTCACCTCTGAGTCTCCTTTTCTGCAGGCTAAACGACCCCAGCTCCCTCAGTCGTCCCTCACAGGGCTTGTGTTCCAAGCCCCTCACCAGCCTCGTTGCCTCCTCTGGACGCGCTCAAGCGTCTCAACGTCCTTCCTAAACGGAGGGGACAGAACTGGACACAGCACTCGAGGTGTGGCCTCACCAGTGCCAAGTACACGGGAAGAATGACCTCCCTGCTCCTGCTGGCCACACTATTCCTGATCCAGGCCAGGATGCCACTGGCCTTCTTGGCCACCAGGGCACACTGCTGGCTCATGTTCAGGTGCTGTCACCAGTACCCCCAGGTCCCTTTCTGCCTGAGCACTGTCCAGCCACACCATCCCCACCCTATAACATTGCAGGGGGTTCTTGTGGCCAAAATGCAGTAGTCAGCACTGGGACTTATTAAACTTCATCTTATTGGACTCTGCCCATCCGTCCAACTGTTCCAGGTCTCTCTGCAGAGCCCTCCTCCCTTCCAACAGATCGACACATGCTCCCAGCTTAGTGTCCTCTGCAAATTTACTGGTGAAAGACTCAATACTCTCATCCATGTCATCAATAAAGATACTGACCAGAGCTGTCCCCAGCACAGACCCCTGAGGGACACCACTGGTGACTGTCCCCAGCTGGATGCAGCACCATTCACCACCACTCTGGGCCCGGCCATGCAGCCAGTTCCTAACCCAGCACAGAGTGCTCCTGTCCAAGCCACGGGCTGCCAGCTTTTCCAGGAGTGTGCTGTGGGAGACAGTGTCAAAGGCCTTGCTGAAGTCCAAATAGACAACATCCACAGCCCTCCCTGCAGCCATCAGGTGGGTCACCTGGCAATAAAAGGAGACCAGGTTGGTCAAACACGACCTGTCCCTCCTACACCCACGCTGGCCGGGTCTGATCCCCTGGCTGTCCTGTACGTGCTGCATAACGCTTAGAGGATGTAGAGCACAATCAGCTCTGAAACTGCTCTTTGAGCCATGCAAGCTCCTGAGTGTCCCCAGGGGCCACAGCAGATGGTTTGAACCCTCTTCTCTCCCCTCAACTCTCATTCCTGCTCCTCAGAAAAGAGAAGAATGGCAGAATTGGCGACTTCAAGAGGACAGACCAGTCACCATATGAGCAGAAATCACACTAAAAATACCAAGGAACTGTTAGTCCCAGTAGGACCTAGGTTTGTATTAAAACAGTAAATGAAGCTTCAAGTGAATCAAAATACAGTAAGAGATTTAGCATGCAGTCAAACCAGCATTTGCTTAGAACTTACTCTTAGGAGCAGGGGAGAGAAAGAGCACTGAAGTGCTGTTTGGGAAAGTCAGCTTTGCCCCAGAAACAGAAAAGGTTGTACATTCTTTGAATGTTGCTTTCTAGAAGTTAGAAATATTTTTGCTGGTAGTTCTACAGTTTTGGAGACTGTCTTACAACCAAGGTAAGTCAAAATAAAAACTACAAATGTCAATATCAAGAGCTACAAAAATACTGAGCCTTCCTTTTGTCTGCAGTCTTGAGAAAGAAAAAAAAAAAGATAAACAAAACAGGCATTAAAAAAAGACTTCAAATCAAATGACACGTGTTTGAGGAAAGGTAAGCAGCCTGGGGGGCTTACAGCAGCAGCCAACCCAGCCCAAAGCATGATCCTGCTGGGTGAAGCCATTGCTGGCTGTGTATCCCAGCAGGGACACGTGATCACTGCAGAGCACACAACAGGCTGCACCTTAAATTAATGGCTTGAGCCAGAGGACCACACACCGTTACCTCTCCTGGAGGAGCTGGCTGTAATAACTGTGGTGCTCACACACCACCTTCATCCTTGCATTTAAAAACACAGGCAGAGTGGAAGGTGTGATTATTCTTCAATGTCATAGCCAATAAATATTGCAGAGCTCAAAATTAAGGCATGGAGGGGAGCATCTACAGAACAATTTTCTCTCCATTAAAAATAAAGCATTGGTGCTTGTCACAGATTTTAATTTACTAAGCCTTTTTCAGTCATGCATCCCAGTCAAAAATTTAAGACCTTTTCTGTCTAAAAAGAGCCATTTACTGAACTTTATGAGCAGGAGAATGCTGTTACTGACTGATTTTAGAAACTAACAAACAGTATGCTAAGTGATAGCCTGGTAGATTTATTGGGGGTGGGAATGCCTGTGGCGTGCAGTCTGGGGAAGAAAAAAATGCTAAGTTATAGGAATAAAGTTGCTTATACTGCTGCTTAAAAGAAATGAAAAGCCCTCCACAGTGGATCTCCTGCTACGTGCAAGATGCACATCAAGAGTCTTCAGTCTTCCAACACTGCAATGGTCTCAGCCACGACATGACCTGTTACACATCACCTCTGACTGCTTTGCATGATGCAAACTCACGTGCACAAGGAATGTTACTCACGTTAACTAGACAATGTATTTAAGAATTCATAGTTAAAAGCAGCGATGTTGTTGAAACACAGCAAAATGAAGAGGAACACCTGGGTTCTGTTTCCACGCAGTACTGACTTAAGCTCAAGCCTGCAAATCAAATTTAATCCCCCTCACCAGAATTGCTCTCAGATTTAATACAGTCATTATGAAAATTAATACTCCTCTATATAAAAATAAACACACACATATTTAGAGAAGTGAAAATATACATACAACTAAATTGCTTTCAAACCTGGAGCAATAATTTAGTTTTAATGATTAGCTATTGCTATTTAAAATGGAAACCTATACAGTAAATTTGAAACAACTAGCCTCATTCTACAGTTCATTCAAGGAACAATCCACACTAAAAAAAAATTAGAAAACTCTCGTTTTCTAAACAAGATTTTTGATTAGATTCTACCTGAGCTCTATATCTATCCCTACTGAAAGTCAGGGTAACTGATAGGCCCAAAACAACCTGAAAATCCCAAGAAGGAGGTGATCCTAGGAAAAAACTGATGCTCGGTCTCCCTGGGTTTATCTCTAATGCTGACAGCTGGAGCTGCCATGACAACCATCCCAGGCATAAGGTCCTCCAACACCAGGAGATACTCTCCAGTGATTACTTGATCTGCTATAAAGCCATTTTGTACTCTGAGAGTGCTAAAGAACAGCTTTAATATACTGGTGAATCAGACCGAGAAGCTATTTAGCTGCAGAGAGTACTGGCAAGCACATATAAATTATCTTTTCCCAGGGAAACACGCTCTCAAATCCTCTATTTTCCCCCACACAGAGGGATGTTTTCAATACTCTCTTGGTGGTTATTACACAAAAAGCTCCTGAGCACCATCAGCATTTCAGACAAGCACAAAGGAGATAAAACAAAGGACATAAAACACAGACAACTCTAACAGACTGCTAGTGTACACACCAATAAAGTCTGTGGATAAGCTCCAAGCTGGCCAAGACCACACTGCTAAGGCTCAAACCAGTCCCAGTACAGCAGGAGAACTGGGTGAGGGATGACAGAGCTGCTGGCCCTTTCCTGGGTTAGGGAAGAGGCCACACAGCACTTCCCACATGTTTGGTCCTGTGTTGATAACATCACTGGTTGCTAGGGAGGCAAGGCAACACCACAGCCCGTGGTATGCAGGGAGCATCAAGCACCTCACAGACATCCTTACTAAGGGTTAATGGACTGGAGGAAGCACAGCCCTGAGGGACTTTTCTACCTTAAAGAAAGGAAAAAAAAGGGGGTGGGCAGAGGGAAAAAAACCCTCAAACATGTTTGACCCTGCATTGCACTTTTCAGAGAACTTGAATTGACAGCAGGAGTTCTCAGTCCCAGGCTAAGAGTCAGCATAGAGCCTTTCAACTCCAAAACTGCCTCCTGGCAAGTCCCTGTTTTACTGGGAATGGGCAAAGCAAACTGAAAACAGACAGGGGTGACACTGCCCTTCCTTTCTGCTTGCCTATCATCATGGCTAATCCTCTCCTCCAAGCAGTCCAGATAACTTTTACCTTGTAGGAAAACCTCTTTGTCCTTGTCACAGGTGTGGTGGAGGGAGGTGCTGCTGCTGCACAGTCCACATGTGCCACAGCAGCGAGGGCAGCCATGCTCCAGAACCTCAAAAAGGAACATTTGTCCTGAGGGTTTGCATTCTCAACAAGACCTCAATAAGAAGAGAACCAGCCTGACTTTCAACACCCAGGGAGAATCTACAGAGTCAGCAGTTAAGAGGAAAATATCTCTGCAGGTATGTGACGTGATTTTGTTCTCAAAGTCCACAAAAGTCAACAAACACAGCACGCTGGGATGCTGTTTTCCAAAGAACTTCTCTTCAGGGGAGAGGGGAAGTGACTCACAAGCTCTGAGGGAAGGGCCAGGAACAGAGAGAGGCTTCAGAGCGAGCAGGCACCAGGAGTTCAGCAGCTTGCTGCTCACGTGTTCCTCACCAGGAGCACGGATTTTAACAGCCAGCACCTCCCAGCCTGGGATTGCAGTGTGGTTTTGGCAGCACTCAGGCTGACACTGTGCTGGTTATGCTGCAGGACATGGAATTCCTGGACTTCTTGCTTAACAGCTACTTTATCTCCTTTACATTAAGTCTGTCTCACATAAAGCTCTACATTTGGGGTTCCTCATGGCCAGGACTAGTAGGGAAACAGTAAAGGTGAGGAATTCAACAAAATTATCACCTATGAAGTATATGTCAGCCCACGGTGAGGCAGGACAGAAATACAGCAAGTTTCCTCTTAGAATTAGTCAAAGAAATAAAAACCCTATTTTTAAAGCCAGCAAAGCACTATTTTTCATGCATATACCATCATCTCTTTCCTTCCCAGCTCTAAAGAGATCACAAATATATGTATAGTTCTGCTTACACAGCATTTTTGACCCTTTGCCAGCACAGTGAAGACAAAAAAAAAATATTCCCCATGAAACACAGTTCCCTACTGGCACATGTACACTGCCCAGCAAGAAAGCAGAGAGCCCTGAGGCACCCCAGGAGAGCTGGTCCTTACTGCTACAGGCAGAACATCCCACTTGAATCCTGGGAGGAAAAACCACACAACAGACTTCACTGGCACTGCCAGAGCATCCACTGACACAGCTCCTGGTGTCCAAGCTGAGCCATTGATCCCTAACTCAAGGGCTTTCAGTTATTTACCAAGAAGCAGTTCCAAAGCAAGCACTCCCCTTTCTTTGCCCTATCCTCATCTTTAGTCTGAGAATGTTTAATGACCTTCAGGATATCTTGCAAGCTCCCCCCATTTTTAGGAAACCACTTCATACATTCACTGAGATTAATTAATGGCTTACTGTGGTCTGGACAGTCACCATCAACTGGATTTACATCTTCCACTAATGCACTTGAAACACTTGGAGACTAGCTTAGTACCTAAATCTTTACAACAGAGACACTCAAGACACTTGGAAAGTACTGCCAATATTGTCAAGTCAAAGGCCAAGATGCAAAGGAAGGTGGGAGAATGGAAAACTCATTTAAAAACAATGATATAAAAGATCTGCCTACATTTGTTGCCTTTCTAAGAAAAGAGAATCAAGTTGCAAATGAGGCCATGCACTGAGACTAAAAAAGGCAGACAAAATCTGTTGCACATTCACCTCCAAGCACACTATTGCAGGTGACAATTAAGATAGAACAACATGAAAGCAAAAGAAACACCCTGTTAAGTATAGAAGGGTTTAGATCCTCACATCTCAGCACAGAGCCCATCTCCAGCTATCAGAGATGGACAGCTTCCTGAGGAGGTTCATTTCTTCAGTGCCACCCAGAGGGTCTCTGCCTTTTCCCACTGAAGCAGCTGCTAAGGGCTGATCACAGAGGTCCAAGGGTAGCAGATCATTTTTCCAGCCAATTATGGAAGACCTTCTCCTTCACAACAGAGAGACACTGGTCACACAAGTGTTGTGTTTATTTCCTGAAGGAAGTTCGCTCATTTAAGAAAACGGGAATCAATCTCCTGTCTCCTACGCCAGTGTTACCTAAGAGAATCACTATTCTAACTTCTCACTTGACACTTGGACAAACCTAACTGGACCAGAATAAGATGCTCTAGTGGAGGATGATGAGGAGAAGAAAAAAAAAAGGAATTACTGACTTGCAGTAACAAATTCATTGGAGTGCAAAACAGCCTCCCAGAGGGAGTCAAAAGCTCTATGTTGTAGATAAGAGGCAGGAATAAATCCCTTTTCCTCACACATTTTCTCTGAAGGAGTAATTGGACAAAATGAACAGGAAAAACAAGACCATACTCCTCCTGAATAGTACTGGTAAAGGAATACATTGAACTACATTGTCTTCTGGATAGCAGAGCTACAAGTCACTGATACAAGAGTGAATTTAAGTATTTAGAACAAGGAAGAACCCAAGTCTTAATACTTTGTGTTTACAGTACTGTATGCCCAGATAGAGCATAAGAAATTGGGTTAAGTCTTGTTCTTAGAGATCCCTATTAGTAGTATTTGGGGTAACATGTTGCTGTAAACATATCCTCCATTTATCTCAAGCAGAGTTGGTAAAATGTCAGTGCTTCCAACTCAGGAGATTGATCTTCCAAATACTGAGCATGCCAGTTACTTTGTCAAAGTCATCTGGGATTACCCCCTAGCTCCAAGCAACACTGGCCTTCAACACCTCTCCAAACCAGAATTATTTGTTCTATAGCCTCATAAACAGAACACACACACAAGATATTCCCTGTAACAGATGACAAGAAAAATCTGGACAACTGGAAAAAGAATGAATCCATCCATCAGTGGTTTTCAAACACAGTGACCCAGAAACAACTTCTGCCTCAGGAAGGCCCAAAGCAGAAACACGGAAAGTATTCAAGGGAATTCTTGCTTTAGCCTTTACTGAGCATCTGCTTCTTGGCAAGACCAGGAGAGGGTTCTGACATTTAATTTCATCTGACTCATTAAGCATTTCTCCAGTATCTCTGGAAGAATTTATGGTCCATGTACTCTCTCTGCCCATCTCTCCATGGTCAGAAATCCTTACAGAGGCACCATGCAACACAGAGTTTGTGTTTCAGCAAACAGGTATTTTCCAACCAGATGTTCTGCTCAATGTGTGCTGACTTGTTCTGGCACAGGAAGCAAAAAGCTCATCTTACCTCAGTCACCCCTGTACTGATGGTGACAGGTGCCTTATCACAAATACAAGGAGGCAAACTAGAGCTGAACAATAATCAGCAGGCAATAAAGGCAAGAAACAGCTGCATTTTTAGATTTTGTGACTAGCAGGGACAAATCAAACCCAAAGGGGAAAAGGTTAGCAGCTCCTGTCAAAATTGAGCCTTCAGCCACATGCCTGGATGGTGAAACATAGGAATATGACCCTGCTACTTTTTCTTCTGTTTCCTATTGTCTAGAGGTACTAGAAGCACAAAAGATGGGAAATTCTAGAAAAACATGATTTCCCCCCCCTTAATGCTTATATGTCAAATCCCAGGTCTAACAAATAATTACTTATCTCTGTCTTGGCTACAGAGGAAAGAAAACAAATCATTTGTTGTTCCTCAGTGGAGTGCATTTCAATTATTTCTACACTTCTTTCTTTACTTAACCTCTGTTAAATAAGGTGGATGCAAAGACAGACTATTGCTGAATGGAACAAATTGACTATGGAAAAAGAGAACTCCTTGAATGTTAAAGCCTTTTCATCTTGCTCTTAAGTCAATAATATAATGGAATTAAAAATCAAATGCAAGGCTTTTTTTCCCCTTTTTAAGCTTGCTCCATTCCAAGCTCCAATTAAGTGTTTTTATGCAAAATTTCTGCCTTTTCCCTCCATCCCTCATAGGTATTTGACATTCAGGTACCTTCCCCTTCAGAGTGAAGGGGACCTAGTTTACCCCAGTAATAGCAGAGCACAATGGAAGCTTACAAACTGCATCCAGAGCAAAAGAAATACACCCAAACAAGTACAAAATAAATCCTCACGTTTTAATATTGAAAATAGGTCTAGTCTGCTTAGAGCCACTAGCACAGGAAACACAAACCTATAGGCCTGAGGTGGTGCATCACCTTTGGGAGCTGTGTATTTTTCTTTGCTGCCAAGAACACTGTTAGGACACAAGAAGTCAAACCAGCTGGGAAGCAACTTGGGTTTTTCCCCAAGAGAATTTTGCTGCTTGTCTCATGGGTACTTCATCTCCCTTGCATCAAAGGCAGAGACAGAAGGCTCTTTAAATCAGAACCTCAAGGGTGGATTTCTTTACTTTTAATCTGTGTCACATTTTCCTGCTCTCCCACTTCACACACGTTCCAGACACCTGAGACACTGCATATCCACACCTCTGCCACAAACCCTCCCCTGGTGCTCCTGTCCCCAGCACAGAGCATCTTTAGAGGCATGAGACAGCCTCAGAGCCATCTCAGCAGAAGTTAGGCAGTAGCAGAGCTTCTCTTTGTCTCTGGGTAAACCTCTAGAGAGAATTCAGTGCTTTCTTGCCTCTCTCTCAGTTTAGTTCAGTTGTTGTGGCCCCGAGGAGCCTGGATGCTCAGGGATTGGTGCTGGCAGCTTTCACCTGAAAGCTCAATACAGCTCAGCCCAGCAGCAATTCCTGACCCTCAGCAGCTGCACTGGGGCTGCTGTGGGGCAGCTGGTGCTCAGGCTTGCTGATACACATCCAAAAAAGCCTTCACAAGTGGTACCCATCAGCGGTTTTGCTCGTGGCCCCGGCAAGGCCAGGGATGAAGCAGGAGCTGGCAGCAGCCTGGTCCCACACGAGGCCACCCTGCAGGGCAGGTCTGGGCTGGAGCACCGAGAGCCACTGGTGCTCGTGCCTGGCTGTGGATTTATTTCACACATCCTCAGAGCTGCCAAACCACCTCTCACCAGTGCTAAACCCACCTTTCCTGCAGCAGCTGGGAACGTGAAATGGGAAAGGTGAATAAGGATTCTCTGGGGAATCCCCAACCTACAGCATTTGTAGGGTGGGCTGAAAACTGCTCCAAAAATCCTTGTCACAAGGAAGAGCAGACTCAGTGTTGCTTTACATGGCAGAAACTATCACACCTGCAAACACTGCAAGTGCAGTCTTGTTTGAACTCACCTTCTCTCATTGTTCCTTTTATTCAGATCTATTTTGTGAGGCTCTCAGGGAGGTGAATTAAAATGCATCAGTGGAAGGAGGCTCCACTCAGGCCTCAGAGATTGCACAGTATTTATCATCTGACTGCAGACAAGTCTCAGTCTGCCAGCCTGTAACTTCCAAAATACATTACAAGCGTGCCAGAAGTGAGAGACAAAGCATCACTTATTGCTTAGATAGCTCTCCCTCACTTTAATGCAGGGTGAGTTATGGGCTGCACCTTCGTGCCACCCTTTACACAACAGCATTTGCCACTCTGCACCCTTTACTATAAATATACCACCCACAGAGATACTACAGACCTAAATCTACTGCCTGACTTCCAAATTAACAAGTTAGGAGTTATTTTATTTGTGATGAGGAGTAAATCCAGTGCAAGATGATTGCAGACAGGAGTAGACTCATTTTTCCTTTCAACCTAAATTACCAGGTTTAGAAATAACATACTTTCTGGTGTGTTGCTTAGTCTTAACCACTAACTGATTTATAGAACTATTAATGAATATTTATTAGAAAGTCTAATGGGTCAGTAGTTAAGCTAACCTATTAATAACAGCTTTATAAAAATCTCTGAATCACGTAATCATCTTTTAATTTAAAGACCTTAACACACAGCATTCCTGTACCACTTTACAGATGTAATTACTGCATCACATTACCAAATTCTTAGAAATAACACCCTTTTTTTCTCTTGAGACAGAATTAATCTGTCAGTGATTTCTTTTCACTCAAATGCACAAATGTCCTGGGAAGCATTTTTATCTTCTTACACTGCTTGATATGGTTTGCAATTTCCCACTTTATTTAGCTAAATTATCTTTCCACTGAGTATTACTTTCTCAACGGGTCTGTTTCCAAAAAAACCCCAAAACACAAGGATCTATTCCTGCCTGTGATGTCAAACAAACAGGTAGGGCTGACCATCATTTCTCAGTCTCTCAGGCATGGCAACCCACCTCTGGCTCAGCAGCTTCTACACAGCCCTCATGGGCAGCAGCCTGGGGTGGCAGAGAGAACCAGCTGCAAACACCAAACACAAAAGTTGATCCTCTCTCAACCCCAGAGGTGCTGAGCTCCTGCCATCCTACCATGAAGTGCCTATAGAGATTCTCATGCCAGTTTAAACATTTTCAGCCAGTAGAGTCTGTTCTTATCCCTTTTACCCGGGCTGGGGGGGGAATCAACTACTGCAGATCTGGTGATGCCAGAGTCCTGAATCACACAGCCTAGAGCAGCCACATGGTTCAGTGGCACAGAGCTGGCTGAAGAAGTTAATANCTCCTGCCATCCTACCATGAAGTGCCTATAGAGATTCTCATGCCAGTTTAAACATTTTCAGCCAGTAATTAGAGCCTGTTCTTATCCCTTTTACCCGGGCTGGGGGGGGAATCAACTACTGCAGATCTGGTGATGCCAGAGTCCTGAATCACACAGCCTAGAGCAGCCACATGGTTCAGTGGCACAGCTGGCTGAAGAAGTTGCTTTTTCCTTTCTCCCTCCTCACAACCACTGTTCCAGCTACTGATGCTTACCCCTGTGCTTATTGTTTACAGCTTCCAAAGTCAACAAATAGCCCAACTCAGAAAGAAGCTCAAAACTCCACAAATATCCCTTTTATGTTATTCAAAAAACCAGACAAGAGGTCAGTGACATCACATAGGAGCAGGAACACTGCAGACAGTGCTGTACCTGAGCCCAAACAACCTGGCACCTCTTTGGAGCCTTTCAGAACCTATCAGAAATCAAGACCCACCATTTGGGACATGCCAGCTCAGGTTTAACACAACTGTCAGGGCCATCCTTCTTTCTACGTCCCTAAAAGCATCCAAGGTCCTGATAAAGTTTATGGCAGACCTCTAAACATCTGCTTGGGGGTCAGGACCCATGACTTAGGCTGCACACCGTGATCAGATCAAACGGTACAGGGCAGTGCCCTGCGGTGCTTGGGGCAGAACAACTGCTCACTGAGTGCTTGTACATTCCCAAGACACAAATACACATCCATTTTTCTCCTGCTCACCATTTACCCTCCTCTTAGGCAGCAAAGGCCCATTTGACAACTTGTCATCTTTACACTTGCTCAGAACATTCACTTGGTAAGCACACACTCCATTCCTCTAGGGATACAAGAACTTGCTGCCAGCCTGGAATATTGGTAAACACCATTTGCTTATAACTAATCCCTCCTGCAGCACTAAAACAGCTGACTGCTGCTTCAGGAGAGCTGACATTTACTTGGGAGCCTAATTCACACCACAGTGAGGTCAATAGGGTCCCCATTAAAGTGGGATCAGGCCCCTCATTCCCTACTGCAAGTGCACATTCCCACAGCAAGCTTGTGCCACTACCACGAGGACACCAGTGCCATTATCTGGACTCAAGAACTGAGTCTGCTGAGCTTCATCAAAGTCCAAATCCAGATGTTACAAACCCAACAGTTAACAGCCCTGGCAGAGTTATTACTGCAAATCTCTTACACTGTCACAGAGAGGATGAGAAGGGTGGCACACACACAGATGTTCATTCTCTCCTGCTGAGGAGTTTAAGCAGGCTGGCACCTACAGGAAGAACTGAGAGGTCTCTCCTCTTGGTGTTCCAAAGGCAGGAGATGGGATATTCACATGACAATACCCTCCACTCCACTGCAAGAAGACCACAGTGCCCCAACAGCCTCCACATTTGCTTTGGGTCCCCAGGCTCCAATTCATGCTTATAACAGAGCATTAAACGTCTGGGCCTTCTCCAGATCCTGGAAAAGGAGAAACATTTTCTCCTCTTGAGGAGGAATTGGAGGCTACAGGGGGTGGAAAATGATGACAGACAAACACATCCATCGCAGCTGATCACTGCTTTTGGAAAACAATACAGCATCACAAAAGTATCTGTAAATGTTTTAATAAGGCTTCTTTTACACTGAAAAAAAAATTACTACTTTTTTTTAAATATGGAGTAATGTTTTAAATGTTCTGAACTTACCAGGGAAACTGTTGACTTTGGGATTTAATAGCTAATATAATATTAAGTACACATTTGCAGCTCATCAGGAGAGGCATACCCGCTGATCAGAAACATGATGTGAAAGAAGGGTTGCTGATGAACTGTGGTCATTTACCTCCTCAAATTTCCCCACTGACGCACATCATCAGAGCCCCTGCAAGGAGAGCTGAGGCTGTTTCCCCCGAATCAAATAGCAAGGGAGGTGTTATTTGAGAAATTGAACCAACTTGGGAGCATATGCCTTGCAGACTATCCCCAGTGAGGAATTCATTTTACCCATGCCAGAGCTTTGCGCCCTGGGATCCCCGTTCATGGCTAAGACAGGGAATTAGCCACAATCCCATCAGTTACACATTACTAGAAAAAGAGAAACACTGATATTCATCTTGGAGAAAAAAATAGCCAAATAGTAACTATTCAAGTACAAGTAATTTAACAGATGATTTTATATAAGTGAGTCAAATATGGTTTTCATCTATAGTCATAGATGGAAGGAAAAAAATTTGCTGAAAATACCCCAGTTCTATGGGTCTGTTGGCAAAAAAACCACATTTGCTTGCAAACAAATTTACTCCACATGATGGTAAGTTTGGACATGAGAAGCAGAGTTTGCAATAATGGTTGTGGCAGTTCTCAGTCCAGGACAGATTGGACAAAGGTCTGTAAATTTGGACAATACATAGTCAAAAAACCCACCCAAACACCACTGGATGAATGTCTTGGGAAGCACACAAATCATAACCTGACATGGCAAATAACAGTTTCAGTCCTATTACAGAAGAGGGCTCTGATCTATTCTCAACCATCCATCCTCTAATAAACAATCCGTCAAACAATCACAAGAATTCTATGATCTGTGAAAAGCTCACATATCACTATCCATTTATGACTTGTAGGTTCCTAAAATAGGGCAACTGCATGGGGGAGGCACCATAGGCTGCTTAATTGATCCAATGTCTGTTTCTATGCCTATTCAATTAAAAAAATTAATTTTTAGTCTGAATTTCTCAGGTTGTTACTTTTGTTCCTTAAAGAAATGAAACTTAAGCAGCTTATTGACATATCCACACATGTGGATGAGCACACACACACAGCCCCTCTCACCTCCAATAGCTTTAGGACTTACTGGCCAATTTCAAACAGGTTTTATAGAGCAGCAGAAATTAACCTCAGTGCCCAGGCACAGAGGAAAAAAGCAAAATTAATGCCTGTGTGAGGGAAGAACTATCATAATTAGAGAATCAGCTCAGGGCTACAGGACAAAAACTAAAACTAAGTCCTACTGCTGTCCCCATATGTAAATTATGACTGAGGATAAACTTAAGACATGATGAGTTCCTTGTAGGCAGAGTTATTTAAGGCTCTCATTCAAGACCTTTTTTTTCATTTGTAGATCCTTATACTTCTTCCAGGGGAAGTGCAAATCTGTTTAGGGCACTTAAGCCTGATGATAATTATCTTTTATGGCCTCTCAGAAAGAGTTCATGGATCCTCCAAGATTGATGTACCAAGAGTTGTAAAATAACTCATCTCATGCAGACTTCTTGCATTTGCAGTTTGAGGCTAGAAGGTTCAGGAACACCCAAGTGGATGTGCAGAATTTCCTAACTCTGGTTGAACTGGAAATAGGGCTGAGAAACATCTTTAATAGTATTTTAGCGTTTCTAATCATGGCTAAAAAGTAAAACTGACAGCAGGAAGCAACCCTTGCTGACATGCAGTACAATTTTTCAAAGAGACGTTAAAAATACCAGTGAAAAAGCACGTTTGTAAGCCCTTTCCTATATCTTGGCCAGACATCTCTAGTGCTCAGCTGTGGGCTAAGTTAAAGCAAGAGCTTAGATCTTTGCAATTCATACTCCTCCTGACTTATCCCCAAAAGGTCTTATAAGACTGGGCTAAAAAGAGTTCGTATTGTGGTCCAATTCCAGTAGCACACCTCTTCATACACAGGCAGTCCTAATGAGAGTTCCTCCCTAAAAATCCCATTTTGACCCCTTATATTTTGCTAAGCTAAAAATCAGAAGAACTTGGAGATTTTTGGGCAGCATTTCAAAAAACAGCACTAATCATTTGTCAGTAACTCTCACTTAGGTTTCCTTATTGAGGTTCTTTTGAGGAGAAATAATATTTCAAATGAAGATGTGTGAAGATTAGCATTCAGAGGCATCACTTATTTGATAGCAGAATTGATGCTTTACTAATCAACTGCTCACAGGGATCTGCAGTGAAATCCATGAGAACATGACAAGAATAAGACAAGGGACATATGGCTTGGAAAGATAGAATACCCTCCTGAGCCTTCTCAGACTCCTCCAATTTGTGTATTTTGGAAGATGCATTTTCAGCCATCCTATAAAAAGATCAACCAATTACTCACATCATTCTTCTGCTTCATTTCTCATACACACACGTTTCACTGGTATATTGTTTTCACTGCTTTCTGACCAATGCATTTTTGGTGCCATTTTTCAAACAGGCTGTTGAATAGCAAGAAAATTATAACTGTGCCTTCTCTTGGACAAGGAAACCGCAAGCTATGCTTTATGGCAGCATGTTGACCAGTGAGTGCTTTTTCATAAAAACAAAACATCCCTCAATCCTGAGATGTATTAACAGAGCTCTGGCTCTCTGGGGACACCTGTGGCCTTAATGGCCTTGCCAGCCTCACCTGGGGGCCCAGAACATGAGCTCAGCTCAGCCCCAGGACTCCAGCCCTTGCTGGGGCCATGGGCTGTGCAGCCCCATCCCAGGTCCCCAAAAAGCCCTGGGCCTGTGCTGCAGATAAGGTAATTTCTGATGCTGTACACTGGATAATTCTTTTACCAACACCCAAGGTAGCTCCATCTCCTGCTGTTTACAACAGGAATCCTCCAGACCTGGTCCACCATCTTACCTTAAGTCTGTCAGTGGATCCTGCTATTGTCACAGAATCATTTAGACAGGAAAAGACTTCCAGGATCAATGAGTCCAACTTTTGAACAATTGCCACCTGGTCAATTAGACCATGGCACTGAGTGTCAAATCATTTCTTGAGCACCTCCAGGGATGGTGACTCCACCACCTCTCTGAGAAGCCAGTTCCAATGCCTGACAGCTCTTTCCATGAAGAAATTCCTCCTAATGTCCACCCTCAATCTCCCCTGGTGCAGTTTGGGGCCATATCACCTTGTCCTGTCACTGGGTGCCTGGGGGAAGAGGACAGCCTGTTGTCACCAGGCACTGCAGCCCCTGGCTCTGGGGACAGTCTTGCACAGCCCCTCTTGGCACCACCCTTATTCACAGCCATCACCCCACATCCAGCCCCTGTTGGGCTGCTCCATTACGTCAGGTCAAGTCAAAACCCACAAGAATTTATGTTCTGGCCTTAATGACAAGGTCATGTAGAACACCCAAAACATCTTTCCCCCGACCTACTTGTGTGCCATGTATGGACACACATCCTGCCTGGCCACAGCCGGTGCTGTAGAAGGGAAAACGCTGCTCCTTCCAAACATGCAAGAGAAAAGGTCAGAGACTTGCTTCAAAACACTTCACTGCTGTTTTCAAGGGCCTGCAGCCAGGAGCCAGGCAATACTGCACAAAGTGAGGCAGGTAGGGCACAGACTATGGAAGTTCAGAGCAGAATTTCACTCCCTGACTGCTGTCACCACTTATGGATAAATGAGCTGGGCAACACAAGACACACAAAAAGCCCACTGGAATGTACCAGCATACATGGAATAAGCATTTTTTCAGTGGAGGAAGAAAGAGGAGCTGATGTTTCAGAATATCTACAGATAGTCAATTATTCATATGCCCTAATGGAGAGGGAAAGAGAGCAATATTTCCAGTTCAACATCAGCACATATTGAAAGCACTGTGAAAAACCACCAGAGGTGTGAAACAGCCGTCAGTCCATGTGAAAGGCTGAGATTAAACATCCCTCTCACCCAGTAATCTTAGTCTAAGGATGGCAATCATGAACCAGCCACTCAAAGCCCACACAGGGTTTGTTCCAGGAAATCGCCCTTGGAAAGGTCCAGGATGGCTTGGAAATGCACACAGACAAAACCACACCAACCATCTTCCCACAAATGCATATTAATAATCTACAGACTGTACATGCACAGGCAGACTGCTCCAAACCTCCCTGGGTGTGGGGCTGGGAGCACATCCTCCCATTTTGCCCTCTCCAAAGGAGCAAACAGAGAGGAAGGAAACCTCCTCATAGCACCTCACAAAGGGCAAGTCCAAGAAAAGCAGGGGTCTATTTTCAGTCCTCCCAAGTCCCTCCCTGCCAGATGGTCCCTCAGAGCTCCTTGGTGGGGCACAGCTTAGGGCTGTGTTAAGACCCCCCAGAGCCAGGATAAGCCCGCAGCAGGAAGGAACCAGGGGATTGTGCCAAGTGCCACCAACACAAGACCACACTGTGTGAGGTGCAGATGACCTCATTTTCTGTGGAAGATGACATTAGAAGAGAACCATGTGTTTTCAGGTGTGAGGTAAGGAAGAAGGAGGTTATTTCTCACGGAAAAAAATAACTAAAACAACAACACAAGAAAAGCCTAACAAAAAAAAAAAAAACAATCCTGGGAAGTGGCCCTAGAAGGTTGTAAAAGATAGAAGCCAAGCTAACAACCCTTTGTTCTTCTGGAAATACCTTCCCCTGCCCGTAGCAACGGAACCAGGACCCCACATCACCATCCTAAGTTAAACATGGGCCCTATTGGCTCTCAGGAGGCCAGGATTTAAACGTCTTTGTTTTCATAAAGCAAAAAAATACACGCTTGCAGAAATCACTCTCTTCTGATTCATTTCCTCTGGCATTGTACTGTTAAGTTGCTTAAACAAAATACTCCGTTTTCTCCTCTTCCTCCCCCTTTCCTCTCCTCCAGGGCCACATTTTCCCCCAGCTGGGAGAAAGTCTAACTTTCTAAATAAGCCGTTACTGTAGCTAATAGCCTAGAGGGAGAAAAGCCCCCTTGTGAACCCTGAAAACGATGTGTATTAACTCTCATAAAGCAGACAAATGAAAGCAGCAACACATGTTATACATTAGAGGCTCAGATTTTGATGGTAGGCTGCTACAGCCCAACCTTCAATTAATTTTGCCCCTGCTCCCTTGGCTTCTCAGGTTTTCTGAACTTCAACCATTAAATCTGGGTTTACATCACTCAGGTCCTGAAAGTCTCCTTCTAGGTGAAGGAAAGAGCTTCTGACCACACAAGCCCCATTCTCATGCTGGCATCTTTACTATTTCAGGAGATAAATGGAGAGAGTACTGGGGACAGACTGGTAAAGAACATGGCCATACAGCATTTATTACCACAAAAAAACCTCACTCAGGTTCTGGAGCCATGCATCTGCTGAAAGGAACCAATTATCTGATTGCCAGGCCTAGTTTTAAAAGAGGAACCTGTAACATACCTACGTTCCTTGTTAGACTCAATTACAAGTTGCTGTGGGCAAAAGAGTAGAAAGCAGGAGGAAGAAACCCAGCAGTAAATTTACTATATTTTTCATGTCAACAAAACAAAAATATCTCAGTTGCAACCTACTGCTTCCCAAGGAGTAAATATAGATACAGGAAAATTATGTAAAACTGTTCAGACCACACCCTTCAACTAATCACCTACAAGTCAGCAGTAAGCTTTCACTCCAGTCCTTAAAAATGCTTTTATTCCTCATAGCCCTGTCCTGTGCAGCATCTCTTCCTTTCTAGTTGAAAGGATGGCTTGTCACCATACACAGATATACACACACACACCAGCCTTAATACTCCATTACTTTTTAAAGAACTATCTCACATATCACCCATCATGTCAGTACAGAGGTGCAAACTACACAGTCTTCTTTTCACAATAGACTGTGCAAACATGAGGAGGAAAAAAAAAAAAACAACCACCAAAATAGAGGTAGGATTGAATTATAAAAACAAAAAAAGTGGAGGAAAAAATTGCACCTCAGTACAGAGGTGCAAACTACACAGTCTTCTTTTCACAATAGACTGTGCAAACATGAGGGGGAAAAAAAAAAAAAACAACCACCAAAATAGAGGTAGGATTGAATTATAAAAACAAAAAAAGTGGAGGAAAAAATTGGGAGTTCTTGGCGTCCTGGTTTAAGGTCACCCCAGGACACTTAGATAACCTTTAATTCATGTAAAAACATCTTTGTTTATGCAACAATAACAGATATTAACACCCCAAGAATTCTCTTTTAATAATAAGCACTGGTGATTTGTTTTACATAGGAAAAAATAGCTATGTGATATTTATTGTTGCTGAAGAGTGGAAACTCCACTGCCCTGAAAAGCGACTGTGCTCATTATTATGACACACAAATACATATGAAATGAATTATATGGAGTAGCTGGCTGAGGTGAATCATTGCTCTTTCCTGCTGCCTCAGAGCTTTAGCTGGGGCTAAACTGCAGGTAACAGTTTATGCTTCAGATGGAAACACTCTTCTGGAGTGAGAGCAAGCACCAGCAGGGATTCAGAGAGAGCCCCAATGCTCTGTGTAGTGTCAGAAGCTAATCCCACCTCTGCAAGGAAGGGCTGGGGGAAACAGTGCTGGAGAGGGCATGCTCAGACTTTCTGGCTGATGAGATTCCCAGAGCTCTTCAACGTGTGCTGGGCAGTTACATCATGCACATGGCTCTGGTTCCAGCAGCCTGCTTAATACATCAAGAGCTGCTGTTGGGGAAAGGAGGCAGAAGAGCGAGCAAACTCCTCATCAGAGTGACCTCAGCTGATGCTGCAGCCAAGTCTGTGAGGTTTGGATCCAGAACACCTCCCAGCATCCAGATCTAGAGCCCTAGGTGCTGCTATTACAGAATGAGGGGGAAACAGAGGCAATAAATATGCTTTTAGAAAAATCAAACTTCAGCTTTGACCATGGCCCTCATGCAAAAACCACAATATGCTTTTATCTGTGGCCATCTCTGCTTGGTACAAAAACAGTTCAGCTAGCAGCACAGGACTTCAGGAAGATTGGCAAAGAGCTTCCCCTTCGTGCCAAGGGCAACACTTCTTGCCTGTGGCATTTTCCACCCACACATTAATCCACCTCACTTCGTGTTTGAAAATAAAGAGGAAAAAACCCCATCATCATTCAATAACAGCAGCAACATCAATTCACCAGGGGAAACAACAAAGGCAGGGGAACACAGGGAGGAAATGTTTACACATGCACAGGAACAGCCAAGAAAACCAACCGATGAAAAGACAGAAAACAAGCAAATCCCACCCCGCCCTGCTCACCCCCCCCACCTCCAGCTGCAAATCAGCCTGGACTTTGTGTCAACCTGGTGCAGGTGCCAAAACTTTGTTCTGGCAGCCATTCAGAGGTTTTTGCTCCTCAGGACAGTAGGGATGGTTAAAGCAGCCATGCCCTGCTCTTTGCTTTGCCAGTGCTCCACTGGGCTTGCTGCTAATGGCCACAGTCCCAGTGCACCAGCCTGCTCTGCCTCTCAAGTAATGTTGTTTCAGTCACTGAGAACCTTCCATTTCTCATTGCTCCTCTCAAAAGGCTTTACCCTCCTCCACAGAGAGCAAGCATCTTTGATTTGGAGCATCTCCCACCAGGTAACCACATCCTTGGTGACACCCATTCCAAGGTGGCAGGCAGTCCCCAGCCTGACTCCCCTGAATGCTGCCACTGGGAAAGGATAAAACACCTGAACAGGTCATAAGCAGCAGAGTTTGCCATCTCAGAACTACCCTTGTGCCTCCATGTAGAATGACAGACTCCTGGGACAAAATGGTGCTTCTGTTTTTGTGTTGTATTGTGGAAAACCCAAACGGGGTGGAGAGGGAGGGGAAAGGGTAACAGAGAAGTGGAACACCTTATGGAAACAGGGCTGCACTAGTGATGAAAGAAACCCTCTGGCCCTGCTAGAGCCAGCTCCTACCCAAGTCCACAACAGAAGGGGGACAAAAAGAAACAACCACAAACACCCCCCCCCCCCATTTTTCTGTGTTCCATTTTCACACAGAGTGTACTCCAAAAGACCAATCCCATTTTATCTAGCAGCTTGCAGCATTAGTGTTAACAATCAGCTCTATCCTTTGGATGTGCTGCTTCTTCACTTGGCACACAACCTGTAGTTGTGTTCTCATTTCTGCTCCTGAAGGTACCCAGAGTCAAACCAGTTACTGATGAGCTCTGGGTTTTACCACAGAGAACGTGGAAGAGCAGAATGAAGGTATCCTGTGTCCAGAAGAGCTAAACTGGTAACTTCCCAGGGTTGTTTACAGTGACAAGACAACACAGAGGAACACTGAGACTCATCTTTTATCCCCTGTCTGAAGGAATACTCCAGTAGTCTTCTGTCTGCTTCTTTATTCTATGTACTTTTAATATCCCTGTGTTTGTGCAAGGTATTAAACACAGCAAATACTGATCACTGCCTTTGCCGTTCCCATTCAGATCATTAAGTCAATGCTCCTGCTTTTGACACTGTGCCTCTGAGAGAAGGTTGAAGCCTTCTCACTCTGCATCAGCTCCTTTGCAATGTGCATACAGAAACAGAATTCCTATCTGCCCATCACTAGAAAACAACAGGCTTCCTAATCAACAAGTTCGGCTCTCATCTCACCTTGTGCAATTTCAAGTGTTCTCAAACACAAAACAAACCATACAAAAAAACCCCAAAAGCCCCATAGCACTTACTGACAGGACTCCTGCACTGTTCACATAGAGAGTCTCCTAAAGTGAATGGCTACAAAAACAAAAATAAATAAAAATAAATAGTGCAAAGGCTGTGCCAGAGTAAGCTTAAAAGGCAAATGAACTTATTTTAAAATTAAAAGGTTCCCCTGACACAAAATGATCCTAAGAATTATTCACATTTTCTTCCCAGCAGGGAAGAAAAATTGTCTCCACAAGGAACCACAGTGACAACCATTACCAGAGCGTTCAAATACCTTATTATTTTAGTTTGCAACCATCCAAGTCAAGGAGCAGCTCACTTTCAGGCAGAAAACAGAGATATCCTAAATAGAGGGCACAAGAATTCCCATTGTTCCCTAAGTCAGCCCCTGCCACACATCCAGGCACAAGGGGAAAGCAAAGCCACCGCTGTTCCCAAGATGTCGATGGTGTTTTAAAAACAGCTTACAAAACACTCGTGTGAGGACTTGGGTCAACACAGCTTTCCATGACCTTCATTTCTTGCAGAAGTCATCAATATTCACCTACTAATGAGAACTCATGGCCTCACAATTGGCTTTTCCCTTCCCAGCTGTGCTCTAAAGCTGTTCTTGCTTGCCCAAGGATAAAGGCATGGAGGGAAATACTCAGGTCTCTAGAGGGCAAAGTCTGAAACCTAAACATAGAACCACTCCTTCTCCTTTTGTTGGGCTTTCATTGTCAGTGTCAAGGGTGTCTTATGGATCAGCAAGGTGACCACCAAAACACACACAGGGCTTTTTGTCTAGTGACTTTGTTGCCATTCTCTCAAGTGTCTCTCTAAAACAAATGCTAATTTATGCTTTGCTTGTTCTTTTTGAATTCATGCACAGGAAAGATTTCTCTTGCCAAATTGTTATTTTTGTGATTTCATCAGAAAAACAAAAGCAGATTAAATGGAAAAGTTAACCCTGAGGTTTCAGGAGAAAGCTGGCAAACTTGAACCTGGCAATACTCATTCCAACTAAAATAATTCCAAGTACTCAGCTTTTGTCATAGTGTTTGTGGCTTGAATTAGTGACATTCCAGGCACCTCTCTTTCAGTTCCCCTCGACCTCAGGATTTCATTCTTGTGTGCATTTTCTTAAAAATGTGAACACCAATACTACGTTATCTCAACTCTCTTCATCCTCTCCCATTGTCTCCCCACCTTCAGCTCCTGTGCCTCAGCTGTAGTAAATTTACTGATCACAACTAAAAATCGCAGTAGGGAAGAAGTTTTTCTCATTTACCAGATGGATAAAGGCAGTTCCAGGACTACCAAGAGCTTAAACACCCCTCAGTCCTGTGGGGTGGGAAGTCATCAGTCCAGGTGGATGCATTCCCACCATGCTCACCAGGAACAAGAATTAATATTAAAACACTTTTCAATAACCTAAGTGCTGACAGACCCTTTAATGAAACAGCTCTAGCACTCGGTTTAAATAACAATCTAGCCCTGAAAGCTTACAGCATAAGGCCATTAGCAAGCTCAACAAATCTCAGGTAACTCCTTCACAGAAATTTAAAACTCTTAGCAAACACTAATTAATTAAGCATCACATCACCTTCCAAACTAAATGACTGAATTCACCACGATAATGCATTGGATTTTCCTGCCTGCACTTCAGGTTGTTCAAACAATTTACTTTCTCATTTTCCTCAGAGAGAACACTCGCTCTTCCCGTAGCAACCATTGCAGTCAAGCCCGCTACAAATACAGGGGGCTGGATACATTTTGAATCAATGAGTGAAAGAGGGATTTTCACTTTTTACCAGCTCTAAGCCCAGCATTATTTTACCCCCATCAGCAGGTGGGCTCCAGGGAAGTAACACTGCATGCTGGCCGTAAAGGTCAATCTATATCAGATGTGGTCAGAACAGAAGATATGGTCCCCAAAAAGCAGGTTTCTCATCACCCCCCTCACTGTGGCATTAGCTGATAAGGCAGAGAGGCTGAGAGCACACTGAGAAGAATCCTTTCAAGTGCAGAATGATCAGCTCCATTTGCTAATGGACATTCAGCCAGCTGGATGAGGCTAAGAGCAGCCCAAAATACATATACTGTGGATTTCAGGTCCTAAACAACAGCTATTTAGTGCTGCAAGTCAGTTCCTATTGGGCCACTCGATTTGTCAAAAGAAATAGAGCCACAAACAACCCACTCCTGAGAAGAAGAAAGTGCTAAGGCTCTTTAAGTGCACATTTTAGCAATGAAGGAACATCAAAGCATCAGAATGGAGGCTTCAGTTTCTTCCTTTCAGACAGCAATGCACAGAGTAAAGGAGTTTGTTTAAATTCACACAGAGGCAGAGCTGCATACCTAGGGCAGCCACTGGAGCCACAGCTTCCTTAGCTCTTTGAGAATGCCAGAAAAACAGAGAAGTGCCCTTGGATGAAAGGGCCTGGATGGATCTAGAGAGCAACATCTTCCCCCAGCCCTGACAATTTTCCTCCTTCCTGCAGTAGGAGCACGTGCACCCTAAGGAAAGCTGAATTCTACATAAATGTTACGTCACCTTGAACTATGGCTATTCAAAAGATACTTATTCAAGGCTTATTGATATATTCTTCTTGTAAAGGCCCTGTGACAAGCCACCCATGGATAAAATTCAGAAGTATCAGCCCATACCCTCTGACACAAGGCAACAGCACCTACTCACTACACAAATACACCTCTGTAAGTGAGTGCACAAAGTACGAGCAACTTCATACTCAGGCAAAATCATTCCATATCTTATATCACCAGTGTTATTAAAGTGTGACATACTCACAGAGAAAACATCCAAAATAAAAAAAAAGGCAGCTTCACATCACAACCAGCCTCCAGGACCAGACAAAGACTCCTGACACTCTCTACCACAAAGGCAACACTGTCTGGCCACGTACAAGGGAGGAAAATTTAACCTCTACCAGGTGCCTCAAGAGGTGTAGCTGTTTAGCAACTAGGCACAACAGCTAAATTTGGGTCAGGCAGCACCAAACATGGCTTGGTGAGACCCAGTAAAGCAGAGATGCAGCTGACAAAAATCAGGAAGGGAATTGTGCACTCTAGGGTGTATCTTGTACCTCAGCATTTACTAGGGTGGTCACTTAAACACTCTAGCACCACTGCAGCAGTTCAGTTCTGTTAGCCTGTGCTCGTCTGCTTTTGAAGGAAAGTCAGCTCTGTGGCAACAACACATGACCAGGAGGCACTGAAGATGCCTGTTTGAAGGGCAAGGTTACCTTTTAGACCTGCAAGCAATCATCTCATTGAATTTCCACCTGGTGCTGGAGTTGCAGTACTTGGTCCTGTAATGTCTTGGGCTTGATGTTTGAGGAGGGCGATTAGGAGAAATAAACTGATGTTGGTTTTGTTTGTGTGTGTGGTTTGGGGTTTGTGGGGTTTTGGGGTCTTTATTTTAAGGAATCAACTCTAGTGAATAATGTGAAAGCACAAATCACTAGCATTGGGGATTGGGAGTGGAGCAGGCATTGAAACTTTGTGTGAGCAGCGTTGCTTTATCTCTCAGATACCCCAGTTTGGGTCTGTCGTGGTGGCAAGGGGCAGGGCAAGCAGCTGCCACCTTCCTGCATCCCTGCTTCTCCCGGTGCCTTTTGCATCCCGTGTCGGTGAAAGCAGGAAGCCACTCCGCGAGGTTTTCCAGCCCACCCCTCGGTGAGCCTTGTGCAGCTCTGTTAGCCTGCAGGGTAGTTTCGATCATTTATAAAATAGGTGTGCTGCAAAAGCAGCAGTCTTTGCCATTCTGTTAAAACGCACCGATTTGACTGTGCAAAGAGACAAAGAGTAAAACAAAGTGGGTGCAAAGAGACTTAGATCCTCCCTTCTTTGTTTCTTAACAAAACTGCTGGAAGCACTCACTTGGCTGAGAGGAAAATCGTTATTTGCATTAGGACTCTCTTAAGTCACTGCTCCTTTGCTCTGTCAAGACCATGAGCCATTGTTTCCCTGCTCTCTGAAACCAGTGCTGGGGGCCAGTGTCCCTACAGTGACTCTGGGGGAGCCTTTGGACTTCCTGGCTCAACTTCTGGCAAGCAAACCACTTGCTGCAGGGTGGCAGCCCCAGTCTAAATTTCTCAAGAAATGTAGTTACAGCGAACTTCAATTCAGCGAGGACCGAGTCCTGTCTTACCAGACTCAAGCTCTTTTGGGCAGCAGAGAGACAGTCACAGTGTAAACAAATTACACATTGTCACTGAAGATTAAAAACTGCTGCTTGTTTAATTTTAACGAATGGAAACTTTAGGAATTAAGGAAAAAAAAAAAAGAAAGAAAAGAAAAAGCTATGTAAAATATTAGCCTGAGGATCACAGATTTTGGCCCAAGATCTTTCCCAATTTCAGTGGCATGGTTGAATACACACTGCAAAAAGACAGCTGGGTCACATAATGCAGCCCATTGCTATGTAGAACATCTAACCAAAGGAATGATTCAGGTTCTGAAGGTGCTACAGAGGCAAGTAAAGTTCACTTGATAGGGTTTGTTTAAATCTTTATTATGCTTCTTTTCCTGAAGGGGAAAAGAAAGTGTTTTCAAATAAGGAGACATTTTTCACAGAAGTCATGTTGTTTCTTCAAACACTTTTGGAAAAAAACCTCTGCTTGGTAACAGATAATCATAATTTATCTTCCACTGAGCTCTGCTGCAGGAGAATTTGTTTCTAGCCTTGTTCTTGTACAGCAAAGAATTCAGAATTCTTCATATCTGTTATTCTTAACACTGTCTGTGTACCAAACGAAATTCTTCATTTTCCTGGTACCCCTACCCTTAAGTACTCTCGGTAGGAGGTACAACTGCTTATCCACTCAGTGCCTAGCCACAAAGCTTAAACATATTTGAAACTCCTTCAAGGTTTCTAGGTGAAAAGAAACATTGCCATTGTGAAAACAATTCTTTCCAAATGCTGCAGAGTGCCATCACACAGTGAAATTGCTGTTCTTGCACACAAGCAGGGAATATTCACACCTGATGTCTACAGAAAGCTCAGGATGTGTAGAAAGGCTCAGGGTTATACAGGATACTTCAACATCCTGCTCAATGTTCTTGAAGTCCCGGGACACTCAGCAAACCTGGAAGCAGCTCTACATGACTTGCTGGCAAGGAAAAGGCTTATGAGTTTCAAGAGGCTTTTGCTGTTCTATTTTTTTTTTTTTAATAAGTATGCAAGGAACAAAAAGCCAAGGTGCAAGAATTTCATATTCACCTAGAAAAGCACAGTAGGTGCAAGGCAACACCTAGACAAAACTGCTGGTGCCCCAGCCCAGGTGACGGCTGGAGTCTCGGGTGGGTGACATTTTTGTACCACACCCATAGTGAGGATTCTACAGGAGCTGAGCTGAATCCTTCATGTGCCACTCAGACCAAAGGCCCCCTGACTCTGGAGCAAGACCTGCCTGGTCAGTGTCTGAAGGATGCAGCCCTGGGATACATGATTCACTGCTACTGCCAATTAACTGAGAAAAACATCCCCATCACTGACTGGGTTCCCACTGCACCTTTATAAACCTTTCCAGGCTTTGCCTCTGCCCAGAAGGCTTAACTGAGCTTGGAGAGGCAGTGTGCTAGGCAGGCTCTCAGCAGAGAGAGAGCATCTGTCTGCAGGAGGCAAAAGGCAATACCTCAAGGGGCAGGGCAGAAAAAACCCATGCAAGTGTGTTATGTTCTGCCCTGGGCCCTATCCATCAGGTGGTGTTATCTTGCCCTGAACTCAAAGAATAAGGTGGCCAGATTTATGTCCCTCTGTTTCACATGGGAACTGCTCAGGTCATCAAAGGCCAGCTAGCTGCAATCACAGAACATACTTTTTAGTCAAACCTACAATTTATGCAAAAGGTAAAAATTCCTGTTGGCATCCCAGCCCAGAAAAGACAGAAAAAGTCACAAATAGAAAGGGAAATAGGGTGTAGAAAATTGCTGCATTTCTAAACCCTAATTTTAAAGATTCTGCTTCCAGCCCTGGAGAACTGCCAGGTTACTTTACAATGCAGTTTTTTCCTTGGTGTTTTGCTTTCCTATTACCAGGTGCTAAACTGGCTGGGGTTCATGCTTGCCTCTCACACAACAATCTTGGATCTTTGAAGCAATAATACGTGCTCTCAGATGTTGCGCAAATAACCATGTCGTGTTTGCCAATTATACTCTACTTGTCTGTTGTTAACAAACCATGCAATTTCTGGTTGCCTGCAATAAATTCAAGTACAATTATCTTGTAATCTTGCAGGTATAAATGTAATTAAACCAGGGAATCATAGTAATAATTACCAGGTAGATACCAAAAGACACTGTGCTGATCCCAAATCCTTCTGTATGACGCTAATCATGTCACATGGTATTTGTATTTCTTTGATACTTTCCTTAATATCTCTGAGAACAGCCATGTGAAACTGATTATCTTGTACATTATTAACTGGGGCCTCCCAGTTTAAATTGACTCTCCAGCTTGCAAGGCAATCACAAATCTTACATGGGACAGAGATGTGACAATTTCATTCCTAGATAACAATGCAAATGTGAGACCAAGCTATGAATAAAGATTGGAGTCAATCACACCGAAGTAGGTTCATGTTAAATTGCATTGCTTGGTGATTTTTTTGCGATAACACAGATTCCTATGCCCTGCATCAGCTTCCTGTCAGGAAACGTCATCTGCCAAACTTCCTGCTTGCCACAGTGGGGAAGAAGAAGACAATATAACTTTTTCTTTACTGGGATCATTGCATGGCAATGGACATCTGTGGGGAACTGCTTCCAGCTGGGCAGGAAAAACAAGGAACTAACAGCAAAAAGGGATGAGAAGAGACAGATACAATGAGGAGAACAACAAGTTCAAAACACGTGAGACCTCTGAAAACAATTCACCTGGACACCTGGATTTTCTAGCACAGTATGAAACTGAGACCAGTATGACCTTGTGGATGCTCCTGTACTTTCTGACGACATAGAACAGTTCAAGAAATAATTTGCGTTTTAAAGCCCACAGAAGTATTTTTGTTTTACAGGAGAAAAAATGATGAGTTCTCAAACATATCCTAAGGTACAGCAGTGACATATTGCTAACAGGCAAAGCCAGAAGGTTGGAGTTGTTAGGTGACATGCACCTCTTGTAGAGGAAGGACAGAAGGTGAAGGCCCAGTGCATCAAAAAGCTTTTGCTCATGCAAATGCAACATGAAGGCAGCAATTTTGCCTAATTGTTAACAGAAGTTCTGCTGGCTTTTCATCTCCCTGGGGCTCATTCCCACTTCATCTGCTAATATAGCAAGTTATATTGAATTGGTTGTCATCAAAGTTTGCTGATCAGGAACTCAGTCTTTCAAGCTGGCAGCAAGCCTGGAGTATGGATTTGTCACAATAATGACCAAGGCTGGATATTTTGAATAAACATGGGCTCCCCTGGTGCAGGGCCAATTTATCAGCTGAATATGAGAAGTGTGGTTATGGGTATTAAATGCCAGAACACTAAAAGCTTGGAGACTCCTGAGAACCCTACTGTGAGCCAGCTCCCTTCTTCTGTATGCCTAAGCAACACAGGAGAGATAAAAACACTGGCTGGCATTTGTATTTCCAAAGCATTTACATTTAATTTAATAATATTTGGAATGCATTTGGCGAATAAGCCATGGTGAATTCCAACACACTCTCTTGTACCTTAGCAGGCCTGAGCTCCCAAAGGGACTGGGATTAAAGGCTGGAGCAAAGCAGAGGCTGACAGGGAGCAATGGCACAGCCCTGCTGCCCACTGCTTGTTTGCACTGCCAGGCTGCTGCCTGCACTTCCCACTGGGAAAGAGGGCTCCAGGGACACGGGGCAGCTGTAACTGCCCTCTGGGAAGAGGCAGAGGAGGTGCATTCCTTCTTCAGGAGACCCAGACTGGTGGGAACCTGACAAGCAGCTGGATTTTAAAAGCAGCATGGCTGACCCAGGGTCTGGGTAAGGGCAGGCACAGGGCTCTTCAGCTGGCCACTGGTTCTTGTTCTGTTTTGTCACTGACAAGGTTGGTTTCTTACCTTCATCAAGGCATCGTGATGTCCTTATTTTGCTGCCTATGCTCCTTTCCTGGCGAAACCCAGCAGCATGGAGGCTCCCTTTCAGTACTTCAGCCTCCACAGGTTTCCTGCCAGCTGCCCTGAGAGAGGTTGTGATGCTTTCATTGCTCCTCCACCCTGCATAGGCACAAAATCCAGCTTTATCCAGTGATGGGCTGGGGTTTTCCTCATGTAGGGACACTTGTTTGTCCCCTACAAGAAGTCCCCCTCACTCCCTGGGAGCTGCTGTCCCAGGTGTGACTGCGGCCATGCCACAGCCACATTTATCACCTCAGCGTGTGCCCTCTCCTCACGGTGCTGGCACGGTTTGGGAAGGACCTGCCCTCAACATTGCTCTGCTTAGCTGAAAGAAGACTTTTCTGTAGGGGGCAGAAAGAAATGCCAGTCTGTAGGTAACAGTGGGTTGTCCTCTGTAAAAGGCAGCAGAGAACAAAGCTGCTTTGGTACAGGTTTTCTCCAGGGTTTTGTCATGGCTGCTGTTGGCTTTTCTCCTCTGGCCACCCGTGACTGCTTTTTGTCAGGACCCACAAACACCTCATTTCCTAAGTGGTTTGAGTGCTGGATGAAGAACTCATCTGCCTGGGGGAAGTGAGGATGTGTGGCCACTCATCAATCCCAGAGCAGCAAAGGTAAGCTACCAGGACAACACCTGCTGCCTTCACAGCGTCTCGGCCCCAGCCACGCCATGGCAAGCCTGTGTGATTGGTGGGGTGTAAGGTCCAGCTCCTCTTTCTCTCCTGACATCTAAACTATCCGAGCTGCAAAGTTTTATATTCCACTGCATCACTTTTCTGTAGCCTTCCAGCTCTATGCCCCCAATGCAAAGCTGCAGACTGGGCTGTGACCCCAACGAAGGATGAGACTGCTTAGCTCAGCACAGAGGCTTCTGTGGTGTCCCCAAAGCAACCCTCTCTTGTTCTTCCTTCCCATGTGGGGAAAAGCTAAGTCTCCCTCATGCTTCAAAAGCTCACTTTTTAAGCTCTCTGAACAAGCACAGCACAAAGCCTGCAACATGAACTTTCACTGGTGTCGTGCAATCATTCCTAGGAGTGAGCAGCCAGGCCTAAAGCACGTGGTGTTCCCCACAATCACCAAGCAAGAACTGCTCTCTGCTGCAAGCTAGAGTCTTGTTTTGGTTTGAACAAAATCCTACCTCACTTCTAATATGCAACTCTCCAGAGGAGAGAAGGCAGAGCTTCCTCTGATGTAGAACAGCTGCTCCAGCTCATTGATTCATGTGGGACACCCAGAAACCTGCACAATGCTGCTTTGTTACAGATGCTGTAACACAGCCTGTTAAAAGCAGTCACAACACAACATTAGCACCTCAAAGCCTAGAGAACCAGGGCAGTGTAGGGAGCAGACTGGTAAAACACAGACTGAGAGAGAAACCCTTCCCTGAACAAATGACAAACTACACTTGCACGGCAGAACACTACATGGAGTTATCTTGATGTTCCACTGGAGGCCAGCTGAGATAGAGTGAAGAAAGGTTTTCCCCAGGAACACATGCAATGGATTTTGTTGCACATACTGGGTCTCCAGCTAATGCTCAGTGACCTCTTGTGAATTAGATGCAAGATGCAAGCTTACTCACACCTGAAAAATAAGAATATAGAACAAAACCTATGTCCTCAAGCAGTGCTAGCAAGTGTTGCCACCCTGCCATCCCTGACCTCAGTGCTGCAGCAAAACTCACAAGGAACTGATGCCACTGCCTCATGTATTTGCAGAGAAGGTGAAATTCACCCTTAAGCAGAAGGGTCTGGGTATCACACCTCACTTAAGCCTTCAAAAGACTCTCCAGCTGATACAGAGAAGTTGAGAATGAATTGTACCCCAAGACAGCAGTGCATCAATACCAAAATCTTGATCTACCAGCTTCGTTCCTCCAAAGGAACCCCAAAACCCCACGAGATCAAGAAGCAGCTTTCATTCTTGGCGAGGTGTAGCTGTGAGGATTAGAACATGATGACAAATCTAAATCCTGATGAAAAACTGCCAGAGGCCCATAAGGCTGCCAAAGTACAGCAGGCAGGCTTTCACATAATTGCAAGTCTTCCTTTCTCAAATGCCCAACCTGATTGACCAATTAAAGTGTTTAATTCTCTGAGAAAGAGTCTATCATTAACTGTAATTTGTTCTAGTCTCACCAGTCCTTTCATGGCTGCCTCTGGTGAAAGAACCATTATGTATGATCTCAATCTCCATATTATAATATGGAATTCTTGATAGTTTGCTATAAATAGGAATTGATTCATAAGGAGAATAACGAATTCATTGCTAGTCCTTTACCAACTACTTAATGACTGTCAAGATACATTAAACATCCTTAGCCCTACACTGGGGCCTGAGTTTATTCTTGGCTAACACATCTGACTGTATTATGCACTCAGTGAATTTATGCCAGGTGAAAAATAGTCTCAGCGAAAACACATTTTAGAGTGCTTTATTTCATCATAAATATTGACATTGATCACTATAAATGCCTTCCAGACAAGGAAAACAAATAGATAATCTATTGCCATTGAAAAGGAAGAGAAAACAAACAAACAAAACACACCCCTAAACCTAAACAAAGAAAAACCAAAAAAAAATAAAACAAGCCTAGTCCAGCATAGCACGTTATCACCATGCCCTCCTGGTTGCTCTTACCTGAAAGGCCCTGACACCATGCTAGGCCCTGTACAAGTTACAGGCACTTCTGAGGCTGGAGGACTTGCTCGGTGATTAACAACATAGTATGAACCCACTGATACCTTTAACTTTCTCAATCCTCACTTCCATGCCATGTCCAGGCATCAGTATCATTCCCAAAGTGTACTGACAACTACATTTAACTTCAAAATAACAGCAGGCATCGCCCAAGGCTCACAACCCCCTGCTCTAACCCATCCTCTCCTCCAGATCCAGCTGCAAAGACTGAGCCCAGGCTCTGAGAGCACACCAAGCTCTGTATTACCTGTGCTATTCAGGTGTTCCCAGGGCTCACAACTCCTCAGGGAAAGGTGTCCAAAAAAAAACCAACCTAGGATCTCATCATTGCAATAGGGGAGCCCAAATGTACAGGAAAATTATTTTTGGAGGATGTGTGCCTCTTACACTGGCATTCACTTCCAGTTCTTGCATTTCTAAGACCCAGGTAGGAGTGCCTGTTATGCTACAGAAACAGGAATCCATGGTTTGTGTTTTTAAAGGAAACAGAGTAGAGCCAGGCACTGTGGTCCTACAGGGAAGGCCTGTGATGCACAATTACACCACAGAACATTCCCTGGCATGATGTCTGTTGGCACTGGGAACAACCTGGAGGCTCCTCTGCAATTGTTTGTGAATTCAGCATGAGCTTCATTATTTGTTAGATGCACTGGGTACACACAGTGAGTTAATTCAATAGCAAGGGAGAATGGATGACTGCACTCCAGATTAGCCTCTCAGTATACCTCCAGGATTACTAAATTGTTACCTTTTCTTTTTCTTTTCTCCAGTCCCTTTAAATAGGCTGAGAATGCACAGAGGGATGATAAAGTTCATGGATACCTTGACAGATATTTCCTAAGAGAAAAGGGAACATGGCCAAACTTCAGAGTCTAAACCAAATAGGAAGCTAAAATTAGCTAAAGAAGCCATTTTCTGAAGGAGCTAAGGTACTGAGGCACACTTTCCTGAAAGCAGCATGGTGTTTTCTGGTGGAAGTGACTGTTGCAGCCAGACAATTGCTCCAGGAAACTCTGCTTGGACCATGACTGTCTTTTCTTGCAGGAGCAGTGCCAGCCCTACCTGACCTGCCTGCTGTCTGCTGATGTTCCAACAGGGCACCCTGAACCCACCTCTGGCCTGTGACTTCTCTTCTGGGAGCCAAGCACCTTCCTGGCTCCTAACAACACAGTGGAAACTGGTTCCTCACATTTCTTCTAAGGTCTCACTTCCTCAGGGAAAAACGGCCTCAAATCTGGGCAAAGAACATGTTTTTGTGACCCCCATATATCATGCAAATCCCTGCAACACATTTTCTGCTGTGTCCCACATTTTCCCACTGATCATATCAAATTGAACTTATCCTTGCAATTTTTAATGGAATTCATCCATAACCTGGTACAGACACTTGAAGCTTACATTGGCTCAATAAATTGGGAAGAGGAGGAATAACAAGCCTTGGAACCAGCAGAAAATATATGTAGAGATTACCAGTCAGAGAGAAAGGGAAGTCTTTAGTCAATATTCCTGAGGCAAAAGTATTAAGGTAGATATATTGCCATGTATATATGACATTATGTACAATAATGAGCTGGCACAGCTTGCTGGCCAGTCCCACTAAAAACACACACATTAAGAACAGCTGCCTCAGCTTTTTGGAGCACTCATCTTTCCCCGGATGTTTTCACTAACCAGCAACAATCCAAAACCTGTAATCCTTGTAAATTAACACTACTTGCTAAATTAGAGATTATCATATTCAAAATATGTTCTTTCCTAGCTATGACAGACCCTCTGTCCTACAAAAGCTGCTTGCATATAACAGCAGTGCAAGCAGGAAGAAAATATTGGAAATCCAATTATTTAAATCCTGATTCAGATGAGGCTGAGGAAGCCACAGCAATAAATCACCTCAAAGCACAACATACAGTTTTATGGAAAAGCCAGGGTGGGTAAAGCAGCAGGAGAGAGTATGAAAATAGACCCTTCCTGGTGCCCCCCAAAGAGGAAATTTATACAACAGGCAGATAGGGCCTAATGTTTACACAGGTACTGGAGCATGATCCAGTTCAGGCCAACTGCTATTTAAAGTGCCCAATGACTGTTTGCACGAAAAGGACACTGATTGCCAAGTGCCATTTCTCTGATGGGGGACAGGAAGGCCTCAGTAACATAATTTACATTTCCCTCTCTTCTGCATCCCTTCTTAAAGGAAGTGTTCCGTAGACAGCAGCAGAAGAAAGACATATGATGAATAATAAATGATATTCCTCACAGTCTCAACAGCTTGGCCTGCAGCAGAATCTTTCCAGAGGATGTTTAAAACCAAAGAGCATCAGCACTTTTCTGCAGATATACCATTATCAGGCTGGTTCTCTATTCCAAGGATAAAGACTATTCCCAATATTGGAGCTGTCTTGGGAGCACTGATGAAGAATGTCATTCTTCCTGCAGAGGCTCAGTCATGACAGTGGATGTCAGGGAACAGGACACTTTGGGGCTCTGCCACCAGACGTCATTTGTCTGAGCCCCAGATGTCCTCTTCATATGGCAGAAATAAGAATTAGAGCTGCCCTGAAAGCTTATGAAGCCTAAAAGAAACCTTGGGTAGAACAGATGCTGTTTGCAAGAAAATGCCTATTTTTGTATAAATGTTTGGGCTGTTTGTAATAAAAAAATCACACAAGCCAGATTTTTTTTATTATTATTATTTCTCATTTTTGGCAAGGCAAATCCAAAGCTTTTCAATGAAGTCCAAGGGAAAAATAAAAACTATCTTCCTTCCCTAAAACCTTATTTTAGTTTTGTGGAATAAAGAATGTACAACAATAGGAAAGTAAGTCTTTGACTAACCCTAATGAATCTTATTGGCCATAGAGAAACACTTTGGCTGAAAGGCAGCATTTAAGAGCCAAATGCTGTTATGGATCAGCTCTCTCTTGCTAGCACAGCGATGCTGAAGTCGTGGTCCAGCTGACAGCATCCTGACTTTCACAGGTCACACAGGTGGAGACAAGGTCACGTTGTGTTGAAAGCACATTAAAGTCCCCCATTGAGCCATTTTTCTCCCACTGACACAGGCAAGTTTAAGCTGAGCTGTCTCAAGGTTAAATGACTATTTAGCTAGAGCCAGTGACTCAGACATTAAATCAAATGGAGAGCCTCTGGTACCTAAAATCTTTCTTTGTGATGGTCAAGGAAACCATGTCAGTGCCCTGTTTATTAAATATTTATTCAAACACAGTTCTCACTAGCTTCAGTTTCAGGCACAGTTTCAGGCAGTCTAAAAAGATTGAGGAACCTGGGGTTATCTTAACAGACCATATTAAAACCAGACCAGCATGACATTTTAAACCATTTTCCTATTCCAACACACCAAAGCAGCCTTACTGAATGAAACACCGCAGCAGCAGCTACGACCACAAAACACTAAGAACATCCAGTGCACGTTTGGACACCCAGCAGCACTGGAAATACATCAGCAGCTTTGGGAAGGAGAGACAAAGGGATCTTCAGAACACAAACACATTTATTTCCTAGCACTTCTCCAAAATAGTTCTAATGGATGTGGTGGTTACATTTTCTTCCCCCTCAGGGCTTTCATTTGGGTTGCCCAGGGTAAGTGATTTTGATACTGTTGCCTTGGCTGTCTGTGGTTGCAAATAGAGCTATTATTTCCAAATGGACTTTCTAAACAGCAGTAGAGATGAGAGGCCATCAGACAAACATCTGCTGTGAGCCTTGGGACGCTGACTGGAAACCGTGTCAGAGGTGTTTGAATAGGCAGTCAAGAAAATACCCATTTTGATTAATGCATACAGGCATTAGTATCAATCACCATTTCCTTCCCAGAGAAAGACCTTGGAAATGCAGCACTTGAACCCAGCTGTAGACACTGCTGTGGACATGTTCACAATGTCTCTTTCAAAACAGAGCTTGCTGGGCTACTTTTCTTGACCTGTCAGGAGAATAGACAATAATCTGAAGTATCCTAAATGCAGCTAATTGCTCTAAACTGTATCTGCACGCAGAACAGAAATAAAAGATGTATTTCTTTCCCAATAGAAATCAGCTACAGGAACTATTTATACAGGGGAGAAAAGGGGGTTGGTCATTTGACATAAATCAGTTCCCTTTGGTGTTTGCAAAACAGAGCAAGATCACAACACATGAGCAGACTGAAATTGCAGCTGAATAAATTTATAGACTAGTTTTCATTCATTTTAAAAATAGATTGTAACATCTAAAAGCAATCAACTGATGGTTTTGGTCCACTTCTGTCTAATCAGTGCTTCAATTGATGCGTCTCCTAAAAATACTTGAAATTGAAACTGTCAGATGTTAACAATATCTCTTCTTCTGCCATTAGATAATATGCAATCAGTGATTATGGGCAGCAATGAGGCTCCTTAATTCAATGACTACACACCACCTACTTTCTCATTTTGCTGACGGAAGATCCAGCTGTTTCTGGTTTGTATCAATGCTCTTCAAAGATTGGCAAGCATAGTTACAAGACTAAAAATAGGAGTGTTCTGCATCCCACATCAGTCACCCTTTTGCAGCACAAGAATTTCAGAAAGTTCTCGACTAGACCAGAAAGAATGGGATTTATTTTTAATAAGCACTAGACACTCACACTGGTAATCACTGGGATATATTTTCTCCTAGTAACAAAAAATGACAACATTACTGGTGGATGAGTTGGCTCTTGGGCTGCTTTGCTTCCAATAAAATTATCCTGTACAGGGAAGCTTTTATCCTGCTGCATCAATCTTCGAGGCAATACCTGCCTGCAAAGTGTCTTAGGATTTGGTCCCTGGAGACAAACAGTTCACTTGTTTTCACCCACTGTGCTATGGCTTCTTCTGTGAGGTTATGTTCACTGTAAATGTTTAAACTAATAAAAGATATGGGAAACTCAAATCAGAGAGGGCAGATTCGCCTTGAGTGATGCTGGGATCTGTGCCTTTCTTGATGTGAAAGGTGGTGACACGTACCACATCAAACTCAGACAATTATTCTTGCAACCAAAGACTGATCCCACCCCACAGATCTCTTTGGTGGGACTGGGTAAAGATGAGTTAGTGCATGCAGGTGTCAAAATGATTGTACAGCAAAATAAGGATGCCTGCTTTGAGGATGAAGAACATTATTAACTTGAAACTGCTGCAAAGAACTGTTTGACCACTGAATTCCAAGAACTGAAGACTGTTTTATCCATGGTGTGTGCATGACAATGTTGAACACTGTCCCAACTCAAGGCAGTTTTCTTTAATCACTATTATTTTTAGATGCCTGTAAATATGGGTGCCTTGAAGCAGTGACTGTGATTATTTTATGCATTTATTCCGGGGTTGTGCAATATGTTGAGCCCCATTGGTGCGTGTGCTCCTAAGTCCCCAAAGCTGTCAGCCTCGCTGGGGTGCAGGTTTACAGTCTGTGCCGTGCCCAAGTCCTTCCCTCTCCTTCTCCCAGCCCTGCCATGCTGGCAAGGCAGCGAGGAAGCAGTGTGCAAAGCTGTGATGTGTTTTGGGGTGGGGACATCTCGTCCTCCCAGCCTCCTCACTGCCATGAACAGAGACCAAAAGGGCTGCAGTCTTGCCTGAGGTACTTTATCTGACCTGTCTCTAATAAATACCACAGTCCCAACAGCAAATTCTTGCTGCGAACTATTTATGGTCAATTCACAGCCTGAAGAATAAATGCCATTACAGAATTAAAATACTTTTGAATTACAAAGCTGAAGAAATTGTGTTCTGCTTACAGGGAGATCGCACTAAAAAAAGATGTTGCCCTCATCACAGGGCCTTTACTTGCAAACTCTTTCAAAGGGAGGAAGCAAAAAAACCACCAGCACTGCCCCCAGGGATCTGCTACAGAGTCTACCAGGTCAGCAGCATCCATAAGATCCCCAGAGCCTGCCCAGGAGCATTAAATTTCCCAGAACTTACTTGTCCCTAGAACTGGCCTCAGTCACTTCTGTGCTGTTGGTTGTCTCTTGTGGTTGGTTTTCTTTCCTTCATCCCTGTTGGGTGTGGATTTACTGCAAGGAGCAAATAGTACTGAGCAAGGAATGCACCCCAAAATAAAAAAGAATCCATTCAAAATACATTTAAATCTATCTGAGTGCAAGTCACAGGTATGGATTATACTTCCCTTTAAGTCTAGCATTTGTTTGTGCATTGTGTGTTCATCTACCACACTGGCACTCAGGGCTAACAGGAACTATTTTCTAGTCTCTGTCCCAAGGACTGAGTGGCACAGAAATGTGGGAGAACCAGCAAAGAAACTGGGCTGTCCCAAACATGGCAGTGTCAGCTCACAGAGATTGGTGTAGCACAAAGCTATGATAAAAACAGAGCTGAAATGACTGAATTTACCCATGGCATGGCAAGAGGGCTGTCCCCACAGATAGGTTCTATTTTAGGGACAAAATCCCCCCAGATGAAGTAAAACCACATTTACTTCTGCTGGAAAAGATGACTTCTCAGCACTAGGGCAATCAAATGGGAAATTGTTATTTGCTGAATTGGATTGGAGGCTTAAAGCTGCTTTAGCTCTGCCTGCTTCCTTGTATCCCTTTTACAGCAAAGTCCCTCCATCCTAGGCTCAGGTTTTGCCTAGGTACAGTCTAGATGGATAATCTGCATCTGACAGGCACCACTGTTTTCCTCCCTTCCAGCCACTTTTGGAGCCTTTACACAGAACCAGATGAATCTCTGTCTGCTCATTAATTAGCCTTTGCTCAAATGAGATTTTCCTCAATTATTAAACCTGTTTCCCTTTGCCTCTCCCCCATTTGATTCTTTTCTATCTTTATGCTCTAGGGAGATTTTCAGAGGTCTTGTTGTGAGGATTACAAAGGCAATAAGCAGATTATGGAAAAGCAGCTTTTTGGTGTAGCCAGCATAATACAAATTAGGATTGTTTATAATTTCATTCCCTTATCAGTTATTGCTGTGTGTATGCTGAGGTACTTTGAGGTCTCTAAATAAACTGAGAGGGCCAAAGGTAACTGAATTATTTTAACTGGCACATTAAGGAACACACTTGCCAAAGAAAAGATCATGTGTACAATGATGCTAATTAGCACAGTTCATCTTATTTTTAAAAGAAACTATGGAAAAGGAGTGATCTTGTCCAGAAGGACACAGGACTTCTGCAGGTTGAATTTATCTGTCTGTGAAAAGAGGACTGTGTCTGACTTTGAAGACTCTCTGGTTTCTTTAGGTTTTAAATTCTTCAAGAAATGCCTTCTCACCTAGCCCAGCAGACTGAAAGTCTGGGCTTGATGAAGAAAATGTTCATCTATTGCGAATTAGGAATAATATTGTTTAATGTTTCTCCCTTTATCTTCTGGGAAATTTAGTGCATGCATTCACTTCAGAATGAATCTAATTTAAAGTAAAAATTCACCACCCTATCACCAGGAAGTCTAAAGAATTTTTAACCGGGTATTTTATTTTATTTTAGTTTCTTCCACTTTTGCCTTCGTGGCCCCTGCTGTGTTCAGGTACCCAGACCTACCAAAGAATAGACCAGATACTCAGGGAGCAGAACCTGTTCTGGTAGGCAGCAGTTCCTCTGACTACAGGCATTCCTGTAGCTTTTAGACATCTGCAAAAAGAGAGGGGGAAAATTAAAAAGTGATTGCTCTATCATGAAATAAATATGTGCTTTGGCATTTGATTGTCCAAGAGGAGTGGTCAGGCAGTTATTTATATCACTAAGAACATCAATAACAAGGTGCACTGCACTGCAATAGGGGTTTGTTAATGAATTGATGAAAAGAGAGTTATTTTTAGATTGTGAATAGGTCTGAGGAAATGAGCTCTAAAACTCTTGAGGAGAAAACAAAATTCACTGTGTTCAGGTTTACCAGCATTGAAAGCCATTCTCCTGTCTTCTGATAAAAACATACCAGTGTAAATGTCAAGCCCAGTCAGCGATGCCCTCTGACTTCTCTGAAAATGCCTCCATTCTTTCAAAAGAGCACTGGGAGAATTGGCTGAACGACTAACTGGGAGATTGTGCTCTCTGGAAAATCCCAGAGATGGTGTTGAAATTACTGAACTTCCCCAAGGGCAGGATATGCAGAGATGCTGGGATCTGCACAACAACAGCTCTCACTCCAACACCACAACAGGCTCCTTCCCCACATCTGGGGCTTAGGGGAGGAGAGGAATAAGGAAATCCTCCTCATTGGCTTTTCCCCTTGAAACCTGGGCTGATTTTTAAGTCTATGTTCATGTTTTCCCTCCTTTTCCTCTCCACCTCCTGTTCCCAAGGGCATAGGTATTAGCATAGGGACAGCTGCTGAAGCCCACACTGCCCTGACCTAGGGAAACATTTTGAGTTGGGAGGGTCAGAATCCATAACCCCTGTGCTGACATCCACCCTCAGAGGCTTCTGCACTTTTTGAAGCCCCTCTCTGTGGAAGGCAGCACCTGGTCCCTGGATAAGGCTTACAAATGACTGTAATTCTGTTTGTGCATCTGTGTTCCACAACCTTGCAGCTCGTGCTGTCACATTTCTCTGTGCTGGGAAGGGATGGGAGGTGTTCCTAGGTGAGCCTGGAGACAGCACTCCACACCTCTGGGGTACCTGGGTAAAATATCCACAGGCAGATATGGTTTTTCAATACAAAAACATACAGAGAGCGCACACACCTATGTCTTCTAACAGATACGCATATCTTCCCCTGACAAGGTGTTTAAGGTTTTACATAACAAGTCAGCAATCAGAACATCAAAATATACTATAATTCAGGCTATTAGAAAGGCTAACTGGGGCATTTCCACTCCTGCAGATTTTTCAAGCCTTGCTGAGGACTGCAAGGCTGCCTGATGGTGTTTTCAGCAACTGAGACAGGCACCTCGTGGTCCTTTCTTCCCAAACTGGCTCAGGATCTCTTCCTGCTCTCAGTGACAGTGGCTGGGGTGCAGCCAGGAGGAGGAGGAGGGAGCTCCAGGAGCTCCTGGAGGAGCCTCCCATCACACCCTGCAGACATTACTTAATTCTTGCCCTCTGAAAGCTCCTACAGGTTAAGTCCTCCCGATGCCAGGAATTCTCAGCTGAACATCAACACAGTACTAACCATGTACTCTCCATCCCCGCGGTGAACTCGGGCAGATTTGTTGTTGGTTGCTACAGGCAACTCCTTCTGATTGATGGTTTCCAGGAGCTTTGCACCAGCAGGGTGGGGCCGGGGTTGCCGTCTTTGCAGGGCTCTGCAGACAGGCAGAGGCTAGAGGAGGAAAAGAGGGAAACTGGAAGACCACAAAGGTACCAGGAGTCGTTCAGACTTCTGCCTATGAGTGGCTTGTAACCACGGCAGCAGGAGCAGCTAAGACTCTCTGTGGGAGCTTGTGAGTGATACCAGTTGCCCACAGTAAAAAATAAAGTAGAAACAAAACAAAACAAAAAGTTCGTAAAACTCTTTCAGATCCATCCATATTAAACTCCCTACTCACTTTCTCATACTAAAGTCATCTTGGTGAGACAAATCTCTTTTTAAATATTTATCAGAAGAAAAGGGAAACGGTCTGAAAGAGATTTGCACAAAACCTGTTTATCAGTCCCGGGTGTGTGAGCCAATCTATCAGCCCTGCCGTGACTCTGGGAGCAGTTTCCTCTGCCTGGCTCGTATACTTCAGAAGATATGGAAGCATTTCTGTGCACACTTGAAACGTTGTTCTCCAGATTTATTCTTCAAGTATTTTTCTCTAACATGCTTATTTGTCTCTTTTAAGGCCTGCTTTACATTAGGTAGTCTCTTTGTGTTCCCTGCAGATGAAAAGCACATGCATTCCCACTCCTCTCTCATTAGAATGCTGCTTTTTGAAGAAAAACATCTCATATGTTCTAAAAAAACATTGTTATTACCAAGTTTTTAAAAACCTGTTGATGACTCATTGGGAAATAGTTAACAACACTGTTTTCCCAGCTTTGCCTTGTACCCATTCAACCCTAGACCTTTCTGCCAAAACCAAAACGGTGCAAGCCCCTTCTTGTAGGTGGGGCTGACAGCTCTATTGTTAAGATTGTTCAAGTACATTTACCAAACATTAGATATTTTAGCTAAAATTTCCATGCTGAACATTTACCTAAACCTGAACTACATGGGAAAATCTCAGCCAGAAGTTTCTCTTATCTCTAAGACCAGGGCTAGGCTGTATTTCACCTTGTCAAAATACTCTGGTAATCTTTTTCAGAGAGGCTTTAATGCCCTCAGCCTTTAGAAAAGGAACATGAAATTTGCTTTGTGAAAGCTTGCCCCAATTTAATGACATTAGGAGGCTTTGAAAAACTGCAGGCACCATTTGGCCAGACCCAGAGACCACATCACTCTGACCTGCTGAGTTTGCTGAAGGGCTCTGGGCTAAGAGAATGGGAAGGTCCCTGCCTGGCTCCTTCTCCTGGCTGGGGTGTCTCAGCCCCCTCAGTGTCACTTCTGTCTCTTACAAGGCCCCTTCACAGACCTCACTAATCTCACAGAAAGGGACTGGATGAGCTCTGTGCCAGCAGTCAGAGGTAGGTCTGAGGGCTAGATGGCAGGGGGTTGGAACAAGAAGATTTTTAAAGTCCCTTCCAACACAAACCATTCTAGGATTCTGTGATTCCTGCTCCTGTAGCCCATGGATGGGGCACCAAAGCAAACAGCAAGCCCTCCTTCCCTCCTGCTTTCCCAGGATTTCTCTCCTCCTGAACCACATGAAGAAGGAAGCTACCAAAACTGTACAGCAGTGTGAGGAGTAAGATAAGGAACAAGAAAAGGAGATTAGGTTGTGAGACAATACCTGAGGCAGAGAACAGAGACTTGTGGTTTACAGAGGTTACCTGGGGTGGGGAGAGGGAAGCTGGGCATGACATGGGCGCCAGGATGCGGCCCCTGGGACATCCCTGTGGTTTGCAAAACCCACCCAAGGTGATGGGAGAACCCACAGACTGCCACAACAGGACACAAAAGAACGACACTCACACCTGAGCTGTTAAGGGCAGAAAGAGAGCGAGTTTATCTTTACATCACTTATATACTATTTGCGAAATGGTTGTGGATTGGAGGATGAAGGGACCACCTCTCCAATCACATTGGTCAAGACAAAAGTCCATCAATTGTCTCCTCCTCTAGGAAGGAATTCAAAACAAAAGGAAGCAGTGAGAAAAACAAGGCTGTTTACATGAAAAAGCTGTAAGAAAATCTGACTCCATACCATAAACAACAGAAGGCTATGATAAACTTTAAAAAGACAGGGTGACACACAGACAACACTTGGCAGAATAACATCTGAAGAATGAAAAGGGGAAGCTGAATGCTTCAAATAGGCAGGCAGAAAACTGGTCACTAGAACACATCCCTCTCTGGAGCCTGGAGAGGAAATCAGGAGTTGCTTTTCTGCTGTCAGCAAATACCTGCCCCAAAGTGCGTCCAGCCTGGCCAGTGGCAAGCTCACAGTCATTATTGGCATTCCACAATCCCAAAGGGCAGAATTGCTACAGCAGGAGAGGGAGTGACTCTCCTGCTGCTGATGTTCTGTTAGCAAGACTTGGAAGGGCAGAGGAGCTGCTAATCCAGTGTAAAAATTGAAACTCAGAAAATTCCTGTTCTCAATATAGATAATCTTGCTTCATGTTCCTTATGCATATCACAAGGGTCACCAGAGTAATGGTGACCCTTTTTATTTCTGTTCTTGTGACCCTCAGCACACAGACAATGGGTGTGCAACAGGGACCTGTTTGGTCAGGTTTATTTAATGAGGCCATTGCCTTTCTACAGCAAAAAAAAGTACAAGGTCATGGGAGTAAAGTCATGTTCAGAGTGGCTCAGAGAACAAGGGACCAGATAAAGGTTTCAGTGACCATGTAGCTTTTCCTGGCACTTAAAAAATTTCTCTTTTCAGAGTAGAAATGATCTTTTATAACGGTAATGCTCAGTCACACCGTTATCCCATACCACCCTGTAAGCAATACCCAAAGGTTTAAAAGCAAATTGGACCCCAAATCTGCCATATTTGCTGCATGTTCCCTAGATTTCCCTTCACTTAGCAGCCATGAAAGGCTGTTTGAACTAAGCCATGGGACCAGCCACTGAAACAAATGAACAGATGAAACAGTGCTCAGGTTCCTGCAGTTCTGCTTACACTGCAACATTTTAGCTGTGAACGCCTCAGCATGGCTGTGGACCACAACAACCCAATCACTTTCAAAACTGACCAAAATGGTGAAAATCAAAGGGCAGACCTTATCTGAGCAAGCCCAGCTAACTTCATACAAGCTACCAAGCACTTTCCAAGAAGGAGCAATGTTGGACCCTTCCTCATTTGGAGTTGATTTTAACCTGATTCAGAATTGAAAATCTCTGTTTTGTTTTATTAATATTTTCTGATATTTAACTTTGGAGAAATCTGTTTTTTCAAGCTGTAACAATTTTGGCCTTTCTATTGCCAAAATGTATCTGTAAGCTTGTCTTTTTGCCCACCAAACCAAACAAAACAGAGTCACCCAAACCTTTAGAAAAACAGCCAGGTCAGGTTCCTCAGGTCAACCCTTGGTGAGTTTGGGGCTGAGGGAGAAATCTGACCTGATACTCAGAAGAACCTCCAGTTATTTTGAGTACTGCCTTCAGGCTGGATGTAGTTTAATTAAACTACCTGTACAGTGCCCCTCACTTGTCTCCCACCACTCCACTCATCACCCTGTGTCAGAAAAGGCCTTGCTGCTTTCCCAGGTCATTAAAATCCTGTTACTGCCCCGGCCTCAGGCATGGCTGCAGTGTGTAAGTATGGTGACAGTGCCCAGCCGTGGTCAGGCTGGCCATGGTGCAGGGACAACCCTTGGCCCATGATTTTCAGTTCCCATTGTATTCAGCTGGGATATCCCGCAACTTGGAAGAGATTTTTGTGGTGTTCTGCCTCTTTGCATCCCACAGCTCATCATCACTTCCTGCTGCTGCTCTTACAACCACATCAAGCACAGATCTTTCAGCCCAAACCCCGTGCTCCATCGTCTCCCATTACCTGCTAGGCCTCAGCAGGGCTAACACCTTTCCCCTGCACAGCCTCCCTTCATCACACAGCTCACCAAGTCCCTCCTTCCCATTTTTCTCAGCCTTTCCCGTGCTGTGTTTTATAGGCTAATATATCATGCCGCAGCTGTAATATGCAGAGTAGCATTTCACTGCATAATTCCAGAACTGGATGCATTCATCTCTTCCCCAGCCACAGCTCAGAAAGCTCCTCTGAGCAGATGATTAGTGAGTCAAGAAGTTTATTAGAAGACAAAAAACACACCAAGGTAAAAGCCATAAACACAAAGCAAATTGCTCATGGCCGTGCTTCCTTCTGATGCCAAGAGGAATACGACCTCTAAAGCTGTGTTTGATGTCCTGGCCCTGGCTCTCTGTGCTGTCCTCAGGTTGTCATTCTTGTAGGCTTCAATACAGAGTGGAGTTCAGGTTTTCTATAACGTCCCCGAAGACAGCGTGGATCCACACCTCAGTTTGCACAGGTTACCCTGTAATGTAATAATGTCATGTTCTGATGGTCCTGGGCAGATTGCTTCCCCAGGTTTTCCAAGGTATTCAGCAGGAAACAATGTGGAGAGTGCCTCCTCCCCCCCATATGTCAATACAGGATTTTGGTTTTAACACGGGGCCTGTACAATACATAGAGCACCAACACAGGGCGTGTACTGTCAGGAATACATCATTACCAACAGCCAACATGCAAAAGTTGTAAGTTAGAGCTCAAAACATTATGCAATTGGCACTCAAAAAAAGAAAAAATCAATACTAAACATTTAAAGTTGATGCTTTTCAGCTTTATCTAACCACAAGAATTAGACCCTGATTTTTGTGTACTTGTTTGAATGACGCCAAGATAAAGGGCTCTAGAGAAAATAATAAATATTTTGAGATATGTCAAAGTTACAGTTTTTAACTACAATCTGTGTGTTCATAGAATGTTTTTAAGGGGTCTGCAGAGGGTAACTAAGAAAAGCAAACCTATTTTCTGCAGTATTAAATCACTATACAGGAACTGACACTTCCACTGGAAAAAGAAAGGTTTTAAGGTGCTGCAAATTGTAAAAGGTTGAAAAACATGTTTCTGGTGATTCTGACTGAAGCTTTCAATTATTCAAGTGTGCAAGGGCCCCACTTCTACTGAAGGTAACTGGGATTTGTTCTAAATCCCATAGGTACTTTGGAAAGTTCAAACCAGAGTTTCTGGATGAATGGTTCCAACTGTGTACAATGTGCAGAGCTCTTATTTTTTTTTTTTTTTTTTTTTTTTTTTTTTTTTTTTTTTTTCTTTTTTTTTTTTTTTTTTTTGTGTCCAGTGTAGGTGTAAATCCCAGTGTATAGAATTTAGGCCTATGTATACCAAGGCAGCATTTTTTGATTACGCTCTGCAGCCCCTTTCCTGACAGTCCCTGAGCTTTGGAATTTCCACACAGGCTGCCTGAGCCTTTATAGTGACTTGCCCCTGTCCTTCAGCTAATATTTCTGGGAGGGATTTCAGGGATCTTTCTTGGCTTGGGAGTAGTTTGTTAAACTGTCAAGGAAATGGTGAATGGAATCTGCACCCATGTGTTACCACAAAGATGCCTTGCAGACATTTCCTCAGATCTCAAGGCATCTGGCTGGGGCTTTCTTACGTCACCAAATACAATAGAAGAATAGTAATGATTAGCAGTTGTATAATAGCAGCACATTTCTCCAAGTTCTTTTTGCTTAGATGTTTATAAAGCTCTGCTGGAAGAGAAACAATAGTTCAAATAGGAAAACTAGGGAAGAGGTGAAGTTCCTTGCTTAAGCCACAAATCCATCTCAAGTTAGTGCCCAACACACAATTCAGATTCTGTGCTCAATCAAAACTTCGCAGTGAAGGCAGTTTGTTTTTTAAAAATGAGGGAAAGAGATTTTAGTTTCAAACCCAAAGATTTATTGACAGTAGCACTGAAAAAAACCACATTCAGTTCCTTGCAAAGCTCTTACAATTCAGAAATTATGTGTATCAACTTTTCTGTGTCTTTCTCACATTAAAAGTTGCTCAAACCAGAAAATGAGTGTGAGGAGCAATAAGGCTCATCCTTAAAAAATAAAAAGAAAATTAAAAATCTGAAACTGTGTAAAAGGAAAATAAGTGATTCCTGAATTCCAACGATTTCTTGGTGTTACAGTTTTGCTTAAGGCTAATTCACTCCTTTCAGGGAAACATCCACAGGAAGGGCAAGGTTGTTCACGCTCTGAGTCAGGGTCTGTCACTGTGTTCCTGGGCAAGCTGCCCAAATCCTGCCTCCCTGCTCCTGCTGCCCCTGGGCAGGGCAGGAAGAGGCTTTGCCGTCCCTGTGGTGTGGGATGATGGAGCCTCGAGTAGGTCTTGCATGAAAATGCCTTTGCTCTGGCCTCTGGAACAAGCCTTTCCTGTCCCATGGCATTCCAGCCCTCAGCTCTCAGTGATGCCTCCTTGCGATTTAGGGGAAAAGCACATCACATTGGAGTTCCCCAAGCCCTCTCAGGGGTTAAAAATAGAGAATGTTTGGGGAAAAGGTTTGTGCTGATGGTGCCTGTTAGGAGCCAAAGATCTGGAAATGATTTGTGATCTCAAAACAGGAGACATCAGGTAAGGAACTTAATGCTGAACTTGGAGGGTGTTATTCTTAAATCCTGGGACTGGCTTAGAATTGCAATAATTAACAAAATAATTTCAGCACAAAGTGTGAGGTTTTTATACTCCTTCCCTCTGCCCTGTCCCTGTAGCCCAGTTTGGCATTCACAGCAGGGAAATCGTTGTACACATTTCCTGCTGATGAGAGAAACTCGTCCCACACTGCGATGCCGTCCCTGCATCCCTGCCAGCCTCCACTCCCAGCCCCAGCCCCGGAGCGAGGCACTGGCAGGGGCTTCCCTGCTCACACAATCCTGCTGCCAGAGGCCAAGGCCAAGCCCAGACCAGCTTCCAGGGCCTCTCACGCTGCCTTTGCTCTTTCCTCCCCGCTCTTAGCCGTGGGTTTTCCATCCTGGTTTGCTGCAGAGACCTCTGCAATTCAGCTTTGATTCCCGCTGAGATTTTTTTCTCCTCTCCTTTTTCTAGTGAACAGCTCTACTCTGAGTTTCTCAGTGAGCTGCAGGGATAATACCAGGGTGCCGAGTGCGGCTGAGGGATCAGACTTGCTCCAGTTCACATCTGTCACCTTGTCCCTTTGCTGAGGCTGGTGCTTCCCAGGGCGTTGTTCCTCCAGTGCTTGTTACACTGAAGCATCTCTCTCTCCACTCAAGTTTTTAGCCTCAGTGGCTCATTCCCTCGCTGACGGAGGTTGTGTAGCCTTCAGGTTTGACTTCTGAAATTGCTGGTCACGCATTTTTCTTGCTGATACCACATGGGCTGGGAACAGCACCAGGCTTCCTCCACCACCAAAGGTGATCCGGGCACCTTTGTATCCCCACGGGGTCATTTTAGCTGCAAAATTCTACGCAGAGATAACCCAGGAAAGGGTTATCTACACTGCAAACCTTCCGCAGATCTCCTGGCAGGCCGGATGGGGCATCCACCCAAGCTTTTAGCACATTTTGTGATTGTGAAAGCTCTTCGGAAGAGGAGCTTTTTGTTTGCACATGGCTGGACAGCACTTGGCACATGCTAAGCAGCGTTAGCGGCCGCTCCTGTTGATGTGTTGCTGGTAAATAAGATTTGATGTGTTTCATCTTTTTCCTGCTGTCGGAAAAAGCCGTGTGCCTCTCCACGCCACCATCCCGCAGGATTATTTCCACCGCCCTGCCCCCGGTCCGTGAGGAACAGGCAGCTCTATTAGCGCAGCTGTCTCGCCCTGTGCTGTTATCAGCTTGGCTCATCACAGCAAGACCTCCACAGCCTCCCTGGAATTTCTGGCAGATACCATCACTTCCCAGGTATAATACATTACCCTTTAATAAATTAGTATGTGCCTAACTTTAATGACCCAGGGAAAAGTAATCTTTAAATTGATGGTATCCTTTTAAAAGAATTTAACCAAAGATAAGTCTTATGTAAATTGCGCAGTGTGTTATATCCACCTTGAAATGACTGAACAGGCAGCCTCCAGCTTGTGGGAGATTCACAGTTTTTAAAGACACAGCACAGAGAACAACAGTTCCAACCTTTCCCTTTCATTGCTCTATGCACCATCAGGGGTGTTTGGGTCCACATCCCCTCTCTGGGCTATCTTGCTGCTGTGTAATTAAAAAAAAACGTAATTCTGGAGTTCTGTACTGTAAATTCACTCAGTGCTGCACAAACAGCACTGCCCATTTCAGGGCCATAAAACTGCCCTCAGTCCCAGCATGGGACTCACATGAGCCCTGCTCCTGGCACAGTTTGGCCCTGAGTGTGCAGGAAGCTCATTACACATCCCATTCCACGCACCCACATAAATTTGTCAACCAGTACCTGGCAGAATGGTGCTTCAGGAACAGAGCATTCACTCACTATGTCTGTTTAGCTCGCTGGAGCCTACGAAGGAGTTTAATTTTTCATACCCTTCGTTAAAAGAGACCACAGGGAGGACAAATGAGCAAGCAGAGCCATAAATACATTACAGATGTGCAGAGTTTCCTTTGGGGGCTGGAGTCAGAACTGATTTGGCTGGAGCTGCCTGACACTTGCACTGTGCCGTGGCTGTGGCACACAGGGATTTCTCCTGTGGCACAGAGGGAAGGGCATTGAGTGTGCAGGCCCAAGGCAGATACCAAGGGCACCTGATTGTGCCCGCAGACTTTCCCAGTGCCAGAGGAAAGCAGGGATTTTCTTTCAAACAGCTTTGAAAACTAAGGCTGGTCTGGGAGATTTCTGTGTCTGCACAAATTAGGAAGATGGGAACACATAAATTCACTTGGCAGCAAGCACGGGGTTTTGCTGACACTCCAGGAGTTTTCTCACACGATACTGAGTGAAAACCATTTCCATCACATTCCCAGGTGATGGCCTGCATTAGCCTGCCATGTAACAAAGCAAGTCAGGTGTGCTTGGGCTCTGAGGCCACAGCCAAGCCCTGAAAAAAGAATAGAGAAGGTGAAATTGGCTCCTTAATTTCCTGAAGATCAATGTGACAATCACACAGAGCCCTCAGAAAAGGCCCATCAGTGTCACACGTTGAGCAGGGGACTCTCAGTTCAGGCCACCCCTTCACATCCCTCATCCCCTTGGCAATTCTCTCCCGTATTTACACCACAGATCCCTGACCTCTCCTCTTCTTTGGGCCCGTGCCAGGCACAGATGTTTGTCCTGATGTGCAATCCCCCCGTGGGCTGTACCTGGTCCAAGGGGCCATGGGTCAGGGGAATGACCCACAGGACACCCACAGGGACAACAGCCCTGCCCCTGAACATCCCCTTGGGCTGCAGTCTATCCGGGCAGGCATCTCCCATGGGATGAACAGCACCAGCACTCTTTCACCCACACGGAAAGTAAATACCGACCATGAGAAAACAAATTCAAAAGGAATACTTGCTCAGATTTGAGACATGTCCTCCCTCAGTGGAAGTTCATAGTACCACAAATTAAATGAGACTCTTCTGAGAACTCCATTCCTATTCATGGAAGAGATACCAGGCTAGTCCTGAGGGCACTGGGTCTTGTGGGTATCTACAAATTGCTTGCATTAGATGGGGAGGCATTGTGTCCAAAAAAAAAACCAAAAAAAAAACCAAACAAAAAAACCCAACAAAACCATCCCAGATACTTCATGTTAGTTCTTCTGAATTAAAGCATTGATTTTTCAAAGCATTCGGCTCTGTAATTTATTTCAAGGTTATTATTACTTTGAAGTTTATAAACACTTAATACTGGAAAAGAGAAAAATAGCCCTCATTTATCCTAGAATTATTTAGATCCTTGTTTTCATGATGAGTCTTTGGCACGGCTTATGGAAGATGAAATATTCACAAAGTGCAAGGCATAAAGAGGTGCATGACTTTGGCAAACTTTCCCCAAAAGGGATGGGAACATTGTTTTAGGAAGGGTGCCTTTGGATGAAAGAAAAACAAAAAGAAATTATGATGAAAGAAAACAAAAGCAGCTTCACAGCAGGATTTAACTGGCAAAACACAGACAGCATCATCTTCTTAACCCTCTCAATACTAAGAAACAAAATTCTGTCTAAACCAAATTTTCCTTACAGTCAGCCTGTCCCTCTATGTGTTCCAAGTAACAATGTCCTGTTATTACCCTCCTTCATTTCTCAGTCTACAAGAACTATTCTCGCTTGCCCCCAATGCCTCTGATTTCATTGCCAGCCTCTAAAATATTCACTGGACCATCTGGAACACCATTTCTCACCCGAATGTAGGCAAGAGCCTCTTTTGAATTGGGAGATCTGCACAGCATCTCTGAGATATGCCTGGATCAGCTGCATTATCTGAGTGCAAAGGGCTTATCATTACTTTACAAGTGGTGTTTGTAGAGTGCTGATAAACACAAAGATTACCTTATAGCAGCTTGGCTCTTTGTTCCTGTCTTTGGCTGAAAGGCTGGGTAATTAGTTGAGAAACCCTCTTCTGCTACAATACCTAAAAAGAAAGTCTTATTCAAGACCTGTTTTTCAGCTTGCCTTAGCATTTCAAAGCTCACACCTCTGCTGTTTGCACATACAGGTCGCAGGAAACAAATTAAAGCTGACCAGGAACAAAAGATCAGTCCATCTCTTTGTTTAGGCATGACACAAACACAGTGACATGAAAAAGCAAACAAACAGCAGAAGTCAGGGACAGGTCAGAAAAACAAAGAGATTAGAGGTTACTTGTTATTGCTTGAAAGAATAAAAATTGGCCTAAATCAATTTACTGCGTATTTTCAGCTTTCCTGCTTGCCTTTCCTTAAGGAGCAGACCCTTGAAAGCAGCTTGGAGCTGTGATTTTACAGCAGGGAACAAAAATGCATCCAGTCAGTGTCAGAGGGCTGTGCCTGCATCACTAATACCTCCCGTGCCCACATTTACATTAAAAGTTTTAGTGAACAAATTAAATTATGTCTATGTGTTGGAAATTTCTACCGTGTCATGTTAACAGATCCCTTCTACACCTGAATTACTCAGAAAAACATCAATAATTTAACAATTTTGCTGGGTTTTGACCAACTATATTTGATGCTAATATTTTTCCTGCCATTTAGCATTACAGCCCTTACTCTGTTTTTACACCATTTTCATTCTCTTTTGAGGAATTGTGCTGGTGGGCTGTCTGACATAAAAGATAAAATAATAAAAAAAATGATACATCAGTAATCAGATTTCAACGAAATTCACTTACATAGCAGACTACCAGGCAAATGTAGGTACTTAAAAAAACAAACAGAGCCATTCTCTCTAAAGCTATTACTTTCTCTCTTCCTCTGCTTCCTCTAATAAGAAATTAAAATCCATCATGTTCAGGACATTGGAATATTCATCATTCTGTTCACTGGAGGGTTGTGCTTCAGGAGTAGTGGTAGGGGGGGAAATGAAACCAGTGCTCATTTTTACTTGGTATACAAAATTAAAGACCAGATGGTCATTGAGTACAAATCATTATAGCTCTTTTTGAAGCAATGCTGAGAATGTGGCCTTGGACTCAAAATGAAAATTACCCTTCCCCAGGCATTATGGTTACAAGTATGGACATTCTCAGAGGTTTTGCAGTTATATTTCCACATAAGAGCACGATATTTTCTGTTGGGCAGAAATAGATTACTGCAGATCAGAGGTCCCTCCTGGAGTTACAACCATGAGAAGGTGCCACTCACTCGCCTTCAACCACCGGCAGACAGCCCCAGAAAGTTCCCTCCCAGCAGGACTCTGCTCCTCCTTCTTGTAGGAATGCCCTAGGGGACCTGTGTGCTCTGTAAGGTGACTTTTCCCCTTTCCTTCCCACAAAGGGACCTTAGACCCCTCCACCATGATGGACTATGAGCAGCAACCATCCCCCTTGTGACATCCTTCTGCAGCTCACCAATCCTTCCCAGTGACAAAAGATGTGGAGCCACAAAAAGGCAACTGGCTGGGCCAGATTGGGCTTGGTACCCAGCACAAGAGCTGCTCTAAATAAATAACTGCCCTAAAATACTTCTAGTATAGAAAAGAGCACATTGTGTTGGGATTATTTGCCAGAAAAGGAAATTAGCCTGCCCTGATCTCAGGTTGGGCCTGAGCTTACATCACCACTGTTCCAGCTATCCAGGACTGCCTTGGGTATCCCTGCACCCTGCCCCGGGTGTTCCCGTGGTCATATCCATACCCAAGGCTGCAGGGGAGGCTCTCCCTGGTATCAGGATGCTGGGAAATGCACCTCCCTTCTGCTCCCTGCAGACTGAGTGCTGGCTGTGCAGAAAACAGCTGGTGGGGAGGGATGCCAACCTCTGCTCTCCCCTGGGCCAGCAAACATCAGCCGGGGTGTGGGGTATGTGCAGGTACAACCTGGTTGTGACCCCACTGCCAGGACTGCTCAGACCCACCCATGCTCCCAGGGGACAAGGAATCAGGGTGTTGCACAATAAATTTGCAGGACTTGTGGCTTGGGGAAAGAACACGAGGCACGAAACAATACTGAGAATCTCCCACCTTGATTCACCAGTGAACCCTCTACTCCCAACAGATATTAGAAGCCAAGACATGTGACTGTTAAAGTTTAATACAGAAAACCCTAATGCAGCAAGGATGTGCACAGATCTGCAAATGAATGCGGGGTTGTGGATGCAGCATCACAGGCTTACAAGATTTTTGAAGATTTTGGCCTTAAAAAACAAAGACACCATGTAAAAGGAAGAGAAGGGACAAAGAAAGTGGCAGGAAGAAAATTTTAAACCAAATAACCAGCAGTTGATAATGTAAATATCTGAAACTTATTTTGCCAATTTCTTTGCTCTTTTTCAGTTTGAAGTAGACAATAAATGAAACCTCTTGGAAACAAAGGGCTCGATGAGGGGCAACAACAGGTAAAGCCAGGAAAGAGCTTTTCACAGCTCTGATTCCCAATAACTTACTTGTAAGGCATAGAACGACCCAATTATCCTAAAACAGCCATCCAATTTGTTTCTCTGTGGGGAAGTTTGGCTCACTCGGGTCATAAGGATCAGGAAATTAGTTCTTTGTTGAAAGAGGGTATCTTGCCCTCTCATGGTTCCCAACCTACCACAAAAGCAAGGAGCGAGACTGAGAAAAAGACTTTACAAGACAACAGAGAAACTGTTTCCGACAAAGAAATGAAGCTGCTGAACTCAGGTTAAATACAGACCTTGCAGAGCAAAGCACCAATTTTTGCTGCAACAGATTTGTAGGACAGCCTAAAACTTCTATGACAAAGTTTCTGGAGGTGCAGTGAAGTGTTAGTGTTTATTCCCAAGCTTTCCCAAAAATGCCTGAGAAGTAAAATCTCTTCTTTTTTTCCCATGAAAACTTCTTAAGATGGAAACCTCAGCAGCACTACTTAATTCTGAGGTGGGTTTTTTTTCTTCTCCATTTTAATGTGTGTTTTGAAAGCCCTCTAGGCAGCTATTTGCATTTTCCAAAAGCTTTGGAGATCTGGCCCTAACTTACTTATGAAAATGGGGCTTAAGCTCAGCAATGACTGAGGTGTTTTTGAATTTTGCACTCTTCGTATTTTAAAGTATATTAGCCATGATCTTGCTACTTCAGGGGACAGGTAATTCCTATCATTTTCAATAGAGATGAAATACTGTGCAGCAGGAAAAAAATCAAGGGTCTAAAATTTATGACAAGGTCAGAATATGAAAGGGGTTTGGTGTTCCTTTTTATGTGCATGATAAAAATCTGTGGGTAATAGAAAAGCAGGCATGTCTTTTGGCACATCTGCCAGCTTTGCAGAAGAATAACAACAAAACTGATTTATAAACTGAAAGTGAGTATAGTTATAAATATATTTAAATGTATTGCTGATGAGCCATATCTTACACTGGAAATGACAATTGTCCTAAATCAAAAGTAACAGTACCGTGCAAGACCCTTTAAATATTCCTGGTTTTTGAACTCCATGGAAGGATATCCTACTATCCTAAAGTTTTGTATCACAGCAGGAGAGGGAGAGGATTCCGCTATGTTTTACAGGAAAAACAAAACCAAAGCGTCCAACCCAAAGAAACATTGTAATTACAAAAGTTTTATAACTTTTCTGTGTGCTATAAAATATTCCTGTCTAAATGTCCTTGATCAGAGAAGGGCACAGATTTCCAGACACCCAGCAAATTAACTCCTGCATTAAATATTACACCCATTTCAAGGGCACATTTCCTGGTTCCTAAATTAAAATCTTCTCCTTGTCATTCCCTCCTAGTTAAGCCAACTATTTTTGTCCCAGTCATTGGATTTCTTTTAAGGTGTGAGTTATTTTCTCTGCTGAGCTAACTCTTCAACAGAAGACTCGTTTTAGGTAGTTTGATCTTCAGAGGGTTTCTCAGTCCCTGCTTGGTGCAATGGTTCTGTCACCATCTAGGTCCTCCAGGCAAGAGAGATGCAAGTGCCCATAGAGATATTAATTTGTTTTGGCTGATATCTGGTCACTTTCTCAGAGCCACAGTACATCATTTTCTCCCTTCTGAATTGCTTGAGATTTATAATGGTATTTCTTTCCAGGACTTGGCAAAAAGGTGATGCGAAGTACTTGCGTAATACTGAACAGGCTGAGCATTTTTGTTGTCATTATGTTCACATTAAATGTCTGAAGACTGATACTGGTAATTTCTCCTCCCTTATCATACAACATTTTGATTTCCTCTTATTTGCATTTTGGTTTCAGAATTGTCAAGGTTCACATCTTTCTTCCTTTTCTTTGTAACCACGGCAACTACAAACTTACATTTTTTCTCTGATGAAAGCCAAGACTCTTGTGCAGTGATCTACAGAAGACAAACCTTGAAGAAAAATAATTTAAAAATTATGGTTTACTATTGACCATGTCAGATAACTGTTGATCTAAATAGGCCTTTAAAAACTGGTTTAAAGGTGTTCACCCCAATCTTAGACTCTTATGGCCAACGCACAAGGGTGAGGTCTGCTAGTAATGTTTCACTCCTCTGTAACATTCCCCCACTTTAGACTTCAGCCTGTTCCCCTGACTTGAGTGACCTGGTCTATGTCTGAAGGAAGAAGATGGCTTTCTATTAATCAAGAAAAATCAGAGGGAAAAAGCCATTTGGTGATGAACAGACAGAACCAGGCTCACCTGATTCCCATTCCTATGCAATAAACAGAAGAGCCACACTCATGAATATTGAGCATCTTGCCTGCCAGAACTGTAACTATCCCTGAATATATTCATACTGTGCTTAGGCTGGACCCAGGAACGGGGAGAGTTACTGCTGATACTGACAACAAAAATAAATTTGCTCTGGTTGCTTATTCAAGGCTAATTCCCTAGTTAGTGTGAGTTAACACTCATGTCCAGGTCAGAAAGAAAGGGGAAGAATTTGGTTTGGGATTCTTTTTTTAGCTCATTTGGATCTCTTCCACAGAGCTGAGTCTTGAAATCTGCAGTCTCTGTGAGTATCCAGAATCTGCTGTGTGAAACAGAAATAGAACCCATTTCCCATCTTAGAATATCTGTCTTTTGAATTTCAACCATTTCAGGACTGAGATTGCATTTTTCTGTATATCAAACACAGCACATCACTCACCCTCAGTGCACAGCAAGGCAAGACCTAGAAAAAACAGAGGAGAAACAACCAGGAATTATTGCTCCTCGGGCTCCAAGAAATAAATATTAACTGAAAAGAAAAACAAAAGTAAGAAGAAAGAGTTTGAAGAATGCACTTAAATTTTAATCTGATGTTTTTTGCTTCCCCTGAAAATCAGACAGCAGCTCTATTTTAAGAGAAACCAGCCTCTTGACATGTCCATTTCACAGTTAATCAAATACACCACTGGACATAAATTAACCCCACTCCAAATTAGCTTGTTTTTCTGCTTGTTGGGTATCAGTCCAGATTTATTTGCTATGGACCAAATTCAGCAAAGTACTTAAGCACACGCCTAACTTTGATCATGCAAGCAGTCCCACTGAAACTATTCACATGCTCGGATATATGTACACAGTTAAATAATTTGCTGGATCCAGCCCTACTTTTCCTCAAGAAAGCATTTGCAGAGACAGAGTTTGTTCTGTTCCGACCATGAAGAGCTTCTACAAACCCATGGCAGTGAAAGCAGCGTTGATCACTTGTCACTGGTCACACAGAGCTGCTTCTGTTCTCAATGAGCCGGATTTTATAGTCTGGATTGAATTTGAAGGGCCCACCGAGACACTGCCTTTTTCAAGGTGAAACGACAGTGGCAAGGGCAGTGGTAGCCACTGATGGATCAAGGAGAGGAGGAAATTAAGGAACCCCAGAAACATTCTCTTCCTGGTTTTGGTCAAAAAGGCATCATTCTTGGAAAACTTACATAACTAAAAGGCATGTGGGCCTATTTTCTCCTTTCTGTGTTCATTAAGAACATATGTGTAAGGCTCTGCATGTGTGTGGCTGTGTGCTGTAAGGAATTCCCTGTGCAACTAGAATCCAAGGGGTCTCTTACTCCTTTCCTGGGATACTTAAACTACCCCTTTGGTAAAACCAAAGCAGGATCTTTATGGGAAAACTGCTTTCCTACAGATCTGAAAACTTCTCTGGCTAGATCCTCCTTACCCTCCTCCAGGAAAGTGCGGGAAAAGGATTGAGTGAAGGTGAATGTGACTTTCAAATTATTTGGGTTTGTTTAAAAGTAACAAAGTTAGGAAGTGATTGGGGTGGGCACCAGGAGTGAAGAACTGTCACAGCAGAGTCACCTTGCACCAGCACAAAGTCCTGCCCTTGGCTGGTACAATTAAGCATCACTCCATAACTTCTGAGTGTTAGTGAAAATTGAAAAAAAAAACCAATTTACTGGGAAAACAAGGAATCTTGTTCTTTCACAAAAGAGCAGCTGGACTGCTATGTTACATAAGGGAGGTATTTGTACTATTTTACCCCCATTTCATGGCTGGATTTGAGCCTGATTTCCCCTCTTTTTGCTTAAATGACCACTGTCATCTTCCCTGTGCTAGCCTTGGTCAAATTCTTGGTCAAATTTATGCAATCGAAGCAACACAGGAATTCGATTTTCTCTTTTTGCCACCACTTCACCTTCCAAAAGAGTTACATTTTTGATGTAGAAAATCACTCTTGAAAATGTATTTGATGCCCTCTCTGGATGTCCTGTTATCTTAAGCTGTGCAAAAATTGCTCTGAAAAATTCACAAAAGCTACTCTGAAGCAGCAGAAATGTGTTCCCTTCGGTGACTTCATAACCAAATAGCAGAAGGGAAACGGGAAGAAACAAGACATTAGAATATTAAAAATGCCAGTGCTCAGCCAGCAAGTCAAACACCACAACAACACTGAGCATAAACATTTTAGGCCTTGTTGTGCATGTGCTGAACATTCAGAAATCTCTTAATCGTGGCCATTAATTTCCCCATTATAAAGAGCTGTTTTTCATTCACAAAACTTTTTCACGGGAAATTACACAGAAAGTGCACAAAAATTATTTGTTGGGCTTGAGAAACTAATTGGTGAGTGAACTTTGAATAGAAAACACGATGTTTGATGTTGTGGCCCCGGTTCTGCTGAACACCTGGAGGGGCACACAACACAAACTCAATGACTTATCAAGTACTTGTTTTCAGTAAACCATTAACTCCTTCAAAAAGGCTTTTCTCCTCCTAACAATAATTTCCCAGGTCATATAGCTTCAATAGCTTCCCAGATCATTCACTCCCTAAGAGTCCCTGGGAAGCCTGAATTTTGGCAAAATTTCTGCCTTGAGTTTTACAGCTCCTGTTGTGTTTACAGGCTTCATGAAAAACAAAAGGAAGCAGTGGTATATTCCCAGAACAGCAGCCCTCGGGATCTTGACAGGTATATTTGTTTAAATATTTTGTAACAAAGAATCTACCTAGAAAACACATCAAGCTTTTAGGATGTTGTCTGACATTTTTGAAAGTCATAGTAAAAAACGCCCAGTGCAAACAAATCTCATCCAGTAGAGTGCAGAACTGGTCACCAGCACCATTACTTTTTGCTTTTATCCCTCAAGTGTTGCTTCTTTAAAAGTTTCTTAAACTGAAGGTGATGGCGTATAACTGATCACAGAAAGCACACTGTTCACAACAGGTTAATCTAATTTTTACAACCACACCTTCACTTCATCTTGTGCTTAAGGCTCTTCTCAGACTGCTTAGCACCTCTTCCTGTAAAAGAGGATGAACAGGCCTAGATAAAGAAATAAAAGCGGCAGCCTTCTGAAGACGCTTCCAGCAGAAACTTTGGAGGTGTGCTTACAAAAAAAATCTGCTTGGCAAAATGAACCCACGAAGAAAGACGGGATCGTAACCCAAGATCCAGACCTACTAGGAATATTTGTACAAACATCCCCAAATCCAAATCTCACAAATATCTATTTGCTTGTATCTAAACTGAAGTTATGCATGTAGTCTTGAAAATGTCCTCCGTGTAGCACCACAACATTGTGTGGAAGCAAAACCCTATATGGAAGCAAACCCCTGCTCTCCTCTGAAGGATCAGGACTTTAAAAAAACACCTCTATAAAAACACTTCGGGATGCTCAAAACCCGCAAGAGGAATAGTGATAATACAAACAAGAAAAAAGTTCTTTTGATGAGACTCTTCTTTAAACGACCAGCGTGTCCCGGACATGGCACAGGCAGTTTTGGGAAGGCCACAAGCCCAGGGTGGAGCTGGGACTGACTGCTGCTGCTCTACTGCTGCAGCTGCTGAGAACTGAGCACAGACCCTGCACCAGTGTTTGCAGACAGCGAAAAACGCCTGTGCATCACAGCACTGAAGTTCATTTCCAAATGGGTTTCGGGTTTTTTTTAATGGTCATTTTCCCGAAACTGATTAAAACTTCATACTCCAAACTTTTTGCTCCAAACAGCCGCCTGCAGTCTTTGCTGCCCTGAGGTTTATAACTTTTGTTTTATTTTTATTTTTTTCGGGGAATTATCCATCATCGAAATCAGCAACTACACAGAACACTGCCTGCCGGCTTCCCGCATCCCGGTTCAAACAAGCACCAAAGGCATTCTTGTTCCTTCCAGAAACAACGGGGGGGGGGGGGGGGGGAAAAAAAAACTCTGGGAAAAAAAAAGAGAAACCCGGGGCCTCCCGCGCGGCCGGGGCCCC
>WAAE01014366.1:459680-553395 GCA_013400495.1 Nicator chloris | reverse complement strand
GGTGTGGGGTTTTTGGTTTGGGGGGGGGGGGGTTGGTTTTTTTTTTTTTTTCTCGTGGGGTACTATTGATGAGAAAAGCTTAAGCAAATACAGTGCGGTAGGACAATACAGAGGCGTGAACTTTGAAGGGTAAGGAAACAGATTCTGCTGCTTGGCTTCTCCGGCTCTGAAGTGTTGTTGGGGAGGTCTGCTCCAGGGTCCGGTTTGGGCTTGTGCTTGTCCGGTGTGTGCCAGCCTGTTTTCTGTCCAGCAGAATGGTGATTTGCATGCGGTCCTAAACTGCGTTTCAGTGTTGCTCGTGGCTTTCGTCAGTGTGGAAAATCAGGGGGCGGGGGCAGGTTACAGATTTCGGTGACCCCTTTGGAATTACACCTGTCACGCCTCCCATTCCCAAGCTGCAGGTGTGTCGGAGGTTGTCACATCTAACAAAATCGCTGGAAACTGCTCGCATCCGTGGCAAAAAGTGCTGTCGGGGGTTTAGGGAAGTGTGGTTCGGACCTGTGAGTTTCTGCCTCAGCTCTCGTCAGTATCACACGTTGAAATTGAGTGTTTGCCGGGCTGTGGAGAGCGAGCAAATCAATTGCCTAATGATTTCTGCAAAGACACCTGTTTAAGGGCGTTCAGGCTCCCAGCTAATTGTGTTTGGGAGGGGTGCGATTGTGTTAAGTGCTGTAAAAGTAAACGGCTCTGTCTTTTTCAGTAGAGAACATGTAGCTTGTGAATGAACTGTCAACTCCTTTGATTGGAGGTGGTTCTTTCTGTTACATTGCCTCATTTGATAGATACCGTGCCAAATGTCCAAAGCACCGTGGGGCTGAACTGCAAATAAAATCAGCCTTATTTTTTTTTTCCGCTTTCTTTAAAGAAGAGAGGAAATTTAATTTCGGATTAACTTTCCGTTTGATGGTATCTCATTGGAAAGTAGGCTAGACCTGAGATTGGAAGTACTTCTCTGAGTCTTAGAGCAAAAAAATTTTTTGATACGGAAAGAATTGCTGAGGGAACTGAAATGACTGCTTGGGATTCATCGTATTTAGTTGTGTGTCCTTTAGGACAACCGAGAGATAAAGGTGGTTCACTTCTTACAGTTAAGTAATCTGTCCATCCTTTCCACCTTCACGAGCCCAGCTGAATTTGATCAGTTGTTTGAATTAATCTTGTTTTTAATCTTTCCTGGAGATGAAAAAGTTTGGTGTAATGAGAAATAGGAGGCGAAAAATACCAAGTCATATTTAGCAAGAAGTTTAAGTCTTTTGAAACTACCTCGAACTGTTACTGCAAACACCAGCAAAAATTCTGAAGAGCCAAATTAAGTTGATTAATACAACTTCTTAAAATCGCTTTGAGGGAAACTCTGAAGAGGAATGAAGGAGATTGAATCGGTGAAAGTGTGGGGCTGAGCACTGGGGGTTGGTGGGTTCTGTTTCTGCTTCTGCCATCGCAGGGCAGTGTCACCTCCTGCCTAAGCTGCCTTCCTGCCTGCACCTCCTGGGGTACTGAGATGTCCACGATTCCTTTAAGTGCTTTTTCACGTGGTCTGTAAGGATAGTTGCATGTAAATGTTCAGTTGTGGTTTTGATTGCTGATCAGGTGGTAGTTTGGCTCATGCTAATACTCATTCTTGGAAAGTTGTGGGATCTTGAGCATCACCCTGTATTTTGAGCGACATTGGATTTTTACATTGCTGCAAAGGTTTTGAGGCTGGGGTTATTTTTATCCCCTGAATATCTCTGACACTATCAGTGTGTGCTTTTTCTATGGTCCCTTAAGTCTGCCTGAAGCTGGATATGAAGGACAGCATTGACCTCTCCAGAAAGAAACTGTTAAATTGAATTACAGGGTGGAAAACTGTCCTGTGGGGACTGGGCTGAGGACCCCCCTCAGCGTGATGCTTGCTGTTCCTGGTAATTTTATTTTGTGAGGTCTGTAATTGTCAACTTAGCTTAGTCCACCAGTGTGTTTGCTCTCTAATTTTAGTCTTTTTGCTTGAGTTTTTAGGTTTTTAAGACTTCTATCTTGACATTAAATGTAAATGTTTTATGGTTTTCTGGGGCTTTTTTGAACGCCTGGGTTTTCCTGTAATTTTTTTTTCATCGTGTGGTTGGGACTTTACAGTATGATGAGATTTATTATAATCTTTGTGCCTGCCTTCCTGTTACCTTTGAGACTGGGATACTTTGTAAATGTGAGGTTCTAACCTGTTGCTTGTCTCTCTTCAAAAAATGAGACTTGGCTCTGTAGAAAGTTCTTATTAGGCAAGTCTAGGTGTGTTTGTGTGTATGTATGTGCTGTGTGTGTATAACTTGCTGTCCCCCTGCATATGCACATAGCCAGCTCCGTGCTTGTGAGTCTGGACAGTGAGCCTAGTTTAAATTTCAGTTTCATAAATAGCTAATTCTTCCTACCCTTCCCATTCCCCTTCAAAGCATGTGGTGATCTCACGCCTTTGACAGGAGTGGTTTTCCTGGCTGATAAAGGGATGCTCATGATGTTTTCTCCCTTGACTGTTCTGAGGGCTGTGTGTTATCTCTCTCTGTGCTGATGAAGTGTGGGGAGGGAGTTGACTGGTCTGTGTGTGCTGAGCGGTGCCATCCTGCTCCATCTCTCTCTAGTTTGTCACCTGTGACGCTGAGATCACAGAACTTGTCCTGCTTGGGAAAGGAAGGTGAATTCGAGCTGTAGGTACAGGGGTTTGTCACATCTGTCAGGGGAACTGCAGACCCCTCTGGGTTGTTACTTCACTTGGATCTCTTCAAGCATCTGGTCATCTTTGTGATGACATAAATATGGAGAGTGTTAATGTATCTGAGAGGACTCCAGGAGACAGGCACTGTGAGCTTTCAGCTGGCAGGCACTTGAGAAAGCCGCTTAATTCACCTTGCCTTTGAGTCACTCCTTAAGGAGGGAGGAATCTGTTTACTTTCTTGTTGTGCTTGGAAAACGGGCTCACCCACAACAAAAGACCCTGAAATGCTTGCTGTAGTGCAGGATTATTGCACAAAAGCATCTTACTGTGCAGCGCTGTGGCTGCGCTCGGTGTTGTATGATAACACATGTTTCTCAGCTGTTGTTGATTCCTCAGTGGCACAGACTTCAAAGGAATGTGCTGAAAGAGAGCTGCAGCCAGGGAAAAACGGGGTTTGTTCCAGTGGCCTGTACCATCCATCTGTTTCAATACTTGGCTGAACTGTTCCAGAGTGTTCAGGCATCCAGTTAGGACCGGCAAGCAATTACAGCTGGGAGTAGAGCCTGCTGCAGAGAGACCACCTAGGGGAGGCTTAAGTGCTACCTCCCTTCTGTGGGTCAGAGCCCCCCTGCCCTCCCAGCCAGCCAGGAGAGATAAGGCTCCTCATTTGGGGCATCTTTCAACATGACATTGTCTAATTCCTAATGCTGTTGAGGATTTATTTATTTTTACTCTCCATGCTATTTTTAGCACAAGAAGAGAAGATGGTAATGAGGACAGACGGTCATCTCTGTAGTCTCCTCTGTGTGGGTAGCAAGCTAGGTCTGTAATTCAGATGAGTAAATATTTATAACTAGGTAATTCTTTTTTTGTTGTTCCCAAAATGTGTGGTATAGTTCATAGACTGTTCATTTTTTAGCTCCAAAACATAAGCAGTAAAGTTACATTGCAGCCAATTACGTTGTGCTCTTTCAAATTGAGTTTGGGAAGCACATCACAACTTCATCCATGGTAACTAAAAAAACTCCAGTGTACTGCATTATAATACAGGAGGATGCTGCCAATTCCAAGTATTATAAGTTACATTTTTACTTAAATTCCAATATTGGAGTCTGCTGTGCAAGACAGTCTACACCTGTCATTGCTGACTGAATCTTCACGTCATGGCCTGTGTGTTCTACGTAGTCCCAGATAGTGGAACTCAGAGGCAATATTAGCAGAGGGACTACAAGTAATCTGTGGATAACCTGTGAAGATCCCTGAGGTTTTTCTGTGTGGGATTGACATTAATTATGAGCATTGGAATGAGCACTGTAGATAGAGCAATGTGTGTTTCAGCTAAGAGGGTTTAACCTTCTTTGTCAATGGAAAATGCTCATGCAGATGCACTAAGAGGATATTTGAGCTTGGAAAAGTTGTGAGGCACTCCAGGATTTGTTTTTCACCTGCAAGCAAGCAGCACAGCTTTAAAGGTGAGCTTGAATGTTGTCCTCTGCTATGGTATTGCTCCCTCCTTAGCAGTGTGATGTGACATCTATGCCTTTGAAAGGAGAGTTCTTTCTCCCCATGTTGGCAGTCATGATGGTTTCATGGTATTTTGAGACGTCAGTTTTTAATGCCTTACTACCCCTTTGAGCAGAAAGGGGAGGGAGACTTCTAGAAATGTGTAATGCAACTGACTTCCAGCTTCTGCCCTTGCTCCAGGCTTGACATTGTAATTTGAATTTATTTACTTGCTTTGAAAGCTGCACTCGATGTAACCTTGAGTTTTACTTCCCTTACTGCAACAGTACCTGACGTGTTTCCAGCCTGTACCTTGCCGTGCCTCTGCACTGCCCGGTTTCAAACTGGCCAGGCTGGTGGTGCTTTCTTTGTATCGTGTTCTCCCCGGGAATCTTCAGAGCTGGAGCTTCCTTTTGCTTCAAGTGAACTGGAAGCGTTTTGCTAAAATATTTTTGGGCTCCTGAAGTGTTTGTCAATGTTTCCAAGCTGTTGTTCAAAAGGAGTTTGGAGTTTCCGGAAGAACCTTTGGAAACTTTGGGTTTTACTGTCAGTCAGCAGTTTCGTGAGCATGGATAAAGAGAGGCTGTAATTCCACTGGGCAGCCAGATGTTTTGTGTCTGTGCTGAAGTGGGAGACAGCGTGGCTTTAGGGGTTGAAGGGTCTGCTGTTCTTGTCATAGGGCTGTTTGGAGATCTTCAACAGATCGGATCTGCTTTGTCTCCTCTCCCTTCTGCTCCCTCCTGCCATGCCTGTGCTGATGGTGATTACCTCCTTCTGAGTAAAACAGGATTATTGAGAGCAAAGCAGAATTTGTTGCTTTCTAAAAGGTAGAGATTTGCTTGTCAGTCTGTGTTTCTTAAATACTGAGCTCAAAGCCATATAGAAGTTGCATGTATCTTGACAATTAGTGAATTTATAGCAGTTATCCAGGAGATTAATATTAACGTTAATGCTGCCTAGTGTGTCTTTAAGTGAACTTTATAAAAAAATCAGTTTTCCTTGCAAAGTGGAGACAGCACTCATTGATGCAAATCCCCCAGTTCCATATTAAATTGCACCTTTTTTAGGCACTTAAAGACTTGTAAAATCTGTGTCTCTCCTTGTCTTTCTTCTCCCTCTTCTATGTGACATATGAGGGAAAGTTAAAAAGCTGCATGTGTCAGAGTCTTCCTGGAGAAGAAAGTAGGAAGATGCCACAGCTGATAATATTTAGAAGTCCAGACTGGGAATCAAGAGAGCCAATGCTTAAATGTGCCATTGCAGCTGTGTAGCTGGCAATATTAACTAGCAGTAGTACCTGGAATAATAATTCCCATCCGGAGAGAAACGTATGGCAGTGGTTGAAAGCCCTTGCCCACCAGGAAGTGATTGTGGTGATTTTTTGGTTATTTCTTTTTTTCATGAGCTTGCCCTGGGCTTCATCTGTGCCTCCAAGTCAGTCCAGGCATTTGCACTGTTTTCACTGGGAGCAGGGACAGAAACTTCGAATAAGCTGAGTTGGAGATGTTGTATTTTTGAGCAGTGGAAGTGGCACAGAGGAGCACAGTACTAACAAAGAACAGTCATGCCGAATATAATGCAGTGTTTTCATGCAGTTAATAGGATTGGAATTGGTAACCTGATACTCCAAAGAGATAACAAGGGCTATTTAGCATACAAAGGAACATAATTTTTTTTTTTTTTAGGAGTTGGTAGAGTGTAGCAGAATCTTTTGTCAGAACTCATTCTAGTGAACAAGTTCTGGAAGAAAATGACTGAATTAACAAGAGTTTATGAAATACCCTGAATAGAAAAGGAATTTTCTTTTTTACTACCAGTGTTCTTTCTCTGCAGTTCTTGTATTGGCTTGGCAGTTTACCTGCTTCTCTTGTGTCCCCTGAACTTAGCCTTTGTTTCAAAATGAAATACACCATAAATTAGAAGTCTTTTTCCGAGAATGGAAGAGGGGAGCAAAACAAAATGAAATGTGCAAAGTTGTAACAGATCGGGTACCCTGCTGTTCCCTCATTTCCCAAAAACAGAGCAGAAAGCGACCAGCTTGATACAGACCACAGCAGTGCTGCTTGGGCTGAGGCTGTCCTGTGGGACACCACGGAGAACTCTCTTTAGATGGCTTTTGGTGTAGTGAGGATGGACATCTGTGATGGTGATCAGCTGTAAGAACACTCAGTCTGACCTCATAACTCAAGAATTAAGATAATATTTCTCTTTAGGCCTCCTGCTTGCCTCCCTTGGGGCTTTAGTGACTCAAAGGAACTCGCAGTCCGTGTGGGCAAGGCTGGACGATAAGAGGCAGACACCTTCAGGAGGTTGTGTGTGCTACAGGAGGACAGCTGGATGTGAGTTTGCTGTTGGCGAGTTGTGTGTGCCATGGGTTGGTCCTTTTTCTGAGGCAGAAGTTAAGGAAGAGGCTCACCTTTCTTAGGAAGGATGTGAGAGAGCTGGGCTCCTGCCAGCAGCCAGAAATCACAATTCAAAAAGTAAATAGGTGGTGGGTTTGGTCTTACTTAAACTCTTAGCAAGACAGGAGGGGGGTTGGATCTATTAGGAGTTGCTGGTCTTCTGTTTGTAACTCATTGCAAAGCTCCTCATCAGCCTTGGTCAGCAACCTGGGCTGGTGGAATGTGTCCCTGCCCATGACAGGGGTTGGAATGAGATGGTCTTTAGGCCCCTTCCAACCCAGACTATTTTGTGATTCCATGATTCTGTGTTGGATTTGCAGTGTGCCTTTTGAAACATGGGGCTCTTTCCCAACCCCTGCTGCTCTCCTGCTGCCATTCTTTTAGCGCTTCCCATTAGTGACTTGTTCCCATGCTCCCTGTGTGCCTGATGGCACTGCCACCCCTTTCTGCCCTGCCACCTTCCTAAACACTCCCTCATGCCTTTGTGGCTTTCCAGGTGCCCCTCTAGTTGCAGCACAGCTTTTGCTTTTGGATGAGAGGGAAAGACACTGGCGCTTTCCCTTCACATCTCCCAGCCACAGGGCATTCCTCCAATTCCTCTGCTGCTGAGCTGTTTGGAGCAGAGCGGGGGGAACAGTTGCTTTGCTGTTTCCCTGTCTGGGAGTTGGGTTTAACTTGCATGAAGCACCTGTCCTGTTGTGATCCTGACATCCTGTCAGTGCTCATTTCCCCTGTGCCTTGAGTGACAGCACTTTCGTTGCTGGCGGCTCTCTGCCTTAGCCTTCTAGGGAAGCCCGACCAGAAATTTTCTGGAAATTTTCAGAATTCTTCCACTCTCTCCCTCCCCTTGTCCTTCACTGACCTCTAACCACACTTTTATCTTTCTTGACAAGATGCTTAGTTTCATTTATCAGCTGCTTTTCTCTTCGTTCTTCAGCTTTGATTATTTTTCCAGGAGATGCTTAGAAACATTGACCATTACAGATGTGCAGAACAGTCAAATACAATCACATTCCTTAGTGTTTTGGTTTTTTTATTGTACTCTAATACTAAAGTGCCTGGGGCAGGTAAATATTTTTTTCTGTACACTGCTTGTCATGACAAAAATATCCAACCTCAGCACAGGGTAAGGAACTGCACTTGGCTGTATTTTTATATTACAATATGTCAATATTACCAGCTGCATGAGCTCTGTTTCCCTCCCTGACCATAAACTGGTGTACTAAGTTCTGACTTTATTTCAAGTCACTAACACTTTCTGAATTTGTATTTACACACTGTAAGATAAAAATGTGACATAAATAGAAGGAAATGGCAAATACATCTTCTTGTCTTAGTCTTGTGGCTTCCTAAGGGCTTGACAAATGCTCTGTCACCTCTAGACAATATTATTTTGTTCTAAAAAACTTAAATATTCCCTCAACTTTCACAGAAATATGTTTGCTTTAATTGTGGATAGCAGAGCAGAGGCTGACTGGATTTAAGTATGTGCTGCAAGGGTATTTCTTTCCTATTTTGCAGTGCCCTTCATGCTTGTCATTGTAAGTGTATATGCAAAAGCCTAAATAATTGGAAATCTATATGCTTCCCGAGCTTGGTTTACTTTAATAGTCCACAGTGATCTCTGGACAAACTGTATTTTATTTCAAAAGACCTCCATTATCCTCAGCTTGACCAGTATGAATGAGAATAGCATTCGCTGTATACACCATTTTTAAGAATACCCTTCTTTTTCTTGCTGACATAGAAATAAAGCATGTGCTAGGGTGAAGACAGTTCTGTAATAGAGTAGAAAATTAAACAAGAGGGAAGAGCATTCAAGTTTATAGAGGGGAAGTTTAGATTGGATAGTAGGAAGAAATTCTTTCCTGTGAGAGTGCTGAGGCACTGGAAGAGGTTGTCCAGAGAAGCTCTAGGTGCCCCATCCCTGGAAGTGTTCAAGGATCTCATGAAAAAAAGAATACTTAAATCTCTTGTGGTGGTGTCACAATGTGTATCTGTAATGTTGAGCCTCTTCATTCTGGGATTTCAAGTACAAGGCAGATGGGAATCTCTGGTCTGATTTTAATATTGGCAGGGGGAGCCATCTGAGTTGCTTCATTCAGAGTTCAAACTTAGTACAAGATAACAGGGTGAACTTCTTTTGGACATCTGACCACTACTTATCAGTGGACCTTTTTCCTGAAAAAATATAAGGTATGGCTACTAGATGAATAATCAGACCTTAAATCATCAGTTGGTAGGTGCATGTCCCATCCTCAGTGGGCGAGACTGTTGGCATTCCCAGGATAATGTCCCTGTAATGAGGTCCAGCTCCGGAACAAGTTCTTGACGAACTTGTGTAGCAGCATGACAGCCTCTGTTGCACCCTGAAACGCTCCTCAGCCAGGCTGGAGTGGCAAAGGCACAGATGGAGAGTGATGGTGGCTGGACAATGCCACCTGGGAGCCGCTCTGTGAGTCACCAAAGCCTGTGTGCTGTGGCTGTCACATAACAGGGGAGATGCCTGTGAGAGATGTTAAGCTGATTTACCTGGCACCTTGAGTGGGATAACAGCAGGCACGTACCTGGGGTACAGCTTCTCTGCGGGCAAGAAGCTCAAGCAAAAGGAAATGTAACCTGAGGTGTTCTTATGGAATATTTTAATGTTCTTATGAACATTTTAAATGACAAGTATCAAGGAAAGGTTCATCTTTTTTTATGAGAGGAGTTGACTGGAAGAGTCAGATTTGTTCCAAGGTAATTGGAGGCAGCCATGAATTGTTACTTAATTGTTGATTCCAGGAGCTGGGAAGGGTGTAAAGTGAAATCCAGCAGGTGGTACACAGATACTGTGTGGCAAATAAACCACTGGCTATTCTGACTTCTTTTCTTGCAACTTCTACTTCTGTTTCCTGCAGGATCGTAACTCTAATGCCGGTGCTCCAGTGCTGTTTGAGCATACAGAGCTTTCTGGGAGAGTTTGTGTCTTCTTCTGGTGGAGTTCAAAATAATCTTGCTGTATAACCACTGTTTTCATTTTGCTCTTCTCCCTGTCTTCCTGACTCCTGCAATGTTTTAATAAAGTCGGTCCTGTGGTTGTTGAACTAGGAAAAGGGAAATAACTATAATGCTCCAACATGGGTCCGTTCTACTACACCTGACATTCAAGTAAGACATTAAATCCAAGACAAATCTTGAGTAGTTTGACTTGGTTCATTTTCACAGTAATTTTCCAAAAGATGTGCTTTTGTCATATGATTTCCTGCAGTGGATTTATTCCTGATGTTGAGAATTAACACAGACCTTCAAAAGATATCACAAAGTAAAGAATCCATATTAGTTTAGATTAGTTTAGATGCTTTTGCAGTTTGTTTTGTTTTGTTTTTTAATCCATACAGTATCAAATTGATGGGAGTATCCTTTGAGAAATTCTTTACCATCAGTTCTATTAAAAATAATTCTAGGTTCTGTTTTGCTGTGCTGAGCCCATCATCAGGGTTTCTGACTGGTTACCTTGTACTTCTTAGCACTCTTGAGGTGCAAATGGTGTCTCTTCTTCTATTCACACTGAACCCTGTGGATGAGTTGAGAGATGTTTTTTCTGTGCTTTGTTCACGTGACTTAATTTCATTAAAGCAAAGGCCAAGCATGCCCTGAAATTCATAAGAATATTGTTTGCTCTCCTAGTACCTATTTGCTCATTGTCACCAATTTGACAATGTGTGAACCTGAGGCAGAGCTTGACTATGTGGGAATTGGTGATTTGTGCCTGCATTTGCCCCTTCTTAGGGAAATTTCAGGTTTGTTTTGGGTGTTTGTTTGTTTGTTTGTTTTTCCATTGACATTTACCAGATGTGGGTTTTATTTGAAAAGGAAGATAAAAAAGTATGGATTTCTGTAGGCCTGTAAAAATGTGTTGCTTTGTCAGCTTATGCTATTAAAGATACACTATATGTAGGAATGCAGCTGTTGGTCTTCATGTAAAATGCTCTTACTCACTTAATAAATGCTGAAGCTTATTTGAAGCATTGGAAGTGTGTGTAGAGAGTGAGGTAAAGAGTGACTGGATGCAAGTCAGTTTGAGCCATCATCTCCAAACAAATATTGTGACACAAGTCACTTAGCCTAGTTTGCTTTTATGTGTTTGCTTATCTGGGTTTGTCTCTGGGAACTAATTCATTTGTGTTGTGTCTTGGATGGAGGGGACAGCAAAGCAGTTGTGACAGCTGATATTAAAAACTGGTGTGCAAACTTACCTACATAGGTTATTTCTATGAAATTCAAGTTGATTTATTCGACCTTGTCCCAGGCTGGGAGAAGACCAGTTGCTTTCTTTCAGTCAACACTGGTTGTCCTCAGAGCTGAGACTCCAGCTGCCTGCGTTGATGAAGTCATTTGTGAGCACAACTTGCTGAAAAATGTATTCAGCATCAATAATAGGGGCTGCTTTTTGCACTTTATTAAAAACTCTAGGAATGCATTGGAAACTGTAGTAATTCAGTGGCTCTGAACTTCATTAACTGTAGAAGTATTTAAAGGAAGTGATTAAAGGTTTGTCATTGGCTTAGGGCTAGGGGGAGGTCTCTGATCCATGTCATTATTAATGACCCTATGTAAAGAAGGCTTTAATTTTCTAGGGAAGCATCTTCATCCTTTGACTCAGTTTTCAGATCCAGCTGGTGAAAGCAGCCTGGTCTGAATGGAGCACTGGCCTTGCTTTGAGCAGGAGGCTGGGCTCCAGCAGCTCCTTCCAGCCTGAAGGGTTCTGGCTTTTGGTTTATTTTCTTTTCCTTTAAGAGGTGTTTGTACCACGCAGCCACTGTCAGCTGTAATGGGATTGCCTCGCTGATACTGCCAGCAGTGAAGCCAGAGGGGTAAATAAATCCTTGCTTGTAAGTAATTTTTTTAAAAACCCTTTTTTTTTGCTTGTCTTTACAGAACTTCTATTGGATAAATGCAGAACATGTAGGATTTTCTTTGCATCTTGTTTTCTGGCTGCTGCAGAATCTTTGTTTGAGTGGGGGAGTAGGGCAAGTTATTATGACCTTCCTCTAAACTGTAGGGTAAGTTCTCAGCTTTCCAGGAGCTGGATTTTTGGATGGAATTTAATAATTCTGTACTTAAATGCAGCAGACAAACAAACTGCACTAAAGGGAAACTTATCACAGATGTATAATATATTGAAATTACCCATGAATTACTGAGTTGGAAAAAAGTTATAAACATAGCAAATATTAGATATGATAAAGAACAGAAGGAAAAAATCTTTTATCCAAAGTACTTCTAACAGAATACAATGTATGCATTTATGTGATGATACCTTTAGCAAGGAGTTAAAAATACAGATATTTCTATAAGAATGTTTATGTATATACTTGAGTAAGGTGATATGGGAAAAATAAATGCCTGGTAATGAATTCAGGATTTCAGGGCTGCTTGTTCACACACCAGCTTGCTTTGTGGAGGGGATAGTAGAGTGGGTTCTCCTTTATGTGTCTGGACTTGTGTCACAGAGGAGCCTGTCACTCCCTGATGATGACTCTGAGATTGAGAGCCATCGCACTCTGGACCCAACAGGAAAAATCAGGCTTTCAGCTGCAAGCTTTGAAGTGGGAGCAGAAGAAGAGATCTTTAATGAAGTTGAAGGGGAATAAATGATTAATATCCTGTGCTTCACTAGGTGCTACATCACTAGAATTTTTTCTTGAAATTAAATCCTTGATCAAACCATTCTGCTGTCTCTTTATTTGTTAAACGAAAGAGTTCCCCTTTGGCTCAAGTACTGTTATATAACTTTTATATAGTTGGTGTTGAGAGGTGGCTTGGTGTACCTTTTTCATGGAAATCTGGTTTTCTTCCTTTCAGTTAATTGATTTTTTTCTGCTAAAGCAATGCTAGAACATGCTATGAAAAATGGAAAATTAATTAATTCTTCACTTAATTTTTCAATTAATTTTTTAATTATAGGTGAAGTAATCTTGATAGAAGGCAATGATAGACGGAATAGAGATAAATCAAACTGCAGGTGTAAGGACATAAAGGAAACTCAGAGTGGTCACCTGTGCAAAAAGTCAGCAACTACAGCATCAGTTCTTAGAAATTTTGGCAAATATCTGAATGTCACAGCATGTGTTTAATTATTTATGTAAAGGCACCTGACTTGCAAAATCTTGAGTTTCTTAATTTTAAAACCAGTACATTAAAAGTTTATTTAATAGAACTTACACAGTGTGTTGGGGAGGTTAAAAAGGAAATAGTGGTGTGTTCTGGCATCATCTGCTGATTGTTTAGTCATGTGCATCAATAGTTACTTACCCTAATGATAACTTCGGTTTTCTAAATCAAGATTGGATAGAAATTTGAGAGTCACTTTGGTATCTGTAGTGGTTTCTTGAGAATTATTTTGGTATCTCTTCCTTCCTGGTTTTGGTAAAATGTAAGACTTGATTGCTTGTCTTGGAAGCTTATGGTTTAGCTCCTTAGTTTATTTACTAAAAAGTGATAATCAGTTGGAATTTGAGCACGGGGCTCTGAGTATGCACGTATTGCCCTGATTCTGCAGCCAGTGGCCCTGTGCCAGCTGGGGTGGGCAGAGCTGGAACTGAGCCACTGCTCAACACGTCTGCAGTCACAATCCTCTGTGCCATGGGAAGCTGCTGTGCAGTGAGCACAGGGGGTTGTCTGCAGGAGTAACACGTAATTTGGATTGGATTTAAATGGGGTTTTTTTTCAGAAAACAGATGGGAGTAGGAGGGTTAATTGCAGTAGAGGCTGTGTCTGTTGGGATGTGGAGCTGCAGTACTTCAGAGTTGAAATGAACCCTGTAGTGTTTGGGTGCTGCCAGCCTTACGCCAAGGTGCAGGCTCATGGCCAGAGCTGTTGTAAAAGCAGTTGTGGCAGGTCATTGAGGTCATTGAAGTGGCAGTCTGGGACCAGTAAGCCCTCATTACTGACCACGTGTGGGAGTAGGACCTGCTGGATCTTGAGAGCCTCCTGCAGTGTATCAGCTGCAAACCATGGTGTCGATGATACTGCGTGGAAATGCACTGCTGTTACTGGGAGCTTTTTTTAATAGATGATGTTTGAAGATCTGGGAACTCTGAGCTTGTCGTGTGTTTCTGTAGTGTGCTTTAGCCAACTTCCAGCCATTTGTGTTGGTAGCCTGCTGAAGTAAATGGCTTTTTGATGATGTGATTCTCTTAAAGGGATCAGTTGATTAAAGTGTTTGTTAAAAGTTCACTGGTCAAGCAACACTTACAAATCCTGTCTTCTTTTGATGGAACTTTAAATAGAAGAGCAACTGTGTACTTGCATCTATCTTTCTGAAAGGAGAAAAAGAAGCTTCCATATTTTCACAGCAGTACTTTAAAAATACGTACCATTGCCTATGGAGCAATACTAACTGTATATTTTCATGTGAGAATTTTGCATTTCCTTTGCAGTGACAATTTACAGTGGAAAAGCGTGTTTATTTTTGGCAATCTTCTCAAAAGAACCCAGATTAAGATCTTTGACCTACAGCTGTTGTAAATGCTAGTCTTTTTGTTCTAAAGCCTTGCAGAGTTGTTCCCTTTTTGTGTTAATTGATTAAAATGTGTGCTGGGTTGGCCCAAGTTCCTCTTGGTAATTGGGTAAAAGTAAACCCCAGAATAGATAGAAAAATCAACACTACATCTTCCTTTCGGGGAAAGTTGATTATTTTTTTGATGGACCTTTTTTGCCTGTTGTGGGCATAGATATATGTATATATATGTGTATTTGTGTGTTGTAGCCTCAAGACCCCTTAGATTGACACTGCACTTCACCAGGTCTGTCTCAATGTTACAGAACAGATGGTTAATTCCAAACCAGGAGAATTAAAGCTGAGTAGCTAAATCTGATCTCCTAAAAACGAGGTTGCCAAAATAAGCTGCTGCATTTGATGTAGCTGCTGAATTGGTCTTTTCTTTGCTACAAAGGCAAACCTGAGTCCAGCGCCTAAATGCAAAAAGGTTGGTCATTTCCAAATGTTTTCAGCTTTCAGTTTCTCTCTGAGCCTGTAACTTGAAGCAGGAAGTTGCTTACATATTGTAGGGGTTCTGGAAGACAAAAAGGCTCATTTCACATCCATTGTTTTTTCTGGGCTTATCGCCGTGGTCCTGGGTTTTTGAAGTAACAGACGAATTGCAGCAGTGGAATGAGGCCGCCGCCTGTTTTTCACGTGCTGTGATTTGCTTTTTTCTTCTAGTTAGGTGATCAGTGAAATGAGAAGAAAAGGGCAAATTGTTAGAAGAAAGAATTTGCCTGTAAACACGCTAATCCTTTCTCTGTCTGTCAGCAAATAGGATAGATAATTTGAGACAGGTGTTGTGCTAGAAGAAACCTTTAGATGTCAAATCCAGCCTGCACACCACAGATCCTGGTTATCTCTGGATAGGGCCTAATAAATATGTACTGATACAAAAGGGATTAAAGCATTTATTTCCTGCATTTACCCTGTTGGGATTATTTCTTAGGGACGCCATTTCACACGAACATACTTTGCTAATTTCAGATGAAACGAGCAGGCTGATGCTCTTTATCTCAGTTTTTGGGGGTTTAAATACTTACAATTCTTATGTGAGCTGCTGAAAGTCATAGTCACTTTTCAGGAATCTCTGACCTTGCAATCCATTTTCCTGTGGTGGATTCATCTTAAAAAGAGTGCTGTATGTGACTTGGGGGGGGTTATTTTTCACTTATATGGTGCTGTAAGATGAGCTCTGGCATTTCTAGGACTACTTTATCTTGAATGATAAGGCCTGGCATCAAGGTAGTGTGATCATTGTATGAAAGTTGGAGACAGCAGCCAAGTTATTTGTGTGTGCTTCTGCCTTGATAAATGCCCTAAAGTTAAAAAAAAAAAAATCAAGCTTCCAAATCTTTATTTGCTTTTGCTACTTCTTTTAATGTTTAACTCTACGAATGGAGCCAGGCAAATGGGTACAAACTGAATCCTTCCTTCCCTTTGATTTACACCACAGGTTCTGCGGGTAGAAATGCACTTGCTGCATAAGCATCAGAAAACTTGTATTTTTGGGGGGTAGGCCACTATTTGCCATGGAGAGAATATTGCTTTACTAGGTTGCATATGTAAATGCTAGGGAAGTTCTTGATTTCCATGGGACTTTTAGGCTTTTCTTAAAAGAATGAGTTTGTTTAGGTTCTTTTAAAATTCTGATTCTTCTCGTTGGTCTGGAGCCTTTTATTTCAGGGATTTTGCCAGCTCTGTTGATGCCATCAGCCACATCCTCAGGCTCTGAAGGTGATGGTCTTAAGAGGGGGAGTTCATTTGAAATCTGTTTGCTGATCTGTGGGTTTGGGCATGGGTTAGGTGTTCACATTGCAACTTGAAATGTCCCCTTCAAACATGGGGGAAGAAGTTCAGGAAGCAGAGAAGCCTTGGCAAAGCTTGGAGGAAGCACCACATTAGGGAAGAAGTTGGCAGAGGCACTGAAGTGTCTGAGAGCAGATGGAGTGTTGTCATCAGCTGCAAAATCAATGTAAATACTTCCAGAAAATTACTCTTCCTCTGCTCTTGCCAAACAGAAGGAACAGGAGCCATAAAAACCATTGGCAAATTGTTTTAGCTGCCAGAGAGCACCCTTGCAGCTGGAATTCTCCCTTGCAGCACTGGGCAGCCACTGCTGCAGGAGCGTTGCATTAGTGGTGATGAAATTCACTTTGTTGTTGTTGTTCCTGCCTGAAGATTTACAGTTGGAAAATCCCACAGTTCTGTTGCTGTCTGGTTCTGTTAGGTCATACCAACAATAAAAATGAGAATTTTGTTAGTGATTGTGCTGTATGGCACAAATTGCCTGTTGAGGGTGGCTCAGCATGGGGCTGTAAAGCAGCTATTTCATGTGTATTAGCATCACGTAAGTGGGAACCAGTCTGTCCTCCCAGATGCACAGTTTTGGGATACTGTCCTGTTTATAAATGTGTCTGGCTGGCTGCTGCTGAATTGATGGCTCTGGTGCCTGTTTAGAAGGGGCTGGCAACCTCTAAATGAAAATGGGGAGCCACAAGGCAGGGTGAGTTAGTGGATCACAAATGTGTGTGGCATTTGTGCCTCTCCTGACCCCTTATTACCCAGGAAAATGAATGTTGAAGTAAAGTGTGGAAGATGGAGAGCGTTGAGTTTTAAATTCTGAAATCCCTGTTTGTACTGATCCAAATTCCATTTCCATGGAAACTGGAAGTTTAGTACTCTCACTTGTCAACTTCAGCTTCTGGCTGGCTTTGGGGAGACTAAAATTGTTCACTTACACGAAATCTTCCAGAACTGAGAGTCATGTCAGGATATTAGCACCAGATATTTTGTGGAGACTGAGAAATTATAACTGTAATTACTCCATGCATTTATTTTCTGAGATGCCTAACTTCTGCTGCTTTCAGATCAGAAATCTGAATGTTCAGACCCTGTGCCATGTTGTCTAATAGTGGAATTGTCATGTGCATAATGTCTAGGATCATAGTTTCTGGTGGGGATGGTTTCTTCATTGCTGGTGTGGTTTTGCAGGTGCTGAATCAAGGCAAATTTATTTAATTAGCTGACTGCAGTAGTGCAGGTGTCCTCCCTTGCTGTGCACACATCATCTGCAGCAACAACTTTACCCCTAAAGACACCATCAATACACACTCTTTCAGGCAACCCTGGGGCTCATTATGAAGATTTTCTGAGTTCTGGTGCTGCCCTTGCCAGCAAAACCAGAGCTGCCAGGCCAGATCTGCGAGAGTTTGTGCTGGCAGAAGGGCTGTGCCAGGCCTGGGAGGGAATCAGCAGAAAGCTGAACTTTCTGGGAAAAGCCCTGAAGGAGCTGATGGCTCTTCCTGCCTCTGAGTGGAATGGAATTGGTGAGATTGTGGAGACTCTAAAGAATGTACCACAATGATGTGGAGCTGAGAGCAGAAACCTGCAGTCCTTTGGTCCGTCAGCAAGTGTGGGAAGGTAACTTTTCTGCTCTTGAAGCTTGGCTGGTGAAGTGAAACTCTTGCTAATGATTTAGACATACTTTTATCAGTGTTCCACTTTCACTTACAGCTGCTTTGGGAGCATTATAATCACTGCAACCCCTGTTTGAAAGCAAGTACTCTTTATGGATTGGCGTTTCTGTGTTTCTGTAACTTTATCTGGAAGAACATGCCACAGTAACAGTATATCGAGTGTGAGGGGAAGCAAGTGTTATGTTAGAGACTTGTAACATGGAGTTTTTTCACTTTTTTCTTGGTGTAGAACAGTAGTGTAAAATCAGTGTAGTAGTGCCTTTGTGGGCTGTTAACTCTGTATGTTTGGGTGCCAGTCCTGCATGTAGCTTCACCAGAAACACTGATGCCAGTTCAGCTCTCATCAGGTGCATTAAACTTCAAGTTCTCTTCTCTGGGTCTTAAAATATTCAGCTGTCAGTCAGGGCAGGTGACCTTCTTCCCTGTAGGTGCTGTGTTCTGTGAGCACAACTGGCTGTCCTGGATGTGTTTGAACAGAAATGTTGAAGGAGAGAGCTCCTCTCACTTCTTCTGTGCAGTAATAAGTCAGTTTGAAAGAAGAGGTAAATAGGTAGGTAAATAGGACTACTTTTAAAACAAAATTTTAAAAAACCCCTAATGTTTCAGCTGTGTAAATAAGCTGTGTAAAACACCAAGGTGCCATTTTGATTTTGCAAAATGAGTAAGGTAGTTCTGAAGCAGTGCCTGAGATCGTGGAAGAGATGTCTTCCAAACAGTTAAGGAAAAAAAAATGTTTACAGTTAAGAATTTAGATGTAATTTTATGCATTTTAAGGTTTCTCTTATCTGGCAGAAGTATCAGGTTGATCATTAGTGTATTTTTTCCTCTGGGTGAGAAAGATAAGTAGTATCAGGAGTGAAAAGGGAGGATCATTTGATTTGCACATTCTCTTCTGTCATGAGCTGGAATTTGCTGGAGATCCGTCTTCCTGCCTGGATTTCTTTAATTCCAGGTGCTTTGTTAGGTCCAGTATGGCAGGCTTGTTTAAGGAGAGGAACATGCAGCATCAGTGCTCTGATGGGCCTTGTCTGTCCTCAGGTACAAGATTCCAGGTTCATTCTAAAATATGGGCAACTCTTCCCTGCTGTGATGGCTGGAATTTGATTGGAATTTGCCAGTATAAACCAGGAGCTGGGAGAAAGAGACTTGGATTTTTCTTACAGCACATACACAAGGTTATGAGAGAAACAGCCAGAAAACAACATAATTAAATAATTCTGATGCGAACTGTAAAGCCAAAAAAATTTATTTGTTTGTATTAAGAAATTTGCCTTATGTTTGAAAGGTGTTGCCATAATGATAATTTGGCAATGGCTTCTGTTCTCTGTTCCAGCAATCAGGAAGTCTAAAAGCTAAAGACAAGTTCTAAAAAGGTACGTGTGCAAGGTAATAAACCTTTACTTAGGGAGAACATTCCCAAACCACCTGGAGCTAAATGCAGGAACATGGAGTAATCTAATGGAGCTTCTAATCTTCTTTGAAATGTTACTTGAGAAGATGCTTTAACATGCAGAAATCCTTATGTTGGTGTTTGTGATCTTGTACATTAATTTAAATGGAGAAATATGAAAACCTGAATGAAACTTTAGCACAGCTTCTCTTCCTGTGTCATGGGTGTTATTTAAAGGATCAACACAGAATATCTGTGTGCCCAGCTGGGCAATTATTCAGCTGCTTGTTTCATGCCTGGTGCTCAGTTCTCCTGTAATTACTTGGCTTCTCACCACTTACAGGTCACAGATTTAAAGAAAAAAGAATTTAAAATCAATAATAATGGAGAAGATGAATATTAGTGCATGGAAGCTTTGTGTGATGGAAGTGTGTCATTACTGACTAGCTCAAAATACTGTGAGATTTCATCCTTTTCACAAGTGGGAGTTACCTTATGTTCTTCTCATTGAAAATGGTTTTCTGTCCATGCTGTTTAATGCAGTTAGAGCATAACAGATTGTTTACCAGTGGTTTTGTTACCTAGGCTGTCTTCAGTGTATGTAGAGAGCCAAGATGCAGGTGAACAACTTCAGAAATACAGAAAGGCTGAACTCTTGTCCACCTTCCTGTAATATGTGTGGATAATAGACCAACAAATCATCGCATATAAACAAATAAATAACAAAATCTGTTTTCTGGTGCTAGTAGTCAGTTGTTGATTGCTGCAAGGAGCTCCTTTTCCTGCCCAGACTCTTAGAGCGGAGATTCTCATTCACGTCATTCTTGGATGCAGTTTGCTCACCAATAGTCACTCTCCTTCCATTATACTCCTTATTTTTAGAAGGCTCAAGGAGTTATGTTGTAATTGAATTACTGTAAAGAGTGTTCTGATCCATTATCTAGCACACACTCAGTCCTGGTCAAGTGACTTTTAATGGCATTAAAAAATAACCTCATTAGTACTCAGAATATATGTGTTTTCCCCAGAATCCTTGTTTAAGGGTGGAAAAAACGGGCAGCATGTCACAGCCTTGTGTTGTAACACAGCTGAGTGAAAAGGGAAGCACTTGGGATGCTCTGGGTCACAGACATTTGGCCATTCTATCCGTAAAACAGGTATGGGCTTGTACTTGAGTGTAACTGATTTTACTTTCTGTGAGTGCTTCACGTACTGTGCTGTGAGCAAAAGCAGACAAAACCACTTCTGCCATGCCTCTCAAACCCATGGGGATGTTGGTAGGGGCAGATCTGCAGTTATATTTGCTTCCAGAAGAAGATGGTAACTTCTAACTCTTGACTCAGAGGAGATAAAGAGCTCTCTTTGCTAATGACAACACTACCTTGGGTTAAAAAAACTGGTTTTGCCTTGTGACTTAGCTCTGAATCTTTTATTTCTAGGGTTTATGTAGACCATAAACCATACTATAAAAATAGCTTTTGGCCTTTCAACTAAAATGCATAAGAAGTCAATTCTGAAGTCCTTAGAATAGTAATTATGGTTGGTTTATGAGCATGTCCTAAACTGATGGATTTCCCCTACACCCCTTTATGACAGTGTACACTGAGCATAGTTCCAGGTTTATTTTAGGCAGTATGTATTTAATTAATGTGGTTGGCTGAACAGAATCAAGCTCTATGCTCCAAATGATTATTCCTTTTGGAGTCTAAACAGCTATTTGAGATATTGTGCCCTACTTTGATTTTAATGTGAAACATTCTTAGAGCTTAACAGTGGTGTCAAGCCATTGCTTAATCTGTTGTTTTCCTTCATATGGTGCATAAAAATGGCATTTTCCCTTCTGTAACTGCATTGTAACTTGCCTTTTGGGGTGTTTGGTATCTGCTTTATTTGGTGCAGCCATGCTGGTTCTGTACTTGGATATGCATCTGTTGTAGCTCTGAACTGGATTGCACGTGCGTTACATCTTCCTGCTGCAAATGGAGATAAAAGATTTGATCTTCCTTTTCCTGCAGCAACAACAGCTAAAATAGTCTGAATGATGGTGAACAGATTTTAGGAAGAAATTGTTTCCTGTGAGGGTGGGGAGGCCCTGGCACAGGTTGCCCAGAGCAGCTGTGGCTGTCCCTGGATCCCTGGAAGTGTCCAAGGCCAGGTTGGATGGGGCGCTGAGCAACCTGGGATAGTGGAGTGGATTGGAACAAGATGATTTTTGGGGTCCATTCCAACCCAAACCACTCTAATTCTAAATGATGCCATGCACCACAGGCACTTCTCTCACATTTTTCAGGTTTTCAGGTTGGTTTGGAGTGAGGCTTTTTGTAGCTGTGTGTTATTGCTGTGACTTTAGAGCACCACTTGTTCTGCTTTATACTTATGAGGAACTTTGTGAACTCTCTTTTCAGTCTAATTCTTGCTGCTTTTTGGATTAAAAAAATGCACAAGAGAGGTTTACTTTCCAAATACACAGCTTTGTTTTGATGTATGAACTTCCAGTTCTAAATGGTGCAATGAAAGCCATTATTTGCATGGGGAAATGGTGGTCTGGGTGGGTTTTACCCTTCAGGTTGCCCTGTGCGGCTTCCATCTACACCATCTAAACCAGGATAACCTCAGACTTCATCCATGGCAAAGCTGCTGCTGCGGGCAAGGGCTTTTCTAGGACATAGGGTGTTGCAATGTTAAATATTATTGCATTTAAATTATATTTTTGTTTCAGCTGTGCAATAATATCCAATGTATGAGACACTCTTATAGTCAAGTGACAGGAGTCTTGCCTTTAGTGCATTAGTCAAGTAATGTAAACCAAATTCACTTAATGTTGGGTAGGAAACAAGCTTGAAATGGAATAACTTGTAAGTTGGATTGCAACCAGCTTGCTACACTGGCAGAAATAAAATAATTATTTGTCTGTTAATGGCAGACTGTCAAGAAAATGCTGATTCTGATTTTAATGCATTTCCAAAACTTATTTATTAAGCATTGCATAACAGCATATTGGGATGTTAACATTGCAGCTTTGGAGGCTTCACTCTAGGAACTGATTTTTAATTTTTTTTTTGTGTTTCCAAGAAGGAAACATAAAGAATATGGGGTTTGTGCTACATGGTGGGGGTTTTTTATTGTGAATATGATTGCTTGGTGAAATGTCCTACCTGTATGCACACTTCTTTTATTATGATGAGTTCTTTTGGAGGTGACTGAACCAATGTTTTTGTCCTGTCTTATATCCACCTTGAAAATATTTTGTGTAGCAAAGAAATAATTTCATGGTGATGCCAGGTCACTTCTAGTAAAATCTAGTAATTGTTCTCACATGGGATATTATGTCCTATGCAAAGTACATGCTTTTCTGCATCAAATTAATCTCAAGGGCAAGAAGGACAAAAATGACTGGAATAGAGAAAGAAGATTTCTTTTTTCAAATAATAAAATGTATTTTCTAAAATGTAACTGAGAAAAATGAACAACAAGAGTGGTTATATTAATGTTGGTGGAGTTTGACGATTTTGTTCCTCTGCTACACATCAAATATAGATAACTCTTGTTGCTCCTAATTGTCATCACTGTTGGGCAGGGCTTGAAAAAAATTTAGCTCCCTCCTCTGAAGATCTGGGCTAATTAAACTTTCATTCATCGTCTGAAACAAAAAAAGTAGTGTTTCACTCTGCTCTTGCCTTCTGCAGAGAAGGTACCAGGAGCATTGGTGTATCCAGTGCGTGGGAACGTGGCACTCCTGGGCTGTTTTGCTGAACACCTGGATTTCCAAAGCCTCTCTCCATCACTTGCAGAGTTGTTCCAGGTTGTATAATGCTTTTTTTGTCCTGCTGAACTCCTGCTCTGGCCATTAGTGGCTCTCCCATTTTCCTGGTGAATGAGTGCCTGAAGAACAGAGTTTCTACCACCAGCACTGTGGGGTGAGGAGATCTTAATTCCTGAAGCAGAATGGTCTCCTTGTAATGTGTCAAATCTTTTTAAGGTTTGGTTCATGGTGTGCCTGTGTTTGGGATTTTTTTTGTGTGTGTGGGTAGCTATTAGATTTTTCTAGATTTAGATTTTTCTATCAGTTCTGGCAGGCTGTTACTTGTGGTCAGGGAAGGTTTGCTCCTGCAAATGCTGATAGGAGCCTGAGATAAGCAGTGAGTCATGTTTGTTTGCTGTGTAGCACAGCGGTGAGTCTTGCTTTGTTTCGTGTTGGTTTTTCCCCTCGTTTCTGAATGCCTGCCGTGAATGTTTGAGAAATCCGATGGAATGCTTTGCCAACCACATTGCTGTAGTCCTTTTCCCAGAATTACTAACTTTCCTGTGATAATCACGTACATACAGAATTATTTTAGAACTGCTTACCTGGCCCCTACATCTCTTCTTTTCCTTGGTGCCTCACAGACCTGGACTAACACAAAGAACAAGGAGCTACAGTGTTCCTGAAAGAAATTTGGCAAAGGAAAGTAGTACTAACCTAAATCTGGTAGATTTGGGGAGCAAAACAAGTCTTTTTGGTGACAAGTTAGAAGTGGCACTGTTACCCCATTGCTCTGTCTTTTCCTTAGCACAGAACATCCACGGGGCAAGTCAAGATTAGGCCCTCATAACCAGTTTGTAGAACATTGTTCTTTTTATAGTACTCCAGAAGTTACCTAATCAGCAGTAGTTTCTGTTGGAAACTCTGATATTGGAAATACAGAGAAATCTCAACATGGGGAGTTGCTGCTGTGGCAGAGAACCAGTCTACAGTATAGAATTATTTAGCTGTAATCGATCAGGTGAAAAATGAATTATTTTTTGAGCTTCTGTCAGCAAAGAGGATTCTCAATCACTGCAGCTGAATTTAATATTGTGTGCAACTGGTGTATTACGTTATAAAGAGTGCTGTAGGTTGATACTTTTTTATGAAGCTGAATAAAATTTTCATTGCTCTAGATGTCTCTTCCAGCTGAAGAGATTGCCTGAGCTCAGATGTTGTCCAGTGATTATAAACAGCAATGTCTAGTAAAAATGTTTGAATGTGGCTTTTAACTCAAAAAATTAAGATGTCCTTAATGTACTGAGAAGTGGCCTGTTTTCTCACCATAAAGTGGGATTTTCACTTAGTATTTGACTAATCTTGGAAACTATGTAAACGTCCTTTAAAGCTTTTAATAGTTTTAATGCATAGCTATGCTAAGTCAACTGAGTTGGTGTGTTCTTAACATAATACTTAAGGATTATTATTAATAACTGAGTGTTCTTTGTGTGTTTTTTTTCACAAAGCATTGTTTTAAAGAGTAAGACGTGCAGATTGCACTTGATGGTGCAACAAGAAAGCACACAATAGAAGGAATACAAATGCAGACCTTCTGATGATATTTGTTTCAGCCCAGTGGAATTTTAGGTGCCTATATGGCATTTCCATAAGGAAATATTTGCCTGCTTAAGGGCATCATTGAGTCACTTTGAGGTAATTACTGGTTTGTGCTGGTTTCTTTGGGGGTGGAATTGTCTTGTTGTTGTGGTAATTAGCAAAGGGATGAACAAACCAGGCAAATTCGTGGTCTATGTGTGTCTTGAGTAAATACAGAAGATTTTGTGAGGATTTTCTTCTTCAGGTCCCAGCTATCCTGTCATGGGATAAGTATTCCCAAGACCTGAGCTTTTTGTTCAGGTGGTTTCATCATTTGCTATCTTCTGAGCCTTTCATTAAGCGGTATGAAACATAAAGCAGAAAAATAGATGTTTTCCTTAAATAATTTTCAGAGGGGTAATGCTGTCCTGTGGGTTTGTGATGGAGTTTGGTCACTATGCAAGTCTTGTGCTCACAGTTTGGTTGTTTGTGTGTCTCAGCTGTCTGGTGTTGTTGTGTAAATACCTGCTGTTCGGATGTAGTAGTAAGAGTATTCTTAAATGGGTTGGCATTAGCCTTTTTGTAGAAACAAGATGTGCATCTCTCAGCCTCCAAAAGCCTTTTAACATTGTTAGTCTTTGTCATTTTTGAAGAAGGTTAAAACATTCTATTCAGCCTCTTTGTTATACTTGCAGTTTCAAAAGCTGTTTCATTGATTGTGTTAGTTTCAGGCAATATTTACGCTTTGCTATTGACTGTTTTGTAAGTTTAGTGTATAGTTGGATTCCATTTGCCCCCAGGGAAGAAGCTCTCCTAACTAAGGCTTTAATTAGCTGTTTCTTGGTTTTCATTGAAATTCTGGAAATCGAAAGTGTGAGAGCTCATCAGAAGTGGTGTCATTTGGATGGGATCTGAGTCAGTGTTAACTAAAATCCTCCCCAAATCCCAGCACAGGAGGGACAGGGAGCTGCTGGAGCCAGGCCAGAGCAGGGACACCAAGGGCATCAGGGATGGAGCAGCTCTGCTGGGAGGAAAGGCTGAGGGAACTGGGATTGCTCAGCCTGGAGAGGAGAAGGCTTTGGGGTGACCTCAGTGTGGCCTTGCAGTGCCTGAAGGGAGCCCACAGGAAAGATGGAGAGAGACTCTTGACAAGGGCCTGGAGTGACAGGGCAAGGGGCAATGGCTTCACACTGACAGAGAGGAGATTTAGTTTGGATATGAGGAAGAAATTGTCCCCTGTGAGGGTGCTGAGGCCCGGGCACAGGTTGCCCAGAGCAGCTGTGGCTGCCCCATCCCTGGAAGTGTCCAAGGCCAGGTTGGATGGGGCTCTGAGCAGCCTGGGATAGTGGCAGGTGTCCCTGCCCATGGCTGGGCTGGGATGGAATCATCTTTAGTGTCCTCTCCATTCCAGGCCATTTTATGATTTTGTGAATTAGATTTGTGATGCCTTGTAACAAAGTGTTTGCTGTTTTGCAAACAGCTAGGTTTGGGGAGGAGGAGAATTTATAAAATTGTGTCTAGATGTAATTGAAAGAAGAACTTTGATGAAAACACATGGAAAAAATGGTAAAGTCATCAAAAGAACCAAACTTACTGTTGTGTATCAGCAGGCCAGGACAGCCTGTTTTTTGGCCACTTGACTTCAGGTCTCCCTTGACTGAGCAGGACTCTGAAAGGTATCTGTACATCTTTACAACATGTTGGTCTTGTGTGTTTGCAGCTCTTTGGCTTTGAACTGCAGAAGTTTGGACCACCCACATGTTGTTACAGTGCATGGGACCTTTTCAAAGGGAATTTGGAGGGTTTGCTGGCCACTGCTCTAAATCAAGAGAGACAGTTCCACAGAAGTCTGAAAACATTGTAACAGACACGATGGGCTTTATTGCTGCTTTTCTCTATCTTGATTATTTTCCTGTTTTTTCTACTAATGGCAGCAGGATCTCAGTCCTGCTTTTGAACTCTGAAGAAATTTTTCCATTTCTTCTGGCTTGTGTTGAGCACTTAATTTCAGGTAATGAGTCGGACAGTCCCCTACCAAAACCAAGCCAACCAAAAAAAAAGGTAAATAAGTAACTGGTTGTTCAACTGGAAGGGAAGGGTCTGAATAGAAGTGTTGACTTCTGCCTTGGTCTGACTCTGGGGTTAATGTAAGGACTTCATTAGTCAGTTAGGAAAACTTAAAAAAGAAAGGATTTCCTGCTTTGAAGATCTTGTGAAGAAAAAAAGCTGTGGGGATGTGAAGATTCTCTCATTCCACTGTTCCAGTGCTTGGAGAGTCTGGTTATCTGGAATCACAGGCTGGTTTGGGTTGGAAGGGAGCTTAAAGATCATCTTGGTCTAAACTTCCTGCCACAGGCAGGGATGCCACCAAGCTTTATTATGTTTGTTTTCACTTTGCTATACAAGATATTTTTTTAACCAGTACATTATCTTCTTTGTTGTGACAAACCTTTTTGTGGTTGCTTTCCTTTTTTATTTGACCTAGTAGACTTGAACAGTCATCTATTAAAGTAGCTTTTCCTTGTCTCCCATCCCATACCTTGCATCTCACCCCCCAAAATATACCTTTTTCAGAGAATTCAAGTACTGACTGATAGGGGTCATGTTTGTATAAGAAAATCTTGGTTTTCATGATTACATTAAAATTATTTACATTTAGCAAGCCCATTGGTTTGAGATGTGAGGAGGTGGATTTAACAGTGACAGCACCAGCCTCTGCCATAAGTGAATGGTGGAACTGGACAGTGAAGTGATGCTTTCTTCTTGATTATTAGTGACCTTTTAAATGTTGAGCTGTGTTGCCAATGACAGAAATTAGGTTGTGTAGTAGATGAAGCAAGAACTTACGTACCTTTATACAATCAAATAAATAAATTTCAGAGACTTTAATGGCATAAATTGCATTTCCTGATAGCTTATGATGAGTTGGCCCTTGTATCTCCCAGGTGCTAATTAACTGCCAGTAAGTGTCCAACTAGAGATTGTAATTAGTTCTGAAACTGCTGTGGCTTGATCACTTTCTGCAGGGTTTCTCCTAAGTTCAAGTGTCAAGAGAGACAAATGCTGTGGCTTTACTTCTTGCTGTTGGGAAAGGAGGCAGTGGATTGCAATAGAGGAATTAACTTTTCTCTCTCTCACATGGCTTGCCTTACACTTGCACCTGTGTGAGGTCCAAATGTACTTGGAATTTGTTGCACAGAGGGTTGATTAAATTTCCTTGGACAGAGGCAGTAAATCCAGCAAAAATCAGCTCCGTGTTTGTCTTCCATTGACTCACAGGTAATTGCAAGGGAAGAAAAAGGATGTTTGGCATCTCTTGACTACATAATGAAGTGAGAGATTAAAGCTCCACATGAAAAGAAATCTGTGATTATGTAATAGCAGTAGCTGCTGTAAGTTGTTTATTTCTTTGGCTAGTAGCTAAGAAATGGTGTATTATAATCCCGATAGTATTTCCTCACACACTCTGGGAGGGGAACACGGTGGCACAGGACAGACATGTTTGATGAAGGACTGATGGAGGGTGCTCATATTCCACGAGGACAAATGCTTGTGGAGGAAGGTGGAAACCTGCAAGCTTTCAGGCCTGGCTTTGCTCTCTGCAGGTGCCATCTGTGATTGTTTTTTACAGCCATGAAACACTTAACAGCTGCACACTTCAGTATTTTACCTCTTATTAGCCAGTGTCTGCTTTCAGTTAAAGACATTTGAAGTTCATTAGATGGAAGCTGTTTGCAGACACAAGTTACCTGGAAGAAATTAATGCTTAACAAACTTACTGTATTGTTCTTATACTGCAATTGAGTTACTTTCAGGGTGTTTCAACATAAACAATGTGAAAACTACATGTTGTTGTCTACTTTTCAATATTTCACATACATTAATGAAGTTTTTTTCAAGACACCATCTCAAATAAAGATCTCTTAATGTATTGAGGATAATATGAAGTCTCTTTGGCCCTTGACCACTTGAACTTTGCCCTATGTACAAAGGCAGAACCAAGAGGTGGGCTTTTGATGGCTCTCATGAGTGAAATTGGTTTTTCTTGGTGATGTCCTTTCCTTCTGGATGAGCACTGGCATGGCCAGGGAGGAATTCACTGGCTCCTTTTATCCTCTCAGCAGTGTAGTTTCATTGGCTCATGCATATTGCTGGACTCTTTGTGAGCTTCTGGCTCTTACAAATGTGGATTTGGTTCCTGACCCAGTTCACTCACAACTGAGATGTGCCACATGGGCCAGGCAGAAATGGAGCAGGCAGGAAGAATGGTACAGTTCAGAATTCTGCTTTCAAGTGTCAGTGGAGCTGTGTGCTTTGGAAACGGGGCAAAGATGAGTTTGTAGCATCAAATGGAAGGCTGCAGCAGTGCACTGCCTGCAAGGTGGCAGTCACAAAAGAGAGCACTGCAGGCCTTTGGAACAGGGGCTGGATTTCTCTGTCACCTGCCAGGTTTTGCTGATTCTGAGAGCACTGTCTTAAGTGCTTTGCTTTGTCCTGTGCAATTCTAAGAAGCTGGAATCGGGGCTATTAGCAGCGGGTTATGACTCCTTGCCAAGAAAAGGGTAATTGAAGTTAACCTTTAAACCCTCTGGAAAATCACTGGTTTGGGTGAGAGCTGTCTTGTATCGAAAGGGTTATTTGGAAATGCACAGCGATGTTGAATGTTCTGCTGATATTACAGACGAAACTAACTTGACACTGGATATTTTTGCTGGCTCGGGTTAATCCTAAACTGAACCAATTTGAATTTACAAACAGTGACTGTTTAATCCTGACATCTTAATTATTTTATGCTCCTGATGTGGGCTCTGCAAACTAACCTACCTTGGTGCTCATGCAAAACCAGGCTAAATCATCAAAGGGATGCTGTGTAAACAACCCAGAGAAGCAGAAAAGAAGGGCTTTGACTTGCAAAGATAGCAGCAGTCTTTCACTATTTTCAAAAATAGAACAGGCTCTCAAGAATTGCCTATAAATTGATATGATGTGGAAATGGAAATTGTCTAGCTGTGCCTAGAAAGTGGAGCATTGTTTACTGAGGAATTGTATTATCAACTGTGAGCAAACTGGAGGGGCTGATGGGTTCTGGCTGTACTGCAGTCACAGGCTGCTTGGTGAGCCACTGCTTTGCCACCAGTGCAGTCATTCTGCTGGCAGGGTCACATGCTCAGTGGTAAAGGAATCATAAAATCTGAATAGCCTGGGTTGGAAGGGACTTTAAAGCTTATCCTGTTCCAATCCCCCTGCCACAGGCGGGGACGCCTTCCGCTATCCCAGGTTTCTCAGAGCCCCGTGCAGCCTGGCCTTGGACACTTCCAGGGGTGGGGCAGCCATAGCTCCTCTGGAAAGGAAGATTTGGGTTTATTTTTCATTAGCTCTACATGGGTTTAACTATACAAATGGAAATAAACCAGAATCTTATTCCATTTTTTTTTTTTTTAGTTACCATTAAATAGACTTATCCTCAAGGAAAGAAATGGAAGCAAATGCCACGTCATTGTACTTCTGTTTTTATGTCCCTTCTGTTGCCTAAATACCTGGATGACTTGCCCAACTGTACTTTTTCAGAGATGTGCATGCTTAATGACATACATGTTTTAACTTGAATCGTTCCTTTAAAATGCCTTCCTGTAGTTCTAACCACTAGGATTAATAACAAGAGCTAACCTCCAACCCAGACAGGTCAGTGGCTATGTGAATAGCCCGGCCTAATCCTGATTTCTGCTAAGTGCTGCTTGACTGTATTTCTCAGTCTCTTGCTCTTTTTCTTTAAATATGCTTTCTCATACATGCTTTTCTGAGAACCACTGCAAAATACTTAGTCATAGGTAGGTATGGCAAGAGTTTGCTGTGTTTGAAGAATTAGTAGTCAAGTGTGAAATTGTGCAGGTAAGGCAGGAATGTAAAGTGAGGGAGCTGCTCTCTTTAAATCAGAAGGCAGACTTGGGTTGACTGTGAGTGGAAAAAAAAGTTTTCAACAACAAAACAAATTCTTGCCATGACTTTCTCTGTTGTTCTGTTGGACAATTACCTTGTGAAGTGAGTCTGAGTGTGTGTAAGTGAACCACAGCAGTGTGGCCAGGGCAGTGTTTTGGGAGGGAATCCTCTGATCAGCAGCTTGTTGGAACCATGGTGCTTCCAGGGCTGCTGAATGAGGCAGAGGAAAGCATTCCTCTTGTCAGTGAGTGTGACACCTCAGTGCCACCTGCCTTGAAAAAAACGAAGACTTCTTGCTGATGAGAAACTCCTGGTTTCTGTGCAATTCCCTGAGTGTTTTCCAGGCACAGCTGTGGGGATGGAGGAGTAGAGTAGGATGTGCAGGTCAGTCTGTGGGTGAGCTGTGATGGTTCTCTGCTGTATCAGCACCCCCTTTTCATCCTGGAGTAAGGGTTCCATGGGCTGTAATCACAGGGGTTGCAAAACAAAGTGTTGGTTTGGAGGAAGAGAAAGCAACGTGCTCTGCCTGTGGGTATTCTGCTCTGATGTCCTCTGAGCTCATGTGCCAGGGCTCTCTTGGCTGTGTTCTTTAAATAAAAAGAAAATAAATCACTGCAAGTGTTTTTGTTCTTCTTTCTCGTTTCTCAACAACTGAACTCTAAAGGCGTAGAAATGTATTAAATGAATTCAAGCCTCTTGTTCCTGGAAAGCAAATGCCCTTCACGTACTTGCAAGGAGACAAATGACAGGCAGAACTCTGGAGATCTCAGTCAAGACTTTTTTTACATCAAGCTGCTTTATAATTTTAATTTCACTCTTCTTGGTTTATGTGTCAACATGTTTTTTTGTAGCACTTGTTTTTCAACACCACAGTAGAGCTTAAAGAACTAGGATACAGTGTTGTGAGCAAGTAAGCAGTAGTTTAGGGCTGGATTTGAAGATAAGCATTTTTTTTTCTCTTCCTGAGAAGAGCTAAATAGCAGTAACAAAGAAGCACCTTCTTTTCTGAGATGCAAATAGTGTTGCTTCAGCTAACACAGGGTATGGGACTTAATGGTGCAGTGAAGTCTGGGCTGGACAAGTCATCTCTCAATTCTATTTGAGGTGTTGGGTTGCTCAGGGAAGAGAGGCAATAAATGTTTTGGATCTTGTCATGACTGGCCACCTTCAACGGTCATGTTGAGGACATGAACAAGTGGCTGCAGTCAGTGAAGACATGAAGAGCTTGATGCTCTTTGTATTGTCCTAATAATGTGTCTTGCTTCCAGTTTGTATCAATTTTGTCCTTGTAGGTAAGAGCAGTAGCCAAAGCAGGGTGGTCCTGTGAATTTGGGAGCACATTCTGTTTATGAATAGGGTCAGAAAGGGCAAAAGAGTGAGCTGGCAGGGGGGAGAACTGCCTTCTCCTCTTCACTGCTGTGCCCATAAATTTTCTTGTCAGCATTCTGTTTTCACACCTGATGCGAAGACACAGTCTTGCACCTGCAGAGCTTCTTGCCACAGGCTTGTACATGAGACTCCAAGCCAGGATGCTGCCTGTCCTGCCTGACTTGTGCCAGGCAAGCTCTCCTCTTGCTAGAAGCCAAACACCAGTCCCAGGTTTATTTTTACATAGGTTATTATATCGCTGCTGAAGGATGACTTCTGATTAGCAGTGATGAGAAGATAATTGGGACCATCTGCCCCAGATGTGGTAAAAGGCCTCCCTAGCTGGCAGCACCTGATCCTCCTCACCACCCTGTCCAAAGCAAACATACCTTTCATCACTACCTCAAGGCATCCACAGATCTGTCTGTACTTCAGATATGATGTTGTATCTGTCTAGGCTGTGGCCTCAAGGCTAATAATTCACATTATAGTGGTGTAGGCTCCAAGTGGTATCTGCAGTCTTTGAGAGTTGTCATTGCCTTGGTAAGAACAGAAGCTAACATCTTGTATCTCCCATTACCCACAAGAACTGACTGAAATGTTCTGACCTTGTTAACATTACAGATGTGTTTCCTTGGAGATAATGACTCAAACTTTCTAAGCTATTCTTTCTGTAATTTTTTCTTCTTTGTGGCTAATTGTTACTTAACAAAGACAGAAAGGGGTATCATTTCAAAGATTTCCTGCTTTTAATCAAGAATGCTGCTTTTCTGTATTTAAAAAACCACAAACACCACCTCCCCCCCTCTGCCCACCCCCTAAAAATCCACCCCACTCCAAGTCTTGAAAAGTGAACTTTGCACCTTTTTAAATGTTCTTTCCCTGTAAGGTCTTTGTCAGTGTCATAAGCTGCTTTGTGTTTCCTGAACTTCATTTAAACAGAGGGTTGGTTTTGCTCACATGAATTGAGGAGCAGTTTTGATCATCTAGTAAGCTGTAGACCACCTGTGAAGAAAATAAAACCTTATTTAAGGTAAAAAGATTTGTTACCATGCCAATCTTGTTTTCCTTCCATGTGAGTGGAAGGGTCACAGTTGCTTTAGAAGTGTGTGACTGAAAGAGACCACCTGAGCTGCAAAGTAATTTCTTGTTCTTCCCAACCTCCTCCTGCACTGCAGACTATTGACTAATAAAAGTTCAGTCAAAGAAGTTTTGGGAAAAGCCTCTATGGGAACAGTTCATCAAAAACAGGCAGTTTGCATTTCCAGCAGTCCCTGGAATGTGTGTTTATTTTGGTGAAAGAATGAGCCTGGTTAGGTCTGAGTTTACTGTTGTTCTCCCTTCTCTCAGAGGAGTGGGAGATCTTTCCACCTGCTGGAAAGGGAGTTTCCCACCTACAGGAGGTAGGAATCTTGCTGCTCTCTGTGTTTCCTCCCTCCCACTGAGTTCCCTGCATGTGCAGTGTGTATTTTCTCCTGATCTGAAGCACACATCATCACCAGCACCATTTTACCAGTGTGGAGGTACCAAAGCAAATGGGTTGTGTAGCAGGTTGGTCATCTTGGTTCACCTAAAAAAGAAACCTGACCTCTGGGGAAGTCCTTTTTTTGTGGCATCTCTTAAAAGAAGCTCTTCCTTTGAGCTATTTGTGGCATTTGCATGTGTGCATCTCCTCAGAGCCTTGTGGGAATAGGCTTTTAATGCCTCTCTTATTTTACCTACTTCTGTTAATTATGTTTTCTTTGTAACTTTTATTTTTTTGAGACAGTATGCTAGCAAACCTAGGCAGCAATTTATGCTATGCCTGCTAAGATTCAGTTCAGCTGGACTCCTTTCTTGTTGGTTTGACTGACTTCTCTTTATTTCTATATCTCTTTGCATTTTATGTGGGGATCTTCTTCTACAAGTACAAACTGGAACTGGGGCTGCAGTGTGAGAACAAAGACCACTTTAGTATTTTCCTTGGGAATTTCATAAAACAAAATACATAAAACATCTCCATTAAAATGTCTGGATTGATGAAGGGAAGAGGGGGAAAAAGGCGCCTTTTCCTCCAGCAGTGGCTTGATTAATGGATTTATTGTTTGTACAGATTTTGTCAGGAAGCCATATGGCTTGAGGAAAACAAAGAGGAAGTGGTTGATGTTGGGAATCTGATTTAATAGGGGTCCCTAAGGACAGAATGTGGCTCTTATCCTTACTCCTTCCCACTCAGTTTGCAGAGTGGTCTGAGAAGAGCTTTAGGGTTTCAGTAGAGCTGCAGATCATGTGGCTCTGTTGGAGTGGAAGTCTCAGTCCCTGCTGCTGGATCAGCATCACGGCCTCTCTGTTCTCAGGTTCAGAATACACCATATGTCCACTTTTGTATAAAGTGTCCTGGGGTAATTAACAAACAGCAGTAATTGAAATGCTTACTATTTGGGTGTTGGCAGTTGATCAGTTTGCAGTATATGAAGACAACTTTGAGCATCTCAAAGTGGGGTTTTCATAGTTTAGGGTGAGATGATTATTTCTCTCTATCGCTCCTTCCCCCAGCAAAATTCAAGCATCTGTGCCTCTGGATTAACTAATTCACCATCTGTATCCTAAAACCAGATTTATTTTCCTAATCTAACTTGTGGAAGTGGGGATTGGTAAGTAACTGGGGCTCAAGCAGTGGTGATTTAACCTGATGTGGTGGGTTAGATAAAAGTTCCACATTTTCTATGACTGTTTGACCCCACTTAGAACCATGTGGTGAATAAACCTGAGCAGAGAACTTAAAGGAATGTTCTCTAATGCAACTGCAATCAAATACATTAAGGAGATTTAACAAGCATATCTTCCTTCTTTTGAATTACAGCTTCTCAGCTGAGAGACATAAACTCACCAAAAATTATTCTGTTCATTTCAGAGCTAGAATAAAAGGCTCATGTGAACTGTTAGTGGGCCTGCAGAGTGGAAAGCATAAAACATGACAAAAACATATTCTGGCAACCCAGGAATTGAATTAATATTGGTTTGTGAATGAAAGCTGCATATTCAGTCAGTCATGGTGGAAATGATTTGATATGTGCCTGAGACTTTTGGAGCTCCTGAATGTCCTATTGTGGACTTTCAGGCTATAATGAGAGAAGCAATTACTCCTGTAGGGCTTTGATGCATCATGTGCATGGTCTAGTATTTTCCAGACCTCCCTTCTTTCCAGATCTTTAAGAGGTTTTTGTTGTTTTCTGATGTCTTATGATGTTCTTACGCTGGAGTTGGTACTTATTACATCTATCCATCACAAAGATATTAGGAGACAAACATTTTGCCTGGACAAAGTTCAGTATCTGGCAACAGTAATAGAGGAGATACTGAAATACCAGTGGAAAGTTTTTCTGATTTAGAGCTGTTTTTCCATGCTGCACTCAATAAAGTTCCAACACATTATAGATACATTCCTTTAAAGTATTATTCAGAAAATCTTTGGTTGTGAAGGCTTAAAAATAACCACATCTCACATGTTCTCCTTGGCTGTAGCATAATATTAGGCAATATCTGTCACAATGATGCTGTTAAACGTTGTTGTAGTAAGCATGTCTTCCAAGCTGATTATTAGTCTTAATCAGCAGTTTGGGATTTGTTACCTTTTGCCCAGTTTGTTTGGCTGTTTGTGCATGCATTGCTCGTGATTCACTGCTGCGAGGGAGTCAGGGTGTGCAGCTCCAGAGCACTTGGAGGGCTGTACATCTGGAAGTGCTCCAGTCTGAGGATTATTTTCCTTAAAAAGAAAATTAGGAAAGAAGATTATTTCACAATCTCCTAGATTTACAATTTACCAGTGGTAGATGCTCGTGACTACCTAATACAGTGCTTAGGGGTTTTTTTGGGTGGTTTGTTTTTATTCCTAATGTTCTGGAAAGTTGTTGAAATGTTGTTTGCCACACTTGGCTATTTATAGCAGGAACATGTCACATCAGGTGTAAGAAGCAGCAAATTAAGAGCAGTATTCCACATTTCTTTTGAACTAACTTCTCAAAAATAAAATACTGCTTGTGTGTACCAGGCTGTTGTAGATCTATAGGTGCCAGGTGAACACTGTGTTTTACCAAAACATTAAAGGAAGGAGGGGGAATAGAACTTCATCCTCAAGATTGTTGTTTCACTAATGTATAACAATATTTCTCTTTTCCTTCTAGGAACTGCCCTGGTCAGCAGAGTGGACACTGATGCCTAGAGTAGCAGATCGTGCATAAGCACTCATCTCTGTCTTCATCTTCAAGTAAGAATTTAGCACCAAAACCCTCCAAGAAAGAGTTTCCCTGCTTCCTTCTGAAGGTACTTACACATAAAGCATTCTGAAAACTCTAAAGCTAAAAGAATCACAGAATGGCCTGGGTTGCAAGGGACCTTAAAGACCATGTCCTTCCACCCCGCTGCCATGAGCAGGGACACCTTCCACTATAGACCAGGTTGCTCAGAGCCCCATCCACCCTGGCCCTGAACTCTTCCAGGGATGGGGCAACTTCGTAAGTTCATCACTCCCCCTTTTTTTCCTGAGATGAGAAATCTGAGCAAAATCCCAGTTCCCCTGCTCTGTGCAACATTTTCTCTAAAGAGAAGAAACAGTCCCCAGTGTTCTGGGCAGACCTGCCCTGACCCTGCTGAGTTTCTGTCTCCTGTGATGGTGTGATCTCCATGGATATGCAGCTTCCTGCTGTATAAGAGGGAGGCCCACAGCTAAGCTGTCACTGGGGAGCGTGGAATGAGAGAAGGCTTTTGTACTTGGCTCCTCTGCTTGTCAGACGACTCTGGGCCACAGATCTTCACTTGAGAAAGAATTTCTTTACTGGAAGGCTTGTCAAGCATTGGAATGGGCTGCCCAGGGAGGAGGCATCACCATCCTTGGAGGTGTTCAAGAAACAACTGGTGCTTTTTCTTTGGTTTGGGTGACAGGGTGGTGTTTCATCAAAGGTTGGACTCCATGATATTGGAGATCTTTTCCAACCTTAATGGTTCTGTGATTCACTGTAAGGAGTTGTCCCCAGCTTGGCCACTCAGACATTGCCAAAAATCAAAAAAAGTTGTTAGGAAAAGTAAACAGTGGCAGGTAGTGTTTTTCCTGACAACATGATGCATCCTTGATAGGAAAAATATCAGAACTTAGACTAAAATATATACTTTGAGATAATGCACTGGTTTATTTTTCATATTGGTTTGATTTTTTTGAGTGCCTTGTTTTATGATGTAGATGAGGCTGGTGAAGCAAGTGAGAAAAACTGAGAATGCAGCTTCTTGTCTGGCTTGTCACCATTTGCAGGCCTTGTTTAAAGCTGATATGCCTTTTGTGCACACATCAGCTTCTCAGTGACTTACCAGTCACACCACCTTTTTCATTTCCATGTGTATATTGCCGTTTTACCACTCCTTCTATTGCAGATGCAGTATTTATAGCAGTATTGTTGATAACTGAAGCAGCTGAGGGACCAACAGAGCTAAATAAATTAAAATGCTTTGTTCATTTGCCACAATGACAGCTTCTCTTATGCTCTGTGTATCAGAGGTACGGATAAGGATAAAGGTACAACAGCTTTATCTTACTACAGGAAAAGCTGAAGCGAAGCATCATTGGATGGATATTTCCATTATCCTCAATATAGTGTAGAAGTAGTAGAAATATCAGTGCACATCTATGAAATGCACTCTCTGTGGTGGAGAGGAGCTTTGCTGAAGGGTGGTACGTGTGTGTGGATGCAGCTGTCCATATGTACAGCACCCAGAATGCTCTGTTGGCTGGAGTCTGGCTTCAGACTTGTCTTAAGCCTCATATTTGAGAGGTGTTTTGGGTTATTCATTAAAGCACTTTCAGCCCCACATTCTAGGCACCTTACGTGTCTCCTTAATTCACATCAGTGGATTGTTTCTAAAGCAAACATTTCCAGAGCGTTAATTGCTGCCTTCAGCCAACAACATCATCTTGCTAAAGGGCTGTGAAGGTTTGTGTGGGGGGTGGTACCAACCATGGGACTGTCCTGCTGGCTTAACCAGAACACAGAATTTAGACAGACACTTGTCTCTTATTTTGCCCAGATGACACTTAGCCAGAGCACATATACATATGTATGTTAACCTGGAACTCCAGGAAGCTTGGAATGTAGTGGTGTTGAGCCAGGTTTTCTTCTGCCAAGTTAAAATACTTAAGGATTTGTTGTTGACTCTGTTTTGAATAAATGCCTTTCAATGGAGCGAGTTTGTGGCTGGCTGCCAGGTGACTGCAGTGTCACTCCTTTATTTGTCACTTTGAAAGAAGTCGCGTGAGTTACTGTCTCTGAATGATTTCATTGTATGAGAGCAGAAGGTATCTGCCTACTGGAAATTCATCAGGATGGTGCCCAGCCTCACATGGGGAGAGTTACTTATTTACCTTCACTTGTTTTGAATAAACCAAGTTTGGGTTTTTTTTGCCTTAAGCATCACTAACGTAATTTGTTGTTGGTACGTGACTTTATTTTGCTGTCTGTTTTGGGCCACAAGACAGGGTCAGCTTGTAGTATGTGTTTTATTAAAACTTTTTTTTCCCCCATATGAAATCATGGAGTAATAATAGATTTTTGTACTTTTAAGGAAAAAAAAATTGAACTTTTATTCAGTGTTAATAAATAAAATGATGAAGAAAAGGAGCTGAACTTACTCTGGCAGCACAAGTGGACATCAAATCGGAGGTGTAACTTTGGGAAATATTTTTCTTTCAATACTTAAACTTTAAATACAAAAAGCAGACAAAAATAGACATAACTTTTTCTTTGAAGTTCAGAGTAGGTCTAACGATGCTTCAAATTGAATTTACTCACAGAATGTCTTGAATACAGTTGACAAAAACATGGTTTTGAGACCCACTTGGAAGCTTTCCCTCGCAGAATGCTACTTTGTTTTTCTGCATGGTGATACTGCATTTTCTGGGATGTTCGATAAGCAACAAAACCAGACTTTGTTAGTTATTGAGCACTGAGACTTAATTTGTATCCTCCCCTGTTTTGTGGCCTGTGTTTGTCATGATTTGGGTATCTTTGACCTACCTGAGCTGGGCAGATACTTCTGCTGGCTGGGCTAAAAAACCTGTGTGCTCCCTTCCAGAACCATATAAACAGAGTGCAATTCCTTTTTCATCCAAGTGCCCCAGGTCATGAATCAGAAAATACTCCATTCATGGAGCTCATGATTTTCTGCTCTTCACCTTTGATTGGCATCCACTGAAAGGCATTAATAGGTGGGAGAAGTTCCTGGGTGCTCCAGAGAGGATCTCTGGCTCAGGGAGAGTTTTGCTCTGATGTGCTGGTGAGTTCTGGTTGAGATGAGGAATAATCTCAAGAGGAAAGTGCTGCCTCTCAGGTTCTCATTGCTTCTCCTGCCTGTCTCAGCTTTGCTGGGTGCACACCGTTCTCCTGCTGCCTGGGCACTGAGTCACTACAGGAAAAAAAAAAAAAGCTTACTTTGACAGTGGTCCTGCTAGGATCCTTGGGTTTTGCTGCATTCTTTGCATTACAAGAGATACTTTTCATCTCTTGTCTCTCTTCCCCACTCCAGAGCTGCACACTGCCCAAAGTGCCTCTTGTTTCCTTGCTGTCTGTGTTGCACTTGTTCAGACTGGTAGGGTAGCAGAGCTGAAATTGAATATACCATGGCATGTGCATCCATTTCTGCTTACTTCCTCACTTGCTCCCAAGTAATAATTTTTATTACATGCAGCATCTTGCTTTCTCATTTAAGGCTTCTTTTCCTTTACTTTATAGTCTTGTGTAAATCTCTCTTTACATAAAACTTGTATCTTATATCCACACCTGAATGGTTTCTTTGCGTTTGGAGCAGCAGTATTTCAAGTATTTGAAATGGATTTCAAGTTGAATACTTTGAAAGTGTTTCTGAAGAAATACAGTGGTCTGATACTTGGAAAAAAAATTTCTTCCAGTGGTTTTTCAGAGTTGGGATTCATCTTGTGCTTGCTAGCTGAGGGCAAACTGAAAATGGAATGTAAGTGGAGACAGGATGTCTGGAAAGGGCAGAAGTATTGATAATAAATGGCAGGGGGGATGGTGTGTGGAAGTGCCACTTAGATGAAGAGACAGGAGTCCCTGGCTTTTCTGCTTCAAAAATACTTGGTTCTTGAGACGTGGGTTGCTGCATCCAAGCCCTGGGTGTTGCAGACGAACCATTTCCTCCTTTTTTTCTTTGATTTATCAAGCTTTACATCCTCTCACTTGCTGTAGAACAGTGGAAAAAACAGAGTTATGCAATTCCTGTGGACTCTAAAGTTAAAATGACTTAGTTTGGGTTTTATTAGTTTATCAATCACTGGGGAATTCTGCAATATTCTAATCTTCATAGTAGCAAAATGTGGAAGACCTCACCTCATGGGTGTTTAATGATTCACTGTTATTAAACATTTGAGAGGAAAAATGTGCTTATTACCCAGCTCAAAAGTTTTCCCACTTTATTTACTGCTGTGTAAACATCAAACTGCAGTTTTTCCCAGTCTGCAGCTGCAAAGATAGTATTGTTTTTTGCACTAATTGCAATGCACATTAGTCATTTCTCTCTCTGACAGGAAAGAAACTCAGCTTTTTGGAGGCATGTCATTTTGATACAATCTCTTCTCTTTGTTCCATGTAGGTTTGGCAGTTCTGCAGACTGCTTCCTACAAAGGATAGTTGCACAATGTTTAAAAATGACAATTTCTGGGCTTTAAAGAAATAGTTTTGAATTGTAGTTGTTAAGGAAACATGCTTTAGTATTTGATATCTTGGAGTGAGGAAAAAAATAGCAGCTAAATGAAGTCAAATGTATCTCATTTGTCAAATTGCAAAAATCTTACAGATACCTGCAAGTTAATATTCAGGTCATTCATAACTAAATAGGAAGAGAAATGTGAGTGCCTGGGTTATCTTGCTCTGTAAGCCTAGCTTTGTACTTCTATAAATAAGACTTTTATAAAGAATAATTTAAGATTTCTTTCATACAACCTTTCGTAGGTCTGAGGAGACTCCTGTAGTTGGATTTTAATTTAAATGTTATGTTTTGGATGTTTTTATGATTTAAAGCATATCATTCATGCTTTAAATTTTGCACAGTTTGAGGTGTTTATTTGCTTACTATCTTATGATTAGCACAAACTTTCTGTGGGCACTTCCCCTTGAGTTCTTTCCAGGATTTAGATTACTTGCTAGGTAATTGTGCATAATAAGCCATTTTGGCCTCCTGATCTTACCTGGTATTTTACACTTCCATAGCTGCATATCAATAAAGATTAGAAATCCCAGCAACCACTTTTTATTTAAAAAAAAACTGGCCAGGGTCTTTTTGTTAAGCTCCCTCACACAGTTCTAAATCCTTAACCCTGTCTATTAACTTACTCAGTGCTGTCAGTGGCTCTCCAGACTGTACCACCTCTCCTCTGTTTCTGTGAAGAAACAATTCCACAGATACTGGGGTGTTTTTAAGTAAAAAAACCAAACAGGGGAAACTAAAAATGTCCTAATCAGATCTCTTGGTTTTGGTTTTTTTTTTCTTTTCTGCTTTCAAAGAGAAATGCAAGCTGGAGTTTGTCCTTCATAAGCAGTGTGATGATAACCCAGAGAGTTCATCACAGCATTCATACAGCAGTGCTGAGATGCTGTGTTGTTTAACTTGGGCTCTGTGTCAGGAAGGCTTCAGGACGGCTTCAGGAAGAATTCCTTCATGGAAATGGTGGTCAGGCATTGGAAGGGGCTGCCCAGGGAGGTGGTGGAGTCACCATCTCTGGAGATTTTTAAGAAAAGACTTGATGTGACACCTAGTTGACAAGGTGGTGATTGGTTAAAGGTTGGACTCAATGATCTTGGAGATCTTTTGCAATGTTAATAATTCTGTATTCTTCAGTACCAGTGTCTGGCATCCCAGGCATCTCATACGTTCAGAAAAGATGGTGAAGATCCACCATGATAGGAGGAACCATGATACAATTCCTTCTGGAGGGATGAGCGTACTTTCCAGAAGGGCTCGATTACGTTGCCCATCTTCTGGGTGCTTTCCAGGAGCTCTTTAAAGCAGAACCGTGCTTGTCTTGGCCTCTCTGAAAGGCAACAGAACCCTCAAAGAGAAGGTGCCCCCTGCCCAAGGTGTGGAGGTGAATAGAGTGAGCTCAATGAGCCCAAAAAGCAGTAGGGTCTCACCTGCTGATCTGTTGTGCTTTGGTAGGTGCTCTGCAGAAGTGGGTTAAGGGACAGTATGAAGGAAGATAAAGAGATTTAAACAGTAACTTGGTGGAGTTGCACTTCCATGTGCATGTCTGAGGTGACTCTGGCGAGTCACCTCAAAGAGTTCACTGGGTAAACAGAGCAAGAAGTGAATAAGAAGGGCAGAAATCAGTGTGGAAGGACTTCCTGAGTGAAAATAAGTGGATCAGGTGAAGAAGGGAGAGGGCTGCTTTGCCCTGCCTGCATTTGGCAAGTCTGCTGACTCCAGAAATCTGGCCTGACATTGTCATGCTTGGCAAATGGATGCAATGGGGTTGCTGACGGTGCAGTGAGGAGGAAGATGTAGCCCTTAGGAGCTGAGATGAAAGCCTGTGACTGCATGGCCAGCTGTGAAAGGCTCTATCTCAGAAAGCGCAAAATGTATATGCTGTCTGAAAATATGGAGGGAAATCAATTCATGGAAATATGTGCTGGTTTAAAAATTGTTGCCATGGACAAAGAAGGCAGGAGCAGGAAAATGAAAACTTTTCCCCCCCCTTGCTGTAGTAAATTTGACCTAACATCTATTTTCCATTGGCGTTGCTGGCTGTGACTTCTGTTAATTGCTGTCAGTTTTTTGGCAGAGAATCATGTTTTTCCTGAAGAGCTCTTTGCTGGGTCTTTCTATGAATGTGTTAGATGATCTTTATAAGACTTCCAAGGGAAAGTGTATTTATTGTGATGTTCATATCTGCACTTCTCACTTCTGGTGTATGTTGGAGTTTAGGTGAGTTTCAGCAAAACTTAGAGAGAATTAGTGGTTTAGAAAGTATGAAGTTTATAACAGTTTCCCTAAAATTATCAGCTGAATAGAGAACCTAAGCATCCTCACCTCCTGAAGTGGAATTTGGTTCCACATCTATTCTGTGCAGTGTGACCAGTTGGACAAAGTTGTGTAGCTTATCTTGGAGCTGCCTGTGGCACTGCTACAGAACTATGGGAATTTCAAACTGAAAGAGAGGGAAATTAGGTGAGATACATGGAAGAAATAATTCCCAGTGAGGCCCTGCCACAGGTTGCCCAGAGCAGCTGTGGCTGCCCCAGCCCTGGAAATGTCCAAGGCCAGGTTGGACAGGGCTCTGAACAGGCTGGGATAGTGGAAGGTGTCCCTGCCCATAGCAGGGGGATGGGAATGAGATGAACTTTTTCCAGCCCAACCTGTTCCATGATTCCATGAATTAAGTAATGCACTTTGAGTATTTCAGCCCATAAGCTATTGCTGTGTGTTATGATTACCTCAGATTTTGCTCTAATAAAACTAGCCAAGCTCACAATTGTCAAGAGAGGAGAAATACTTAAGTGATCCAGCTGAGTCCTATAAATAGAGAATAGAAGAAGCAAAGAAGTTCTTTTGTGCCTGGGGAAATATGGAAGTAAGCACAGCCAAGTGTAAATTTTAGAAAGTGATGGGCTCCCCCCACTCATTTATCTTGCTTAACTGTTTAAAGACTCCTCGTAATAATAAGTTCTGTTCCGTCTTGCAGCCTTTTCTAGGTTGCCAGGAGAGCCACTTGAAATTTCTTAGGTAATGTTTAATGTATAATGTAGCTGCTCACTGAATAAAGCTTTGAGATTATAATTTTTTGGAACAGTTATGTTGGTTAAGTTGGAAGCGCCTCACCTTGTTTCTGTTTCAGAAATTGCATTTCATTAGTGAGATTTTGGTAGTCGTGTCATACCTCGACTTTAAACAATTTGCTTAACTGACTTTTAAAACTCCTGTTAATTCAAATTTAAGTAGATTTCAGTTGCAGGATGTATTTTATTTCCTGCATCCTTCAATGCAAACTTGGAAGGGGAGGAATGGGCTCATTTGTATGCAAGGCTCACCACAATATAGAGGAAGAAGGTGTTGTGTTTTGGTCCAAATCTTGAAATGTAGGAAGTGTAACAAGTTTCTTGTATGTTTCGTTTGGTTTTTTTTATTCTCTGAAATTTGCCCTCAGCTTGCATTTGAGGTGCAGGGAACACCTCTCTGACAGCTGAGACTCAGGGTGCCTGTGGTCAAATGACAAAGCAAATGCTGCGCGTGGGCTTGACTGAAGTGTAAAGAACAGATTCAGCCCTACAAAACCAAGAGTTAATGCAGGTCTTGCCAAAAGGGAGCAGATGAGCTCATTGTCTCATTAGTGTAAATACTGGCAATTACACATGAATGTCTTCAGCTGGGTGTGAGTGTTTGTGGAGGAGCCATGAGGGGAGAGGGGAAGACTTGAACAGGTGGAGCTGTGTCTTCCTTGGAACCACTTTGGAGAATGACCTATTTTGTCCCCTTTGAAGCTAGGGCATCTCGAGGTCTAAGGCAACTTTGAAGTAAGGTGTGTGTATTGTAGCTTTTGTATAAATATTTCCCTGCAATGAACCAGCTTGCCTATTTCTCTGCTCTTTGTTTTCTTTCACTCCCACACACTACTTAGACCATATTAGAGATGTATAGATGTGACTTCCACCTAATGCTGCTGTTTATTAATAAAGTGGTGTGTAATAAAGCTGTTTTCTCAAATGCACTATATATTTGCTACTAATGAGGAACAAATACTTACACAGCTTTGGAAGACATTATGGTGCAGTAAATGTCTGCCTGTTGACTGGGATGATGAATCAGGAGATGTTTATTTAATGCACATGTCTTTTTTTGAGCTGTTTGTCACAGCATTTATATGCAGTTCAGGCTCCTTGGCTAACGTATCTGGAAAAGGATATTCCTCTGCCACAGAATAAATCTGTCCCAGCTGCTGTCTGAACCTCGGCTGTGCTGCCACCAGCTATCCTGCTGGAGCCAGGCCAGAGCAGGGACACCAAGGGGGTCAGAGGGATGGAGCAGCTCTGCTGGGAGGAAAGGCTGAGGGAACTGGGATTGTTCAGCCTGGAGAAGAGAAGGCTTTGGGGTGACCTCATTGTGGCCTTGCAGTGCCTGAAGGGAGCCCACAGGAAAGATGGAGAGAGACTCTTGACAAGGGCCTGGAGTGATGGGACAAGGGCAATGGCTTCACATTGACAGAGAGGAGGTTTAGGTTGGATATGAGGAAGAAATTGTTCCCTGAAAGGCCATGGTGGCCCAGAGCAGCTATGGCTACCCCCGCCCTGGAAGTGTCCAAGGCCAGACTGGACGGAGATCAGAGCACCTGGGATAGTGGAAGGTGTCCATGCCCATGGCAAGGGTTGGTACTGGATGGGCTTTAAGGTCCCTTCCAACCCAGACCATTGTGTAATTCTAGGATCCAGCCCTTCCTAGAACAGTGGTCACCAGTGAGGCTTTCCAGGATGAAACCACTCAATCCTGCCTCTCTAGGATTGTGATGTTTCATACTGACTACTTTGTTTGGTAGTAGCTAAACTAGAGAATGAGGAAAAGGAGTGCTTCGTGTAAAATGAAGGTGATACTTCAGTCCTAATCCTGAAACAGATTCAGGCTTGGGATTTAGTGAGTAAGCCTGCTTGAATTGAATTCACACTTGTATCACAGTAAATCCTGTCTCAAGAGCTGAAAGAAGTGCTGCGTCAGATATTGTTTTGATTTGCTGATACGTATCCCAAATATAATGCTCTTAAGTTTTAAATTTTTAAATTTCTGCTTTAGAAACTCTCTGACTGAAATCTGATAGAAGCAAGGATCCTTGAAACTCTGACTTGAGTGCTGTCACCGTTTCCAAAACACCCTTGGGTTTTTGTACCACAAGTCCATGTGGAGTTCAGATGCTTTTTATATCTAATCTTAGAGAGAGTATTAATTTCAGAGTTGTTGTTCCTGTTTAATTAATTCAATTTCAAGAGTGTGAAACTTACTGCTAGAAATGCAAGGTGATGCTCTCAGCAGTGACCAAATACAAAGGAACTTCAGTAAGCCATCTGTTTCCTTGGCTCACCTGCTCGCTTATTTCCTTTCCAATATTTTGTGGGGATTTGAAAATGTTTTGCAGCACAGTTGGGTCAAGCCTGATAGCTCCAAAGATACCAAGTGTAACAGGCTGTGATAGGAGCGCTATCACTCCAGCCATCCATCAATCAGTGTTTGTGACAGCTGCTTGGAACTCGCTTTTCCATTAAGGCCATGAGAATTTTAGACACGGTTTGTAATCGTGAAGGTTTGTAGCTACGTCATCACTTGTATCCCAAGTTAGATGAATGTTTTGTGCTGTGCTGCAGTTACATCTTTACTAAGTGATGTCTCTGGTTTCTTCAGATTGTCACATGTGATTTAGGTTAAAACACTGTGCAGGGAGATGTCCTAAAGGCTTAACACACTTGCTGAAGTCAGAGATCAGTCTTAGAATTAAAATACTAAAGACAAAAATAAAATTTTCAAGGTGGAAGAATTATTTCAGGTAATAACCGAATATGCCATTAACAAAGTGTGTCTTTGCAAGAGCTGACAGGAAGTGTGGTTGAATGTTTCACCTCTTCCTATCACTCCTCCAACCCCAAAAGAAAACAAGTTAATTCCTCCTAGCTAATTCTCACCAATACAAAGAGAAGAGACACTTTGGTTTTTTCTGTGCTGTAAAGATTGCAGTCAAGGAGAGATTGTAGCTCAGGGAGAGGTCGGGAATGTTCTGTAATTAGGCAAAATACCAGTTGTAGCATTCGTGCTTCAGAACAATGTTTCTTTCCCTCATTTTTTCCCACCAAATTGTTAGCTGTATTGCAGCAGGAGAAATTGCAGTGCAAGCAGCAGTTCCTGTTCTAAGCAGCTGAGGGTTCCTGGATGGAAATCAAGTGGTAATTTGTCTGGGAAACTGCAACTTGGGGAATTTTGGGTTATCCAGAGGCATGATTTCGTGCAGCCTTGGCTGCCAGAAACAACTGCCTGCACGTCAGTGCTTGTACAAACTCCCGTGTTGGTGCTGTCCTCTCACAGGTGAGGGGGGTGTGTGTGTTTAGATATCACCTGTGGCAGCAGGATTTTGGCTGTTTGACACAGATGTCAGACTGTCTTTTGGCCAGTCTCACGGAGGAAAATTCCTTGGTCTTAAACTCTCAAGCTCGTTCTCAACATTGTCATCTTCATGGTTGTGGGACTTCTGGTTTATTTGTTTCAAGCAGTGCTTATTATCTCAGAGCATTCTTCTGGAATAGCAAAAGAATAACCTCCACAAGGGTTAGTCCCACAAAGACACTGGATGCTACCTCTGAGTAAACACCCTTCTTTTCAAAGAAAGTCATGGGCTGATTTCAAACCCACAACCTGTTCCTTTTGGATAGAAGTTTTGCCTGCAGAAGACTTTCACTTGATATTTTTGACTTGAACCTGCCATGAAAATTTTTGCCTGTTTACTGAGGGGAGGCTGCATATCTTGTAGGATATTTCTTCTTCATCAGTCTAAGGGAGGAGGCTTTTTGTTAAATACTAGGGAGCTCCAGTAGCCAATTCTGTATGTGCAGTTAACTTCATCTGGAACACGTTACTTGGCTCTGTACCAGGATTCTTCTGGTGGGGAAGACCTTCCAAATGCATCCCTGTTCATGCTCTTCTGGATGGTTTATAAACTTTCTGGGTAGCTGGACTGGCTTCTTTGTGCTCGTTTGTTTGGTATTTTCCAATCAAGCCTTACTAGCACTGACTAATTTTTCTTATTAATGGCTTACAGCATGGGTGGAACAAGCTGCCTGTTTGTCCAGGGCCCTACCTGGTGTCATAATAGGGGAAAACAAGGAGCACAACTTGGCCATAGTGCACAGGGAATGGAAAACTCCAAATGATGTTTGGTTATTACTAATTACAAATGAAAGCACCCTGACTTTCAAGTGTACTAAACAACATGCTGGTGATTTGCTGGGGCTACAGAAAGTCACTGAAATGGTTGGTTAAAATTCTGCTGCGGCAGGATTTTAGTCCTGATTTGAAGTGCATGATGCTTTCAGGCAGTGTGAACCATCTAAAAAGTAGAAATGAGCTGAAATCGGCACCTTGATTTTAGCTCTCGGGTTTCCTTGTGACTTAACGCTTATGGCAAGATGTCTTGTAAGCATCTGCTTGGAATATTGTTTCTTCTTAAATGCTAGAAAAATCCTTTGCACTTAGTCTGATCTGCTTGTCTTTTGTGAAGCTTCAGCCTTTTCTATATTTTGTAAACAAGTTGTGGAGAGGTAGCTAAATAGTAGCATATATATATATATATGTTATATATATATTTGTGTGTATACATAATATATATGTGTGTGTATATATATATATGCTGGATTCTCTTTATGCTTAAAAACTGAACAAATATCTGAAAGAGCAAGATACCATCAGCCAATTATGATAAAAGGGGAATTTAGGGAAAATGCTTAGTGCATGGTAAACAAAGTAATTGAGGAGGCTTCAGGCAAGGTAATGGAGAAATGGGGGAAGGAAGTAGCTGTGGAATGCCAGATTTCCAGTGCTTGGTTCCAAGCAGAACTCTGTGTGGCTATGGAGCCGATGGCTGACAAACTGGGGAAAAGCTGTGATCACAGGCATGTTTTGGCTGGTGTGCCTCTCAGTAAATTAGTTTTGCATTCCTATTCCCAGTCATTGCTGAAATAAGTTATGCATAAGGTGAACTGGTTTTGAACTTACTGGATTGAGAAACCTGAAGTGAGATTTTTGGTTTTTTCCCAACCCCTCCATTGGCTTCAGAGAGAAATTTGCACAGTATTGGAGGTAAGGTTTATTTTGCCTCCTCTAACAAAAAAGCACAATGTGAATTCTGGGCACAGATTTCAGGTCAAAAAATATAGTTCAGTATAAAAATATTTTTTTTTGAAAAATATATTTGGGGCTGTCAGATGACCCTCAGGGGGGAGGCAAATCAGCTTTTACTGGTATGAAAGTTAACTAACAGCAAATAAAGAACCGGATACCTATGAAGGAAAACCAAAGGCTAATAAAAAGGTGCTACAGAGTTATATTTGGGAGGCAGAGAGAGATAAGCACGTGGCCAGAAAATTTTCTGGTTTTCAGACCTCTCTGTGAACTTCTACTGCACAATCCGAGAAACCAAACCAGTCCTAGATCTGGTTTGTTTGGTTTTTTTTTTTCTCCTTACTACAGATGAGCTTTGCTTAGAAACTCTAATGAGACACAGTGATTTCAGCACAGAGATCTTACATTTCTGATGTGAGTGTATGTTCTTAGTGGCAGGTCCCCAAAGAAATCCTGTGAACAATTGTGGGACACATGGAATCCCAGAATCCATGGAGGAAAAGACCTCTGAGATCATTGACTCCAACCTGTGATGGATCCCCTTGTCAAATAAACCAGAGCACTGACTGCCACGTCCAGTTGTTCCTTGAACACCTCCAGGGATGGGGACTCCACCTGGGCAGCTTTTTTTATTAACACAGTCCTTTAATTCAGCCCTGCCTGTTGGTCTGAGGGATGCACGTACCACAAATTCTTTATTGTATTTAGTCTATTAAAACTACTTGTCCTGTAAGAAGTGAATGGGAATGTTTCCCCTGAGCTTGAACTGATTCAAAGGCACTTTGTTCAGATCATTTGCAGCTTTGGTGAATGCTTTCTTCAAACTTGGAAGTGTCAGCGAATATTTCCTTATTATATGATGCTTCTCTTTAGTCTTTGCTTTTTTTAAAGATGGACTGTAGGAAAACAAATGACCCAACCTGATCTGCACTGAGCACAAGACTGTACATTGTGTGCTGACTGGGGGAAAAAATGCATTTGCTGGCTTGCTAAATTGAGATAATACTTTGGATGTTGACAGACAGAAAAACAATTAGAGCTGTCGGATGCTTTGCTGACGTGTGCGTTGTCACATGGAGAGATGGCTTGGTCAGTGCCAGGAAATCTGAACTGTTCGACCCTCAGCAAGTTATTAAGTTAATTAATAAAGTTCCTTACAGCTGGGCTTGGAATGTGAGGTCTGTTTATTTATGAAGACAACTGGTCCAAGAATAAGTAGTGGAGGTCACTGATGAGGCCTGTGAGGTGTTTTCTTCAGTCAGTGCTATTTTACAGGCTGGTAAAAGATTTTCTTCTGCTTAGTGCAGGGGTCCTCAGACTTTTTAAACAGGGGGCCAGTTCAGTGTCCCTCAGACACTGTCGCGGGCTGGACTATAGTTTGGAAAAAAATGAATTAATTCCTACCACACTGCACATATTTTATTTGTAGTAGTGCACAAAAAACAGGAAAAAGAATGCAATATTTAAAATGAGGAACAATTGTAATCAACAAAAACAAATAATATTTCAATGTGAACTGTGGGCCTGCTTTTGGCTAATGAGATGGTCAATGTTAGGTTCCATATTTGTCACTGCTAGTGGTAGCAAGTGATGCAAGTGTTCATCAGCTAGTTGGGGTCGGATTGGAGATTTCAGATGTTTCATTTGGGAAAAAGTCTGCCCACAGACATAGGTCTGCCAAAGATGGTTGCAATTTTGAGTGCATGATTCCTGAGATTATGAAATGTCTCTTAGGGGAGAGATGCATAGAAATTAGTAAGGCTGCTTGATTTGAATGCATCTTTCAGCGAGTCACAAGTCTGTAGTTCGGCCAATTCCATTTGGTAAATCGGATCAACAGTTTCAATGTCAACAGAAAATGGGTTCCAGAAAAGCTGTATGTCCTGTTCATGGAGACGAAGCTCTTTCAATCTAATTTGAAACTCCTTTTGCAACATTTCTAGTACATCCATACATGTTTTGTTTGGGAATGCAACTGCTGGTTTTTCTGCAGACAGGTTTTGAGTTGTGGGGAGATGGCAGAAGTTTTCCTCCTTTACTTGGTTAATGAGCAGGTCTAATTGGACTTGAAATGCTTTCACATGTGAATACATCTCACAGATGAGCTTCCCCTTTCCTTGAAGCTGGACACTGAAATTGTTGAGTAGCAGAGGAGGAGGGGGCAGCGGCGGTGAGGTTTGTAGCCGAGAGGCGCCCCCTGCGCGGGGCAGGTCGAGGACGGGGCGCTGGTTCCAGCCCAGTCCCGGCGGGTACTTGGGGGCTGCGGAGGGTGGCGAGCGGATTACACGGCAGGAAGTCACCTGCGGCTGCTTGGCTTCCCCCAAAACCCCCGGCGGGGGGGTCTGTAAATACCGGCGGGCCACACTGAGGACCCTGGCGGGCCATATCCAGCCTGCGGGCTGTAGTTTGAGGACCCTTGGCTTAATGTATTGGTACATTAAAATGCTGTTAACCTGACTGAAGTGTTTCTGCATTTGTGCATGGTTAATGCTTGTGCAGATAGAAGTTTTCTTTTAATTACCTAGCTTTATGTGGGAAAATGTTTATCAAAACCTCTTTGGGTTTTCAGGTGCTTGTTCATGTCTCAAAAGACTATTTCTGTATACATTGGTTTTCTTAAAAGCGATCGCTTTTCTGTGTTGGGTGTGCAAGTCTATTTGAGATCTGGTTTTGCTTACAAATTTTACATATACTTCTGAATGGGTAGGTTTGGGCAGGGATTTTGGGGGTGTTTGCTGGCCTGACTTTACTGCTTGGTGCTTTTCTGCTAAAGTTCGTCCTGTTGGTGTGGTGGGATGCCTGTGGCTGTACCAGGTTCTCAGGTTGTTGCTGCCCCAGCCTGTCAGGTGAGATCTTCCAGATCATCATGTGTCAGTATTTGTCATTTGCTGGGCGAACTGTTTGGTTGTAGATGGGAAGTCACTTTTCCCCTCTAGCTGGGGGCTGCAGTGGTGCATCTTTTCGATGCAGGAAGAGATGTTCACATCCCCCGGAGAAAGCAGCTCTGGTTAGACCGTAAATCCGAACAACACTAAGTATTTGCATAGTGTTCTCTGCACCATTTCTGCATCCACGTGCTGCAGTTCTGTTCAATCCATCAGCATCATCAGATTCCATGTTTCTCATTAACTCTACCCTGCCTGTCTTCACTAATCTCCCCTAAATAATTTTCAGATTTCTTTTACTCCATCCCTGTGTTATGCATTTTCCTGGTATGTAATTCTTCAAAAGTATTGTCTCTAGTTTTGTCACTTTATCCATATGGGATTACCTGAGTACATGAGCTTCTTTTATTGTGTTATCACTGTTTATTTTCCCTCTATCTGCTTAAGCAGCCCAGCTGTCTCATTAGGTTTTCTTTGTTTGATTTTGGTTTTTTGTTGTTGCTTGGTTTGTGGGTGGTTTTGGGTGTTTGCTTTCTTGTTAGTTTCTGGGTTTTTTTAGACTTAATCATCGTTATTGGTGGTTTGGTTTTTGTTTAATTTTTGAGGGAATGTCCTGTTCTACAGACAACAATTTTTGTTGGGTTTACTACGAAATTTTTTTGCTTAGTATAATTGCAGTGCCTGTTGAAAAAACCTAGGAAAAGACATTAGACAATGTCTGGTTCCACATAGAACCAGCACAGTGCTGGCAGGGGTTAAATCACCCCTGCAACACTTTCCCTGATGCATCCCCTTGTTTTAGAGGGAGAGAGAAGCAATCTGTCTGCTTGCTTTGCTTTCTAGGTTCTGGTACAAAATGCTGTGGGAATGTTTGTTGGGAATAGGAACCTTCAGCTGCTTCTGCAGGGAGACACAAGTTGGACTCTCATGGATGGCTGTAATTAAAAATGTTTCCCCCTTGTTTTTCTACAGCTCCACCTGCTCGAAATTATTGAACAAACACTGAAATCATCCTGACTAGTCCCTTGAAACATTCAGGCAGCATATAAAGGAATAGGGGCACCTGTTACTGGAAACTGTTACGAGTTTATTCTGGAGTTGTTTATTTAGTGCTATTTCTCTGGGTGCTCTTTTTGTAACAACTCATAAAATTGTAGGAAATAAACTCTAATGTAACTTTGGGTAAGTCTGCAGAAGAAGTAGACATTGTTAAAGCATGGGATCTTAGGATGGAATCATAGAATTATTGAGGTTGAACAAGAACACCAAGTCCAGCCTGTGCCCAGTCCTCGCCTTGTCACCCAGCCCAGAGCACTGAGTGCCACGTCCAGTCCTTCCTTGGACACCTCCAGGGATGGGGACTCCAAACCTCCCTGGGCAGCCCCTTCCAATGCTTGATAAACCTGTCATGATGAAATTCCTCTGCATATCCAGTCTGAGCACAACTTGAGGCTGTTCCCTGGGAGCAGAGCCCAACTTGTCTCTGGCTCTCCCCTCCTGTCAGGGAGTTGCAGAGAGCCAGAAGGTTCCCCCTGAGCCTCCTTTTTGTCCAGGCTGACCCCCCACCCCCCTCAGCTGCTCCTCATCAGACTTGTGCTCCAGCCCCTTCCCCAGCTCCATTCCCTTCCCTGGACATGCTCCAGCCCCTCCATGTCTTTCCTGAAGTGAGAAGGCCAGAACTGGACACAGATTTGAGGTGAGGCCTCACCAGTGCCCATGACGGGCACACTGACTGCCCTGGCTCTCCTGGCTATGTCATTACTGACCCAGCCCAGGTGCCACTGACCTTCTTGCCCACCTGGGCACAGCTGGCTCATGTTCAGCTGCTGTTGACCAGCACCCCCCATCCTTTTCTGCTGGGCACTTTCCAGCCACTCTGGCCCCAGGACGTGTGGATGAGTGGTTCCTGTTGTTGTTTTTCAAGAAAGGAGGGTGTGTTAGTTCTCCTACCTGATAGATGTCAAGGTGAAATTGTCAACTTTTCAGATTGTTGATTCCTTGCTCTAAACACCAGGACTTTTCTCTGTTCCAGCTGCTGCAGGAAGTCAGCTGCTTTGTGTCTGGTGCAGCTGCAAGCATGACTTGACTGATTTGCATTCATGGCTCTTGGATGATCTGGTGAACCATGGAGCTCAAAGTATGGGTGGATGGAGTGCAGAGAATCGTGTGTGGGGTCACCGAAGTCACAACATGCCAGGAAGTTGTAATAGCCCTTGCTCAGGCGATTGGTGAGTACTGCCAGAAGGGAGGTGGGGTGAAGCTTTTTTTGTGAAGGTAAACCCAGGGGAGGTAGGGGAGCACTGGGTACCAGCAGGGCAGAAAATGCAATGCACAGTGGGATAATCTTGCAATGTAAACTTGTAGCCTTGGATTTTTCACCTGCCAGAGAGAGACTGAAAAGAGAGAAAAGAAACATTTTGAAATCTATAACCGTCACTTCAGTAAAAATGTATTCACTAAGTAATAATAATTATGCAGCCATTGGTTGTTGTAAATACAGCTTGGACTAAGGAAGGTGCTAAACTGTCAATATTCTGAGTACCAAAGAAAATATAAAAGCAGTGCGATATAATTGGTTGGCTAATGATGTTCATTGACATTATACCCATTCTAAGTATTTTTAGCTATATTGGGAATAGTATAGATCAATGAAATAGATCCTTCAGAGTCTCCTCTGACTCCTGCATGCCACATAACTCACTGCTCATGAAAGGGTAACTTGGAAGTCTCTACATTGTTAGTCCTTTGCTGAAAAGCTTAGAAGAGAAAAATAATTTTTTTCAGATTCCACAGCAGGAAAGTCTTGTCAGATATTTCACAGTGATTAAAGGCATCCTGAATAAGCCTCAACCTCATCCCATCAGTATTTCCTATGCTGATACTTATTCCTTGCTAAAATGTTGTAATTGGCTTTACATACAATTTAAATTTAGGCATTAAAACCTATGTTTTACCTAAAACTAATAGTTTAAAGGTGAGCTTCTGCATTTTTCAGTATGCCAGCTGTTTTGCAAGATTAGTATTAGTAGTGTGACTTAATTTGAAAATAATAATTTTCTAATAAAAAGCAAGTTAGGTCTATGAATATCAACAAGGTATTCTCCCTGTAAGCCCAATGTCAATTTCTCTGAAATTGATGTTTATTTATTTAAGTGTTAAACTTCTTAACAGAATTTCTCTTTACTTACATCTGATGAAGTGGAAGACTGGGATTTATTTATTTTATACTTTAAGAGGTTTGAACAAAATGCTAGCATGTGCTTATCTATATGCACCAAATGCTTTTTAAAGCTTCATTCAAAATTTGTAGAAAGCCAGTTTGTCTCTCAAATCTTGTAGTTGGTGTTAAACTGTTAAATGTTTCTTTACTGGTTTAGTTGCAGCTTTTTGTTTAATGGTAATTGGTTCATCAGTTGCTTCCACATCTCATTTTCTGCCTGCAGGTTTTTTGAGAAACAATTCTGCTAGCATGATCGTTTTCTAGTCATGATTAAGTGATACGTTTAGAAATAATAAAATGGTTGTGATACTTTAGTTCTTCACTTTGCTTTCAATATCCCTTTCATTCTGTTTCCTTTGCCTTCTCCCACAGAAATATCAGACTTCCAGTTCTAGACAGTAATTGAATGTTCTCCTGTGTAATTTCTCCTTGGGTTTTCTTCTGTATCCTCAGTTACTAGCCTGAACTCTGTAAAGACTCCCTCAGCCTTGGAAACACACACAGGTTTTGTCAGCTCTGCAGACTTCCTTTTCTGTAACACGTCACCAATTTGTCTGGGACAGGCGACTCTGCTTCCATGCTGAGATAAATTTCAGCTGCAACCAGAGCCAAATCAAGATCATCCCTTGGAAATGCCTTCCCAAGGCAAATACCCTCTCTAGAAGACCCGCAGAACAATTGCCCTCTCACTGGGGCAGCTAGGACGGTATCAAGCAGCATATAAATTACACCTGTGTGTCTTTGGCAGGGAGGGCTTTCCCAGTGCTCCTGTCAGGCCATTCATCAGGACAGAACCATCTGGCTGCCCCTGTGATTTGGCTGTGTGTCCCAGCTTACCAGGAGTAATTGTCACTTGAATTTGAATGGCAGTCTATGAAAATGGATCACTCTAGCTCTCACCTGACATTTGGTGGTGAAAAGTAGCCAGTCTTAGTTGGCTTCCTCCTCTCTTGGCTCTGATGGGATTTTCCACTTTGCAGTCTGGCTCCTTCAGCAGTCACATAACTTGGCTGCGCTCAGGACTATTTTGTCTGTCTGTAAAGTTTCTGAGATAGTCCTTTTGTTTTATTGTGCCTTACAGTTTATTACTAGGTCCTTGACTTAAAGCTTACAACACAGGCAACACAGTCTTCTTCACTGAGCCTGAAATGTGAATTGCAAGAAACACATTTTCTTGAAGTGCAGTGTCTGGAATATCTACAAACTGGCTTATTTTACAGCCATATCCACTGAGGAAAGCACAGCCAAAGATACCTGGATTAAGACATCCATAGTTAAGAAGCTTCTCATGGACAAATGAAGCTGCCTTTCTTCTAGACATGTGAAAAATAAAGCTTTGTCCTATATTTGAAAAGTAGAAAGATCAAAATTAGTATAGAGCTGTGGTTAGAAGGCATCTTTGGACAGTATCCAACTCTGCTGCTCAAAGCAGGGCCAGGCAGAGCAAGTTGCTCAGGACCAGGGGCAGTTGGGTTCTGGATGTGCACAAGTGTGAAGACCTGACTTGCAGCAGTGTTCACTCACCCTAGCAGTCAGTGTGTTGTCCTTAAATGGAATTTCTTGTATTTTAAGAAGTGCCTTTTGCTGTCACTTGATCAAATGCAGGGCCCTGTCTCCTGATCTCCTGCTGTGATAAAAGCAACAAGGAGGTTTCCATCTATGCACTTTCTAACTCTTCCCCCATGTCATGAAAATTCAGTAACAACTTCAGGATACAAAAGTTTATTGGGTTTTTTTGTTGCCGTTTTATTTTTTTATGTTCAAGGGCTATTTTAGCATTAAAAAATCAAGTTATACTGGGCTATGAGCCTTTGTAAGAGGTTCTGTCCCATAACCAGTGTCTAATCCTTTGGCCATGACGTTCTGTCACTTAACTTGCCTGGCTAATGCTCTTTGATTCCTTAGAAATTGGAGCTCTTCCAGTAAAAAGCCTCTCTTTGGGGCTGTACTCCTGATAAATTACATCTGTGTAACCTGTTTTTGCACTGTGAGCTCCTTCTCTTTCCCCCACTGCCCATCTCTTGATCACTGTAGAACAGGAAATGACTACCCAAAGTAAGAGTTTTAGGGTTTTTTGGTTGGTTGTGGGTTTTTTTGTTGGTGCTTTTTTTTTTGTTTAGTTTTGTTTTTTCTTAATTTCTGTTTGGATTGAAGTTAAATCTCAATCTCAAATGCCCCCAAATTCTTTAAAACAAAAGAAAAAAAAATGGGAGAGTTATTTCCTTTGGTGCCCCGACAAAGCTCATGTTTAAAAATGTGTATGTAATTTATTGAATGCAAGAGAGAATAATATCAGTTGGATATAACTTTGGATACTAAAATTGTCTGTATCTGTAACTGAGAAGGAGTTGGAATTGCCTTAGCTGGAGGGCGGGTCGCCGGAATTCTGTTCAAGACAGACATAAAACTATTCAGTTACAAGTTTCCAGAGAGTGAAATCATCTCTCACGGGGATCTTGAAGAACACTTGATGCTACCTTTTATGAGTTTTATCTAGGTCTGCTTTATTTTCAACTCAAGCTGTTTGCAAGTAACAAAGAAGATTTAGCTTTTTAATACAAATAAGAGAAGTGATTGTTTCATCATGAGAAACAAAGCCCTCACCAAAACAAAAATACACCTCAGCACACAGTTTAAATAGAGAACCATGAGTCTTGTTTTAAAAATATTTTTGCCAGGAGAGATGAGCTTTTCCAAGATTCATCCACGTCTCTTTTAAAAATGTGCATTTGACAGTGCATTCTCCACTATGTGCATTCTGTGAAAACCAGAATGGCTTCATATAAACATTGCTTGGTCATTTTGATTCCTCTTCATAATTTGGACAACTGAAAAAAAAGTAAAAAGAGAGTTGTTGATACTTTTAAACTTTGTGTGTGATGAGATGGTTTATGAATCCAGCCAAAGGCGTGTTTTGAATATGTGTGAGCATAGTGACTCCTCTCAAAAAATCATTGTAAGAGTGAGGGGGAAAGCAGGTGTATCCTAAAGAAAGTGAGCTAAGCATTTTAGCTGATGGTTTAGGGAAATGTGGTTTAACTTCAGATTTTTTTTTAATTGGCTTTTACTGGTTGTTTTCCATTCAAACATGGAAAAAAAAAATCTTCCAAAGGAATGTGGTGACAAATAGTGCAATCAGAAATACACTTGTCCTGTTCCTTCAGAAGTGCTGCTCTCCCACTTCCAGCCCCCGTGAGTATTTTCATTGCATTTGTTGTGATTTCTTTTACCCCTAGAGCCTAGAACACATCTCCTCTACTCAGAATGACATGTTTGTTTCCTAGAAAGAGCATATTTCAGTCTAGAGACATGAAGCTTGAATTTCTTACCAAAAGAAACCTTCTGCCCTCCTCCCTGTAATTTTTCTGTGGCAAATAATTAAATTGGCAGACTTGCTTTAAATAGTGCTGTGGATTTTGGTGCTTCTGGCTGGAGAATATGAACAGCACTTCACTGAACAAGAAGTACAACTGTCTCTTTTTAAAATCAAACATATGCAGCCATCAGGGTTCTTTTTTTAATTATTCCAGTTGAATATTTTCCTCAAAGATAAATGGAGTGTATTTATTAAAATGTCAGTGCTGTCTCAAACATGCGTTAGAGCATTGTAAGGCTCAGCCACAGTTGTACCTGGAAAGATCAAACCACTTCTCTTGCAAAACCATATAGTGACAGGACAAGGGGGAATGGCTTCGCACTGACAGAGGAGGTTTAGATTGGATATTAGAAAGAAATTGTTCCCTGTGAGGGTGGTGAGGCCCTGGTACAGGTTTTCCAGAGAAGCTGTGGCTGCCCCATCCCTGACAGTGTCCAAGGCCAGGCTGGATGGGGCTCTGAGCAAGCTGGGATAGTGGGAGGTGTCTCTGCTAAGGATCTGCTTAGAATCTCTGATTTTTCAACCCCAAGATTTCATTCTCTGCCACTTCAAATAGTGGCATTAAGAGGGATAGTAAGTACAAGAAATCTGTGCTTTGTGGTGATCCCGTGGTGTGATCATATAAACCTTCTGGTTCAGAAATCTGAACTCATTGAGAGGGACCTGGGCTGCTGGATGTGCTTTGCCATGTGTTGCTCTGTGACCTCAGCCAAACTTCCCCATTGTTTCACCTATTTAGGACACAGCTCTAAAATAAGTGTGGTACCTCGGGGTGCTTGGAGAAAAGGCAGTTGAAAGTATGAAGTGATGACTGAGAGCTTTGTTCGGTCGGGTTGTGATAAACTCCTGCATACCTTTTTTTTGAGAGCAAGGATAATAGTAATGAACTAAGGCTCCAGTCCTGGTAAAGACATGGAGAGATTGCTGTGCCTGGAGAACTCAGCAGACCTTCAATGGAGCCTCTGTGGTATTTCTCCCTAGGACTGGACTCCTCCTCTCACTCTTTATTTTCTGTTGTATTTCATACCTGTGGTTGCGAAATATAGCATGAGTTAAGAAATCTGAGTAATGCAAACCCTAACCTCTGTTTTGAAGGGTGGGGGTTTTTTTCTCTAAATCTCAGGTTTTTAATGGGTTCTCAGGTAGCCAGAATGGTAATTTTTTTTTTAAATTGCTATGGATGTTAACTTAAGTATCACATAATGCATGAAATGTCAGCTTCATATTTCAAAGATACTGAGTTCAAATCATCCTGGGTTGATTAAAATTGCCAGCAGTTACTTTTCTGTCAGTGCTGTTAAAGATTCTGGAGTTAATGCTGTTGTCTCTTCAGTAAGGCAGAGCATTTTCACCCACGTGTTCCACATATTAAGAGTTCTTAGAAGATTTTACCCACATGCAATTACTTTTTCTTTGCATTGTCTTGTTAAGGAAGACAGCTGAGGGCTGGAAGGCTGTCTCTGGGAAACCAAGTGGGTCAGAAAGCTGTATCCACATTGTGGAGGGCATGCATTTTTCAGTGCTCTGGGCAGTCTGAGTTTGGCTTGAGCCAAACGTTGGCAGGTCTGGCTTTACCTCCATGGAGACCTGTGTGGAGAGAGGTGACAGTGTGTTTATTCTTATGCACTGTGGTAAGTCTGGGGTGCTCATTCAGATTCAGCTGAAGATTGAGATTAGTGTGACTTCCCTTTTAGTGTGGCTGTCTTAAAACTTGTCTTAGATGCAGATTTTCTTTTTTACCTTCCCCCCCCCCCCAAATTGTCCAGAGTGCCACATTGCAGGGCAGGCTCTTAGCACAGCTGCTGTGCAGCAGAGGTAATGAGACCCCTGGAGAAAATGGGAGCTAGGAATGTGCCTGCCAGAGAACTTCCCTGGCACTGAGTGCATCCTGGTGGTGTCAAGAAAAGAGGAGAAACTGGGAGCAAAACTGCATTGAAGGGTTTGAGAGCAAGGCCTGTGAAGAGCAGCTGAAGAAGCTGTGGGGGCTCAGCCTGGAGTAAAGGAGGCTCGGGGGGACCTTCTGGCTCTGCACAACTCCCTGACAGGAGGGGGCAGCCGAGGGAAGTCAGGCTCTGCTCCCAGGGAACAGGGACAGGAGGCGAGGGAACAGCTTCAAGCTGTACGAGGGAAGGTTCAGGTTGGACATCAGCAGGAATTTCTTCATGGAATAGATTAAGCATTGGAAGGGACTGCTCAGGGAGGTTTGGAGTCCCCATCTCTGGAGGTGTCCAGGGAATGACTGGATGTGGCACTCAGTGCTCTGGGCTGGGTGGCAAGGTGGGCATCGGGCACAGCTTGGACTTGATGATTTTGGAGGTCTTTTCCAGTCTAAATGATTCTATGACCTTTGGGTGACAAAGACCTGCTCCTGCCCACCTGAACCCTTTTTCTAGGGAAAGAGAGGTACCCTGATGTTTAAGACTGCTCATCCCACCACTTGTCCTAGAAATTGTGTGAGATCAGGGCAATGAGTCACCTGCTTGCAATGGCTCATTGCTGTATGTCCTGACTCTGAAGCATGGTAGACACTTAATGGAAAGGTGGATCTTGCTTGGAGCTTGGCATAAACGTTTGTAGCCTGATGGGAAAGATAAGGTACAGATAGATTTTTTTCATGGTGTATAATACTACCTGCATGGCAAAAAAAAAAAAAAATGTAGTGCCTGAAATGCTTTGCTTGTAGAGGATAATGGACTTTTGGGTGGGAGTAATGGGATGAATCATTTCTGTCCTGAAAAAGAGAATTGATGACCTCTCAGGTTACAGTCCTGCCAAGAGTGTTACTACTGCTGCTTTCCTTTGGAGTTTCATTTTCACTTTTGGCAGCAGAAATGGTAGCTCTGTCTACTGTGTCAGCTGCAAATACTAAATTTGAGCATATAGAGGACCTTAAAGTGAGTAATGTTGTCTTACTACCTTCATGGAGTATAATTCAAAAATCTGCCTCTTGAGAGTCTAAAAAATGTTCATTACCTTGTACCTATATTTCATTAGTTTAATCACTGTTTGTTGTGATGGAATCTGTTTTTAAATTAGCAAATTACATCAATCCCAAGCTAAGACTTCAGTGGCTGGGCACATGACATAGGCACTTGAGTCCAGAGCTTGTGTTTGGCTGTGTGGCAGAGTCAGATCGAGGACACTGAGTGCAGTTTGCCATTTAATGTCACAGGAAATCCAAGTTCAAACCACCCATGACAGCTATTTGCAGGCTGTCAGAACATCAGCTTTCTGGAGTCCATATATTTCCTTTTTTGATATCTCTCAATTTTGAAATAAATTATTCCTTTGAAGTTGTTCCTGTATTAATAGAACCTGTGATAAATTTGTGTGCTTAGGGAGCTGTAGGTGGAAACTTAAGCTATTAACCTTAACACTGCCCTTTGTGCAGCTGCAGTGTGCTTTAGTGTTGTAAACATGTATCTGTTTCTGTTATTGCTTGTCATTTGCTGTCTGCGGAACAGATACAAGTTCGTGGTGATTTTTTTGAGATGGTGATACCATATGGTATGTGTAGAGTCTCCATTCTGGGGACCATGTAGTAATCACAGAATGGGCTGGGTTGGAAGGGACTCTAAAGATCATCCTATCCCAGCACCCTGCCATGGGCAGGAACACCTTCCACTATCCCAGGTTGCTCAGAACCTCATCTGGCCTTGGACACTTCCAGGGATGGGGCAGCCACAGCTTCTCTGGACAACCTGTGCCAGGGCCTCAGCACCCTCACAGGGAACAATTTCTGCCTCATGTCCAATCTAAACCTCCTCTCTGTCACTTTGAAGCCATTGCCCCTTGTGCTGTCACTCCAGGCCCTTGTCAAGAGTCTCTCTCCATCTTTCCCGTGGGCTCCCTTCAGGCACTGCAAGGCCACAATGAGGTCACTCCAAAGCCTTCTCTTCTCCAGGCTGAGCAATCCCAGTTCCCTCAGCCTTTCCTCCCAGCAGAGCTGCTCCATCTCTCCGATACCCTTGGTGTCCCTGCTCTGGCCTGGCTCCAGCAGCTCCCTGTCCCTCCTGTGCTGGGCCCAGGGCTGGATGCAGCCCTGCAGGGGGGTCTCAGCAGAGTGGAGCAGAAAGGAGCCACCTTTCTCCTGCTGCCCATGAAGTAGCTAGACCCTAAAATAGGGTGCAGAGGTTCTGTCCTTTCTCCAGCCCTTGAATTCCTGTTTTCTGAAGAGGAAACCACAGAACACAGCACTGCTTGTGCTTTTTTGGGCCTGTCTAGATGGTTTTCTCTACCATTCCCATCAATACAAGGCTTTGATAGAAAAAAAAAAAGTCCAATGTGTTCTAGTTGCAGTTAAAGAAAAGTTTTATTTCAGAAGTTTTAGGGGGACTCACTGCTGAACTGGTCACCGAACCTTCCCTGGAGATACCACAAAATTCTGGGTGGGATTCAATATAATACTCAGCTGGGAGAAACACACTGTAATTTAAGGAATGCCATACATTGCTGATACATGACCATCACCTGAATGCGAATGTAACTTAATTTTTAAAATAATAAGGTTGCATGAATGAAAGTGGACTGAGTTCTGCCAGGTGCTTTTTGTGTCCAGAAGCTTGTGGACAACACACAGGGCAAGAGGCAGCATGCAGGCGTCGAACTGTGCCTTGTCAACAACCCAGGCAAGCTGCTTTCTCCATGTCAGTGGTGGCTGCACATCAAAACCAGCAGTTTGCTACAGAGACGCCTGTGTTCTGAAATACTCTGTCATTAGTTCTGAATTAACTCATTCACCCTTTCATTTGTGAATTAATCCCCTCTAATGCAGGCAAACATCACAGTTGTGGTTGTCTGGGTATTGTTAATCTGCGTCATGCACAGGCTGAGCACTAGACCTGGGTAATGACCTTGGAAGGGAACAGCTTTATTTTAGAGCAATCCTGAGCTCCAGGTGTGGTTGTTGAACTGTGCAAGTATTACTTCTACAAAACACTTTCTTTTATGTGGATCTTGGGTAGTGAGTTCATTATTTAGGGCTGCATGTTCATTTGGAACCCTAAGCTAAGACGAAAATAGTTCTTGGCAAGTCTGTGCTTAATTCTTTAATTTGTTTTTGGTCAAAGTTGTTAGAACTTTATTCTCCTCCCCCCTCTTTTTTCTTTTCCTTTTTTTCCTTTTGTCTCCTGTTACATTTCTTTTAAGTAATGAATTTAATAGCAGAGTGAATAGAAACTGCACTCTGCTCGCTCCCCTAGTGGTACCTACTCCAGTTTGCAATTTCAGGACTTCTTTGAACTTCATTGATTCTGACACAACATGAACATTAGTAGCACAACCATGATTACAAGCTGGAAACTTCTAAGATGAAAAAAAACAGCAGTGAAGTGCAGCCTTTGTCCTGGGGTATGTTTTTACTTATTTTTTTTTCTCCAGGATTTGTTGTTCGTATGCTATGGCAAACAGTAGTAGGTTTATTTTTCCTGTAACAACACCAATGCCTACTACAAATTATAAATCTTCATGGATCAATTAGCAGTATTGTAAGTTAGCAAAAATCTCTCACTTTATACCATATACCTTTATAAACTTGATTTTGAAGAACCTTATTAGAATAAGCCTTAAATCTCTTTCTGAGAGTGTTAGCCCAGCATGTTAGTACGCTGATAGGTTTGGGGGTTTTTTCCCACTTTTTCCCCCAGTCCCTACCCAAAGTCATTTATTTATGTGGCATTCAGGGTGGTGGATTGCTGTTCTCATCCTGCCTGCCTTGTTCTGCTGACTTACATCAGCCAAATCTTTCAGCCCTCACTCTTAACTTGGAAGTGAACATGGACATTTTGGTCTCTGACTGGGCCAGCCAATCCCTCTGGGATGAGCCACGCGCTAAAGCCACCTGTTCTCCAGGTGATGCCTCTGCAGACAATTTTTTTTCTTGCTCTTTGCTTTGGGAGCTAGTTGTGAGAAAGTGAGAGCAGAGGAACATTTCCAACGCAGTAGCTGTAGCCCAGGAAGCTCTTTAGAAGGCAGTGTCCCATTTTATAGGAGTACATGGTGTGTTAATCACCACTGTGCAGCTTGTTTCCTACAAATCTGAAGTGAGGAGTCCATGTGAATGTTGTGACTGGAGGTCAGGGGCAGATCTCCAGCCTGAGATTAGGATATTTTTGTCCCTTTGAGAAAAGTGTGATGGTTGGGCAGGTAGTATAAGGTAAGAGGACACCTCTGATAACCACTGATCACTACATTTCTTCCAACCCCTCTCTTCTGTAGTTGCATATATGACAGGTATTTCAGACTTCTATGTGCTGAAATAAATCATTTGAATGATCATTTCTCATGAAAATGAATGTAGGTAATGCATTAAAGTAGCTAATGATGTTTTTAAGGTTAATCACAATTGTGGAGCTGTTCAGAAATTCATTAGCATCAAATGCTTTAAAAGCAGTTGATCTTTCCCACCTTTTTGTAGATAATGTTGTGGCTTTTAAGTGAGGTTACTTTGATGGGGAAACTCTTCTGGAGTGGGTGAATGCTATATTTCAGAGTAGTGAGAGTACTTAGAAAAATATCCCATAGGGGGTGTTGGAGGAGGAAGGCTGCTGAGCTGAATTTAAGTGTGTTTGATAAGAACACAAATGACGCCATGAACATAAGTTCTGTTGTCAATAGAGCGCTCAGAAAAACTCTCAACACTTAGGAAAGGACTCAAGCTTCTACCTGAAGGCTGGGTTACCTCAGTGGGGATGTGGGAGCTGCTGTTACAGACGACTAGATTGTGTAATTGCTCGTTTGCAGTTTCAGCAGCCTCTGCTGCTCTTGTCCCTGTGCTCTCCTCAGCGAAGGTTTGTCACATCAGCAGCACTGCCACGGGCATCACAGACTGTGGCCCAGGCTGGATCAGTGTCTGAGCGAACTGGAGGGCATCAACAGGGGAGCTGAGGCTCTGTCAGTCATGAACAGCTGCCTCTGACTGATGGAAGTTTAACAGCAAGTTTAACACTCTGCCTCTACATTTGATATTTCTTCATGGCTGTATGAAAGCTCTGGGACTCCTGTTCTTGTTTTCTTGGTCTAGAGGTTTACGTTGGGTGTATTTATGTGGTGGTTACCAACACTGCCGGGTCACTTGCTTTACTCTTCCCTGTGAGGGTGCTGAGGCCCTGCACAGGTTGCCCAGAGAAGCTGTGGCTGCCCCTGGATCCCTGGAAGTGCGAAGGCCAGGTTCGATGTGGCTCTGAGCAACCTGGGATAGTGGAAGGTGTCCCTGCGCTTGGCAGGGTGCTGGACCTGGATGATCTTTAGGTCCATTCCAACCCAAACCATTGTGCGATTCCGTGCATCTCAGCCCCTCCCAGCCTGCCGGCAGCCCCGGGGTTGCGCAGTTCTGCCAGTTCTCACGGTGCCGATCTTTCTTCACTGCTGCCGCTCCCGCCCTGCCCGGGGAGGGTTTAGAGGCGAACTCGGTGATGTGCGGGCACCGTGAGGGAGGCAGCGCGTGCTCCGACAGGGGCAGGTGCGCTGAAACAGCCGGTGGGGGGCGAGAGGGTCCTGTCCCGCCGTGTCCCCCTGTGTCCCGGTGCTGTCCCGCCGTGTCCCGCGGCCAGCCCTCACGGGCGGAGCGCGGCGCGGTGGCGCCCCCCCGCGGCCGCGCTGACGCTGTGCTCCCTTGCAGGGCGCACCGGGCGCTACACGCTGATCGAGAAGTGGCGGGACACGGAGCGGCACCTGGCGCCGCACGAGAACCCCATCGTGTCCCTCAACAAGTGGGGACAGTACGCCAGCGACGTGCAGCTGATCCTGCGGCGCACCGGGCCCTCCCTGAGCGAGCGGCCCACGTCGGACAGCGTGGCACGCATCCCCGAGAGGACTCTGTACCGGCAGAGCTTGCCGCCCCTGGCCAAGCTGAGGCCACCCGGGGACAAGGCCATGAAGAGGAGGGAGCCGAAAAGGAAATCCCTCACCTTCACTGGCGGCGCCAAGGGGCTAATGGACATCTTCGGGAAGAGCAAGGAATCTGAGTTCAAGCAAAAGGTGCTCAACAACTGTAAAACAACAGCGGACGAGTTGAAGAAACTGATCCACCTCCAGACGGAGAAGCTTCAGTGCATCGAGAAGCAGCTGGAGTCCAACGAAGCCGAGATCCGCTTCTGGGAACAAAAGTACAATGCCAGCCTGGAAGAAGAAATCCTCAAATTGGAGCAGAAGATCAAACGGAATGAAGTGGAGATTGAAGAGGAAGAGTTCTGGGAAAACGAGCTGCAGATCGAACAGGAGAATGAAAAGCAGCTGACAGAACAGCTGCAGGAGATGAGGCAGAGGATCCTGGAGTGCGAGAGCAAGCTCAAGGACTACGTGTCTCAGATTCACAACATGGAGAGTGGCCTTGAAGCAGAGAAGCTGCAGCGGGAAGTTCAAGAGTCCCAAGTGAATGAAGACGAGGTCAAGGAAAAGATCGAGAAGGTGAAGGGAGAAATTGATATTCAGGGCCAGCAGAGTCTGAGGTTGGAAAATGGCATTAAAGCGGTAGAAAGGTCTTTGGGCCAAGCTACCAAGCGATTACAGGTAAGACTGTCTTTTTATCCATAGCTAGAAAAAGTCAAAGACTGTGACTATTTTCTCTTACACAAATCTGAAGCCCATGAAAGACAACACAAGACAATTTCCAAAGTGAATCGGGGTAAAAGAGGGAATGTGTTGCTTTCATTTTCAAATTGCATTTCAGTTTGTGGGGATTTTTTTGAGGAGCAGACTGTTGTTATTTTACCTGTGTTCAACTTGCTCATTCAAACTGTCTGAGAAGAAAAGCAGTAATTTGCACCATCATAGCCTTTTCTGAGGATAAACTTCTGATCTGTGCTAGGTTTGTCTGCCACCAAATGAGATGAATTACAAAGAACAGTCTAAAAGCAGCACCTGGAAAGGTACAGAGCTAAAGTAAAGTACCCGCAACCTTAGAGGGCTTTGGTTTTAAGGAACAGCATCCCTTTTTTCCTGGCTGACTCGCTAGTTAGTGTTCAGGATTTTATTTTCTCTACACCTCAGGTATTTGTGGCACATGTGTCAAAAGAAAATCCACTCCCTGTTTCCTTGCTAAAGTTAATGATATCACTTGGAACTTGATAGAGCATGAAACAATAAAGTAACTCCAGGGGCTAGCTGGATGAGGTAGAGGAAGGATTGGAGCTCCTGGGATTTTTATGTGCCACGTAAGATAGTCCTAAGGCACCACACATTAGTTGAAGTTGTGGTTCTTGCTGATTCCCAGGATTCACAGTTAGTATATTCTGCAGCGCTGCAGTGGCATTAAATGATTCCACTGTGTAATATGTAAAGGGATTTAAAGGGATAAATATGTATAGGGATTTCGTATCCTTACTCCTGCCTTAGAACCATGTCAGTATGAGCTGTTTCTACTAAATGATGAAGGAGGAAAAAAGTAATCTTTTCATCCAAAGCAAAATGGATGAAAACTGTAAGCAGTTTTGGCCATGTTTATCTATGCTAAGTTTCCAGACATTCTATGCTTAAGGATTTGCACTGATGGAAAGCTTCAAGTCCCCCTGGTGTAATCTATCAGAGCTGTAAGTTTTGCATATCATGACAGAAGTACAGAGAAAGATCCTAAATGATCATCTGTGCTTTAAAGGGGTGGGGAACCAGCCAGGCTTTGGCTTCATTGCACAAAACCCTTGCGGAGTGAGAAGGTTCTGGCCAAAAAAGTTTAAATAGAAAATGTAAAGAACAAGAAGAGAGAAGAATTTTACTCCTTTTAAGATCAGAAGAATTAAATGAGCTGTCCAAGCCATGCTGGACACTTCAGGAAGATGTAAGACTTGGTGCCAGACTGCTGCTCAGTTGATTATTTTTTCAGCATTCACACGATTACCTTTATTTGCTGACGTGCCAAGATTTTTCTCAGGTGGTATGAGAAACAGCTGCTAGTCATCCAAGAAGCAATATAAAAATAAAATACATTAAGAAAAACCCAATTAGGGTCATGGGTTGGACTCAATGATCTGAGAGGTCTTTTCCAATCTAATTGATTCTGTGATTGTAGGAAGTGCTAGTAAGTGTTGACTCGCTTTTTAAATTACAAGATTAAAATACCTTTCAACTCTTCAATTTGTGTTTGAGCTTTAAAAATTGGAGGCTTTCTCATCAAAAGGAGAAGCATTAGTTGCTCAGCTGTAAATATGGTCATGAAAAGTTGCATTATTTGCTCAGCAGATGTTTTCTGTTTCACGGCAGGACAGGGAACAAGAACTGGAGCAACTGACCAAGGAGCTGCGCCAGGTGAACCTGCAGCAGTTCATCCAGCAAACGGGAACCAAGGTGACGGTGCTGCCGGCAGACCCCATGGAGGTGGAGGCCCCACATGTGGAGCCGGAGAGAGGTGCATCCGTCGGAATGCTTTGGGAGGGAGGGAAGGAGGGAGAAGGGGCGGGCAGTGCCTTTACTGCTGCTTAATGCTGGCACCCCTACATGAAGTGAGTGCTCCCTTAGCAAAGACATCAGCAAAACACTAGGAGATCACATTGTCGAGTACTTCTTTTCATTCCAAGGGTTTAGCAGTCTCTAAATAAAGAGCAGTATGTGGAGAACTTCTCTCCCGCTGTGCCTGGGCATGCGTTTGTCCCATCAGCAATGCATTAAGCCTGCAGCTTTCAAGAGTGGCCACCATGGCTGTCTGCCAGCACAGAACGTGATTGTACATCTGACATTGCTGTTCGTCTGGGTTCTTCCTCTTCTGGTGGGGCTGTTGTCAAAGCAGAAAAAGGAATGTGTCTGGATCCCAAGAAATCCCAGACAGCAGCCACACGGGATTAGGAGCCAATCCAGCTGGGCTGCCAGCCATGCAGAAGTCTTGCACAAATGGCTGCTACGGCGGGTGCGAGTTGACTTTGCCCCCAGTGAGATCAGTGCAGCCTGCACGTGCCCACATCTGGATTCAGAATTTCCTGGGCAGAACCATGGGAGTATTTTGAATGCGTGTCAGAGCTGCGGCACTAGCACGGTCGTGTGTTTTCTGGCACTCTGCTTCCAAGGGGCTCTTTGTCTCAGCATTCTTTTGTTCTGGATCTGTCTCTCTGCTCAGAAAACTTTATAACTAAAAGGCACTGGGAGGGCAAGGGGGTGGCGAGAGAAGGAAAGACAACTAGACATTCAAATGCAGCATTTGTGTGAACTCTTAAGTGGGCAGGAAGCTGAAGCTTTGAGTTATGTTACAGGTTCAAGCTCTTTCTGCACATCACCGTATAAGTGTGTGTGACTGTGTAAATGTTTCTCGTGGGAGGGCAATTGTTTTCTGTGGGTTTTGTTCTGTTTTGAAATGAGTAGGAGGTGTGCACCTTAGATCTCCTCACTTCCTAGCCAGGCACTTCAGTAGTTTGTTGCATGTGGAATTAGTCTTTCTGTATTGCATTAAGCAGGAGGAGGAGAGGTGCACTGCTGCTGATGACTTTTCTAATTGCCCTTTTTCCCATGCAGAGCCAACCTTTCAGTCTGGGTCACTGAAGCGCCCTGGCTCATCGAGGCAACTCCCCAGTAACCTTCGGATCCTACAGAACCCCCTGTCATCTGGTTTTAACCCGGAGGGCATTTATGTATGACAGTACATACCTCTTCTAGAGAGGACCTAGCAAGGTACCCTGGACAAGATACACTTTATTTTATTCTGCCAATGATGAATGGAAGAAGTTTGTCTTGTTTTGGTTTTTTGTTACACCACCGTGGTTTTTTTTTTTCTTCCTCCAACACCACTTGGAGCCATAACCTGTGCACTGATGCTAAAGAGACAGGAACTTTCTCAATTCATAATTGGCAAGGATGACCTTGCTGTCAACACAGCTTGAGTGCAAAAACCTTCATTGTCTTTGCCACTTCAGAAGTGTTTGGGAAAGTATTGTTCCTTGTATAGGCATAAATGGAAGACTGAGGGTGGAGGAAACTGTGTATGCAACTTATCTGAGGTTTAATTTATTCCCTTTAGTCAATGGACCTGTGAATGTTGACCTTTTATATTTTTATTTTTAACTTGTGAATTATCACGTATGGCTGTGTGTCAGTCTGACGAGGTGACTTTGTGTGTACCAACATCCCCCATCTGATCAAGTACAGCAACCTGCAATGCAGAGTTCTGAGGGGTGCTGAACCATTGCAGTGGTTTCTCACCACTAACTTTGTTCATTTCTGTTGTGGGTCATCTTATGTCATGTTCCATCCATTGCTACCTTTTAAAGCTTGAAAAGTGAGCTTGTGGGATTTACTTGCTGTTGTATCTGCCTTGAATGAAGCACCTAGTGTTCAAAAGATTTATGGATTTTAAACCTTGGCTTGGTAAAAATATTTCCAGCATATGATTGAGGATGCACTAGTTAGATGATATTTTATTATATAGAATGTATATTTGAAATATTTTGCCACATTGTATATGCCTTTTGAGAAAAGAACAATGTAAGAAGTTGTCTTCATATATCTTACCAAAAGAGAGTAGGAGGCTTTCACCGTGTGTGATTTTGTACTTCATTTTTTCCACTAGCCATTACAGTGTTCTTGTTTTGTTACAAATCTTGCTGTTGGAGAGGAAGAAAGACACAACACAAATGAGTATCCACTTCCAGCCTTCCAGAATCCACTCAAGTTTTGTGAAGGGAAGAAACCTGGCAGAGTCCCATGAAGTCACTAGCAGAGTTCTTATTGATAGGAGTGAGGCCAGGATTTCATTCAGCTTCCTGGTGGAGACATTTGGTCCGTTTGAAGACAGTCACTTAGAGAATGTAAAGCTTCCAAGCAGAAAATTCACGGGTCATTTTTGAAAAATGACATTTGATGGTCATTTTTCACAAAACATATGAAAAGAGAACATTATCACATCTTGATGTTGCTCTAATGCAATCAAAGCTAAGAAAGAATTAGACAGAAAGGGTTTCCTGCGTAAAGTAGCCACTCCCAAATAGCTCGTTGGTTTCAGGCCTTGAAGTGAGATTGCTTCAGGGGACACCAGGTTTGTGAAGAAAGGGACTGGCATCGGTGGGACACACTGTAAACACTGGGGGCTGGCCTCATGGATGAGTTAGGGAGCGGTGGGCCTTCCCTGGTTTGGATTTCCTGTTCTGACAGCAACTCACAGCATCATCCCCACCTTGGAGAGCCCCTGGGCACGAGGGGGGACACTGCCCTCGTTGCAGTGCTGAAGACTTGGGCTCCTGGTGTCCTCCTTGGCAGGGTCAGGATTTTACCACTGCTAGGAAACTCCAAGCTTTTAGCCATAGAAAAATACTTAACTCCTAGCATCCTCTTGTGTTGATTCACTGATGTGCAGATAAATGTTAATTTGAGTCTTCTTTTCTAAAAAAGGAGCTTCCTAACAAATGGAAGTTTTAAACGATACGGCAGAAGATGAAGGATTCTTAAGTGTTTAATGCATTTTTTTGCCTTTCCACTTATTAATGGCATCATATATTCTAAAAATGCTGCTGTATTTAGACTAGCAGCAACAGATAAGGCTGTGAATATATAAAGGACCTTTCCAAATGGACTACGAATTTTTTCTGTTTAACTTATCAGTTTTTTGTTTCTTTTTTTTTTTTCTTTCATCTTCCTGTGTGAGCAAACTGGAAAATGAGATACTCCTAACTGAGGAACCTTTGCAGTGCTCACCCATTTTACTGTTAGTTTATCACAATTCTGTGCTCATGTTTACTGTGCCCATAACTTTGTATTAAAAAAAAGTGTGTATATATATATATATAAAGTGTAAAATATACATAGTTTGGGGACAATATCTGTCCAAGGTACTTGAGCATATATGCCTTACATTCTGGGTTCAATTTACAGAAATGAAATGGCCCTCTCCAGTGGTTATCTTGCATCTTCAGCACCTCTTGATGTTAGAGAACTGAGGCACTCAGCACCTTGCAAAGTCTGGCCCAAATTATGCTGCATGGGGGTGGGGGGAAACAGTCTTGTCCTGAGATGAAGTATTTTTAAGGCAGATCAGCATCTTTACCCCAGATAATGATTTTGTCATATCCTGTGACTAGTCCATCTCCCACAGATGTCAGCTTGAGCTGAATTGGGCTCTTGCATCATAAAACCTGCTCTCTTTCTCTGCCAGGTTATTCTGTAAGACAGAGGGAGAAGGAAAAGGATTAAAAGGAAGAGCAGCTTCAGAGGGCTTGAATTACAGCTTTGTCATAGAATCAAGGGAAGAATTTGCTGTTTGAGTTAAAAAGTAGCACCTGCTGACTGTAGCAGCTATTGGACACAGAGGCCAGCCTGGAGCTGGCTCAGGAGTGACCACTGCAGCACCCCTCCTTGGGGTGGCCCCTCCTTGCCAGGGCTTTGGCACATGTCAAGGTGATCTGAAAAACGTTGGCAGCTTCAGCCACTTCTGTGGCCAAGGAGCGGCTTTGGTATCCAGACCTGCCAGTTGTGAGACACTGACAAATTCCCCTGCCCCCACCATACTCCTCTTGCTTATTGAATTTCACCCAGGCTGAAGTTCCGTAGCATTTTCACCCTCTCTGTAAATAAACCAAAAAGAAATGGCATGCCCTTGCATTAAATGTGAATTGACCCATGTGTAACAGTTAGAAAAATTCCTCACACTACGGCATTTAGAGTTTTGCTTCTGATCAACTGCGGAAACTCACTGTTTCTTCACAACTGTACAAAAAGACCATTTTCAGAAGTGTTCCAAACTTCCTGGGGCATTAGCAGAAAGGAAGCTACACATACTAATTTTAACAAGTGCCATATTATTTACTGGGCAGCATGATAAAAATGGGGTTTTTTGCTTGCATTAGATAGTTGAATACACAAGCACTATTTTCCAGTGCACAGGGAATTTATATGGAGAACTCCTGTAATTTATTACTAATGGAAATTAACTGTGTTACCTCTCTCATCCATGAGGATACAGTTTATTTTTGCTGGAGATGCTATGTTGTTAGGGGAAAAGAGGGGGGTGACCATCTGAAAAGCCAGTAGGTTAAGGCTAAGGTGAATAGTCTGAACACCTGAGCAAGGGAGAAACCAAGTCCCACTCTGAAAAGTCAGCTCCCAGTATCTTTCAGTGGGACTTAGGTTCCCAAGTGCCTGAATTGCTTCTGGAAATGGTATGTTAGCTTTGAGATTGCTTGCTTTTCTAAACCCTGGCAAGTTCGGAGGAAGTTCTTGAAGAAGAGAACTACCACTACTAGCATTAGCAATATGCAAACATATGAGGTAAGAGGGAACAAGATCCTTTGGTGAAAGAAAAATCTCCTCTTGGGGCAGCAATTGCCTTGCTTTTAGCGTGAAGAGTATTGCATTATTTTAGTGAACTGGGATCATATGAGTATGATCAAAGAAACATCGATCTTGTAATTTTTAGTGAGTTACCTTGAAGCATATAAATTCCTGATGTGCATTAACTTGAGTGAATTGGGCCTTAATGATACATGTAAATAACAAAACTGTATTCAGATATTTTTTTTCCAGAAAATAGTCTCTAATGGTCTGTACTGTATTAAAAAAGTGTCAAAGTGTTACTTTTATATTACACCTCCTTTTTTTTGTTTGTTTGGTTTTTTTAGAACATTGAAATGTGCATGTTTATTCTATTTGCTACAGTATTTTAATGTTTTGGATGAAGGCCATCAGTTGTATGGAGATGACAAAACAATCATTCTGTCTATTTATTCAGTATTGCTGCTTAAAGTTTTCAAAATAAAGCTTTCAATGCCAATATAGTGACTGATTGAAAGCTGTTCTAGCTCTCTTCAGGTGTTTTTTTTTCTATGTTTGTAGAACACTAAATAAGTGAAACTTGGTGTATGAGCTGTTATACCAGCAAAGAATTATTGCAATAATGTTGGGGGCTGGGTGTGTGTGTAGTAAATAGCAATGTATGCATGCAGTGAATGCCTTTAGGTCTCTAAGTGAAGTGCTGAAGAATGTTAAATCCTTTGTGGTCTTGCAAGCACTTTACACATGTGACCAAGTACTGGTTAGAGCTTTGTGCCCATGTGTGATGCTTGTGAGGGCAGAGCAAGGGAGTCACAAAGGATCAACTCATAGCCCTTTGAACCAGATTTGATTTAAGCACATTCTTGAGTGTTCCACAGATGTTTCTGACTGGAGCCTAAAAAACGTGTTCTGATACAAAACCCTTTCAGTTGCAGCAAGGATGCCTCAAGTGTAGCTGGTACCTCTGAAAATTTTAGTAGAAAATGGAAATGGATCAAGTGTGCCTGCTGTACTTGTGAAGTGTGTCAGAATGCTGAGACCATTCACCTTCACCATCATCCCATGAAACTGCTAACTCGGGGTTCTGACTGGAGCACTTGAGTTGCTGATGCTTTAACCTAGAGAAGCAACACAAACTGTGAAAACACAAGTGAGCATTTTATTACTGCTCTGCTTCAATGCAAGATGAAACTCTGTATTATATGTAACTATATTTTTTGTCATTTAAAAAGCTTCTATTTTTTATTATTCTCATGAATGATTGACAAAAAATACTGGATATGCTCCCATACAATAAATTCCCCTCTGAAACTTTGGGTCTCTACACTTCATGGTTTGCTGGGATTGCACTTTTCATGTCGCACACATGTCACAGAACTCTGTCACAGAACACTGGGCCTGAAGGCAGAGTCAAGGCCAAGGTTGGTGTGTCTGGCTCAAACAATTCCAGAAATGGCCCTGTGCTGAGCATTAGGCCACAGGAGCTCTCCTAAATGGCAATTTCCTTGGGGTGTGGGGGACACAGCTGGGTGGTGTGGGGCCTCTGTGGCAGACAAGAGAGCTCCTTTACTGTAAGCGTGCTGTAATCTCAGAGAAAGCCGAGGCACTGCAAGAGGGAAGAGGAGCTTGTTTTCAGCTGAGGAACTGTTATTAAAATTAACAGTAACCCTGAAATGACAGAATTGGTCAGTGGCTCAGGGGAAGTGTAACTTAAAGCAAAAAGGCAGAGGTTCACTTGGAGGTGATCAGGGAGAGGAACTGAATGTACAGATTCTTCCCACAATGAATGCAGGGTGCCCTGATGCTTCAGGGAGCCGAAAGAAATTCATCTTTCAACAAGGAGCAGAAGGCCTTTTAGGCCAGATTCAGGTGTACTTACTGTGCTGACACCAGAGAGGGTGTGAAGCTTGAGATCATTTGAGCTAATCAAGGCTGGGAACTTGATACCACTGGAGACTTGTGATTTAAGCCATCCAAATGCAGTCCTTTGTCTAATATCCCAACAAATGGATTTTCCTAAGCTAACTGGAGCCTAATCTCATTAGATGTGAGGAGAAGTGAGCTAACAGTAGTGGCACTGTTGACTGGCAATAGGACAATGCCATGAACTCCACTGAAGCCCTAGCACGTGGCACTGTTGTCAGGGCTGTGGAAGCTGTGGAGGCCCTGTACTCTGAAGGTGCCCTTTCCTGCTCCTGTGCCAGTCAGCTGGCTGGCTTTTGTGGTAACTAAGGTTTCCCAGTGTGCTCAGCAGAGCCAGGGCCACAGCTGATGGTTCTGATCTTTTGCTTTGCCTTTAAAAAACAAAGTGTTGTATTTGTATGTGGCTGCTGCAGCACTAACTAGCTCAGTGTAAACTGAACCACTAATGAGTTGCAAAACCAGACCAGATCAATGATTCATTTCGTTCAGAAGCCCGACTGAATTCTTCTGCCTGTCATGTCTGTGCCAGCTAGGTAGTATTCCTTTATAACCCAATTTTTTAATGATTGTTTCAACTAAGATGTCTGGTGTCTGAAGTAGGGCACAATGAGCAATGGTCCCCATTATTGCCTTGCTTGAAAATGATATATTTGCTACCTTTGATATTGTAGCTAGTGTTAATGAGTATTTTCTGGGTCAGCCACTGCTTCATCATTAACTTTCTCCAGAAACACTGGATGGAGACAATCTCAGTTGTTCTATTTTGTTCCCTTTTTCCAGGTGGGTATGCAATGTACTTTTTTCCCCCCCATCCTTTGCAGTGAGTTCTCTGTGCTGTCCAGGGGTGACTGGAAAGGAGCATCTTTGCATTTGCTAGTGCAACAAGGAACTGATACGATCAGAGCTGATAAATTTGTCTGAGCAACTCAGGCACTGCCAGTGTCCTGATGCTGCTTCCGGTGGCTCTGTGTGTGCTTCCCTCCTTGCTGCCACACAGGCAGCCCTGGAGCTTCTCCCCCATGCAATCTGAAGTTTGATTTCTAGAGGCTTTTTGGATCTGAATCCCTGGCTGTGGAAAGGCTACAGGGATCTCTGGAAGAGTGAGAGAGTGTCACCACAGCATCATCACACTTCTCTTCAGACATCTGGAAGGTGATGGAGGTGAAATACCACCACACCAGACTGTGCTTATTGTTTCAGCTACATGCTTTGTCTTGCTCTACTCCTCTGCAAAAGGAGGAAGATAGTTGGTAATTGGAAGACGTAGTAGGAAAATGCAGCATAAAAGATCAAATGTTCATTCCTGGGTCAAGTTGTAGGGAAGAAAAATTTTCTATTATTTATTTTTAATGAGCAAAAGTTTGAAGAAAATGTATTCAGAAGAGCTCCAGCTGGGCTTGTGGAAATTGTGCTTAAAAACCCCACCTTATCCAATGCAACACAAATGAGTGCCAATTATTACCTGCCTAGGTATTTTTAAAAGGAGGGCTTCTGGTTAAAACAGAAACAAAAAACAACAACAAAAAAGGGACGGTGGTGGAAGGAAGGGAGTGAGATGTAGACCAAGTAAAACACCTTTAACTTGATTTGTATTTGCCCTGAAATCCATGCCAGTGTGATGGAAAGTGAAATCATGCAGCTTTGGAGCCAGTGACATGGTATCACAGAAGTACCATCAGGAGCTATTGCTAAAATGAAATTCAGGCCAGCCTTTAAGTGGGAAATAATTGGAATTTCTTTGTGGTTGCCTGTGGAGCTTCTCCTAAATTACTACCTGTCACGACTTTTATTGTGTGTATCAATGCTGTTCATGAAATGTTATGTGCTCAGAACAGATGATTTGGCTTTAGCAGTCCCAATCAGCCTGAGGTGAACTTTGATAGATGAGGTGGAACTGGCCCTCCTGGCACACTGAAAGGGAACCCCAGAGTGCCAGCTGACCTTTGACAACATTTTGTTGTTACAATGTTGTCTTAAGCGTTTCCGTGACCTGACAGATCTGCAGCGTGGCTGCCAATACGATGACCTGGATTCTCAGCTCTTATTGTCATGTCGCTTGTGTCACGCACAAAACGAGCGTGGAGGAGACAGTGACAGAGCAAATGAGAAAGGCAACAGTGTCCATTAGCTGTAGGGATGGGGTGAAAGGTTATGCCGGGGGCAGGCACCAGATATTCGGGTCTCCTCGACTGTGCCAACGCTGCAGTTCCCAGCAGGCCCACACGAGAGGGCAGCAGTACATGCAGCAGCCATGCAACAGCCTGCGATGGGAAGCAGGTTTTCTAGGAATACACAGCACGTGGTAGGGAATTGCCTAAGGCATCCAGCATTCCAACTTCACTGATTTCAGAAATACTTGCAAAGAGACGTGCCTTATTCACAGTGTCAGCGTTACTGATGCACAAAAGATGCCATTCTTGCAGGTTCTAAGCAGGCCTGGAAGCTTTCTGAAACCTGTACAGATGCAGGTTGAAACATTCCATTTTAGATACTGTCCTGTGCCTAGTGTATTTGCCAGTGCCTGGGAAGCTCTTGTTTCATTTCCCAGCTCTGCCACAGATTTCCTATGTGTGACCTTGGGCAAGCTACTATAATCCCTATGGATTGGAGTCCCCTAGCTGTAAGCCTAAGATAATACTGCCTCATCCCCTTTGACTTTGTCTATATATACGGCAGGCCCCGTGGGGAACAGCATCTCGATTCCTATTCGTTTGGCAAATAGTACTGAGCACAACGTGGTCCTGTACTTGGCTGTGCCATCCAGATACTGCAGCATGAAGTGTATTTTTATATCCTACCAAGATATAAGAGGATGACAAGAAGTCACTCAGAGTTAGCTTTAACCTTGCAGTGAGAGCAAGATGCAGGTGTGTTGAGGGGAACTGGGGGTTTCTGAAGGTGAATTCTTGTTTAGCTTTAAGTAGGTTTCTTTTTCTAAAGGCGTAAAAAGGAAAAGCAAGTAGAGGAATATAACCTCATTTCAACTTTTGCTCAACTCTCTTCTTGCAAAGTGCAGCTATTACCAGAGGCAGCCTAAATCCTTTTGCAAGTGCTGCTTGGGAGTGTGTTGTACCTAATCAATAGAAACAATTGACTGAACAGGCTGAGATCTGCTTCGTGGTCCTAAATGTTCCAGTGTTTCTGCAGGTCTTAGGGTGTTCTAGCAATGTGCATGTAACCAGTAATGCACCGTGACAGGCTTCCATCTCACAGTTTTCCTTTGATACCCAAGTGCCCTTTGGTATTAGTGGCTGAAAAGATAAAGCACACAAGTTAGAATTGTAGGAAGGCGCCTTTTTTTGTTGTTTGCCAACTCCAAAGTGTTTTTACATGCTCCAAATAAATTTAATTAACTAACAAACACCTCAGCTGCACTTACACTGGAGTCTGGGCCAGAATGAGCACCCTTCAGCATGTCTGAGCACAGAGAGTCCCTGCTCAAAGGTCAAAGATCATTTAAAGATGTTGCCATATGAATGCATTTCAGTAATAATTAATGCAGCTGCTGGAATCTGAGAGGGCAATGAATAATCAGTCCTGCAGTACCTTATCTCATGTCCTGCTCAATAAAGTTCTTGCTGTTACCTTTGTACATTATCTAAGGAACTTTACAGCAGGAGGCACCTACTTCTAGGAACATCTCCCTCCTTTCGTAGGAAGAATGGACTGCCCCTGGAGTGCAGTCACACGGGATAAGCACATAATTCAGGTGTTGTGAGCAACTGCAAAAGCAGGAGCCTGGGCAGTGTGAGTACCTTAACATTTTGTTCAGTGGCAGAACACAGCCTAAAATTCCCAAGGAAAAAACTACTTTCTTATGTTACTGTGACTATAACAATCATACAACTTTTATATATGCACACACATATGTATGTATGTAGTCAACTAATTAGATGTCATTATCGCTTTTATCAGCTTGGGAAACTAAAGCCCAGGGATGTGGAAGGCTTTCCCAGAAGAAGTACAAGCCCTTCATCTCCATGAACTGACTTTTGCACATGGGTCATTTGCTAAAAAGTCTGTTCTGACCGACACAGAGTTGACCCTCAACAGTTCAGTCAGGCTGGGGACCACCTGGCCTAATATTCTGCCTCGAGCTCCATAGAAAGAGCTGACTGGGCACATGCAGCTCACTAGTCAACTACCCTTGGTGTGGCATTACCAAAATAACCTACTTGCAGAGGAAGCTTTCCCTAACCCTTCAGTCAGAGGTTAAACCTCTTTTTGATGGCAGAGGATTTATATCCCTTCTAAAGTGAATAATGAGAGCACTTCAAAAGAGGTGAGACTTAGTCTCTCCTTTAGCAACTGTTGTGCCTCGTTCCACCAATAAAGATTTTACCTGTGAGATCGAATTGATTAATCTGTTTCAAACTTAAAACTTTGCAAAATCACTATCTTCATTTACTGTTGATTTTAGCATGCTGGTTTCAGCATATGCAGGAGTTCAGCTCCTTGTATGATTTGAGTCTGTTCTAGTTTCATCTTCAGGTAACTCTGCCTAATGATTATATTATTATCTTACTGCTTCTCATGTTAGCCAGAAGCTCACAAGACTCACCTGTGCTGTGGAGGTGCCTTCAGTCAAGGAGTCAGGCTTGCATCCTGAAGGCACTGCTGTGTGGGTGAATCAGGAACATCTGAGGAAAGGAGATCCCTCTTCACAGGCTTGTACAGATAAAGATGGTTTGATCTCATTGTGGCCTTCCAGTGCCTGAGGGGAGCCTACAGGAAAGCTGGAGAGAGACTCTTTGCAAGGGCCTGGAGTGACTGGAAAAGGGGAAATGGCTTCACACTGACAGAGAGGAGGTTTAGATTGGATAGTAGGAAGAACTTTTTGTCTGTGAGGGGGGTAAGGCCCTGGCATAGGGTGCCCAGAGAAGCGGTGGCTGCCCCATCCCTGGAAGTGTCCAAGGCCAGGCTGGATGGGACTCTGAGCAACCTGGGGTAATGGAAGGTGTCCAGGGGACCTTCTGTCCCATGGCAGAGGGTGGAATTGGATGATCTTTAAGGTCCTTTCCAACCCAGGCCATTCTGTGATTCTGTTCTATGATGTGACTGTACCCACTAGGGAAAGTACTAAGGTAACCCTAAACTACCACCATGTTGCCCCAGCCCAGGCAGCTTTGTTCCTGAAGGTACAGGTGGTGATCTCTGTGGCAAACAAAAGTCCGGGACGTGTAGTACTTTCCCACTGGCTCTGCCAGACAGCTGAATTGCCCTCTACTCCTTGGAATCCACTGCCCGGGGCTTACAAAACTCAAGCAAGCCTGTGACATTATTGTGTACTTTTAAAAGCAGGTATTGCAGACTCTGCATGTTCAGCAATCACAGCAAACAGCTGGAGTCCTGGAAATGCCTTCTGGGCCTGGCAGGACACTGATGGGAGCATGCTTCCCACGGCTGCCTCCTGGGGCATGGCACACAGATTGTTCTCAAAGGTCATTTTAAATAACTGTACTTACCTCATCATTTACAGCACCAGAATTTGCCCCATGACCAGTTAAGCATTTTTCAAAGCCACATCAGGTTTTGCAGACATGAACGTATCTTTATGTTCCTATTTCTGCACTCTGCAGAGCAAACTGCACTCCAAACATAACTTCTCTGCTGTGCCAAGGAGCAGGAACTCGTGCAGCCCAGGTTCACACAAGCACATTTTCCTTTGCAGACAGAGTAGGAGTGCCCAGGAGCATTATCCAAAGATGGCAGCTTGATAAGCAAAGGTAGCTCCTTCTCTCTCAGAGAACAGATGTCAGAGGGAACACAGCCTTAACTCTGGCCCTTGTCCAAACACATTCCCATACCCTTCAATTACCTTTGTAGCAACTATTAAGGAATTCTTGCTTATTCTACGCACTTTTCTAATTTTAAGCATATTTTTCCTAGTCATCTTGGTTCATTTACCTCTACACGTTTCATTTCTGACTTTACTCTGGAAAATGAAGTCTGATGGCAGTGCATTCTGCATGACAGACCCTGTGTCCAAACCAGAGCACCTGTAAGAGTGTGCAGCACTGGAGAAAACAAACCCACCTCACGTTCGTGGTTTCACAATTCCCTAACTCCCAGCAGCTTCTCCCTGGAACAACAGAGGGCACCACTCCTCACACAAAGCGCTGGAAGAGGAGTAGCCCGGCCTTTGAGTCATGGTTCAGGATCTAGAGTATTTATCTCTCAGTAAGTGATTGGGATTGAATATTCTTCCTCCCAGGAGATTCACGTCAGCATCTCTTGCTCCCTGTGCCAAAAGCTGCTCTCAGAGACATGTTCCACTGTTCCTCTGGTAGATCTTGCCCTACTTTGCACAGAATTATTAAGCAGTTACTTACTGAGAAATAGCTTTAGCCTGTTTGATTAGAATCTGCACTTGGGGAAGAGGAAACCACAGTGCCAGCTCCTACCCCTGCTCCCATGAAGATCTGTTTTTATTCCAGTGACTTTACAACATAAAATGCATAAACACACAGCATATCAGGACTGGAGTCTCAGTCTCTCCTCTCAGGTGGCTGTGTTATCTTTTGATCCTGCTGTTCTGTCCAACAGGTGCCACCGTGCCAGTGCTGGCACCACCAACTTTTTTGAAATAAAGTGACCTACAACAGGCTACAGGAAAGCTGGAGAGAGCCTATTTACAGGGCCTGGAGTGACAGGGCAAGAGGGAATGGCTTCACACTGACAGAGAGTAGGTTTAAATTGGATATTAGGAAGACATTCTTCCCTGTGAGGGTGGAGAGGCTCTGGCACAGGTTGTTCAGGCAGCTGTGGCTGCCCCAGCCCTGGAAGTNTCCCTGGAAGTGTCCAAGGCCAGGCTGGATGGGGCTCTGAGCAACCTGGGGTAATGGAAGGTGTCCAGGGGACCTTCTGTCCCATGGCAGAGGGTGGAATTGGATGATCTTTAAGGTCCTTTCCAACCCAGGCCATTCTGTGATTCTGTTCTATGATGTGACTGTACCCACTAGGGAAAGTACTAAGGTAACCCTAAACTACCACCATGTTGCCCCAGCCCAGGCAGCTTTGTTCCTGAAGGTACAGGTGGTGATCTCTGTGGCAAACAAAAGTCCGGGACGTGTAGTACTTTCCCACTGGCTCTGCCAGACAGCTGAATTGCCCTCTACTCCTTGGAATCCACTGCCCGGGGCTTACAAAACTCAAGCAAGCCTGTGACATTATTGTGTACTTTTAAAAGCAGGTATTGCAGACTCTGCATGTTCAGCAATCACAGCAAACAGCTGGAGTCCTGGAAATGCCTTCTGGGCCTGGCAGGACACTGATGGGAGCATGCTTCCCACGGCTGCCTCCTGGGGCATGGCACACAGATTGTTCTCAAAGGTCATTTTAAATAACTGTACTTACCTCATCATTTACAGCACCAGAATTTGCCCCATGACCAGTTAAGCATTTTTCAAAGCCACATCAGGTTTTGCAGACATGAACGTATCTTTATGTTCCTATTTCTGCACTCTGCAGAGCAAACTGCACTCCAAACATAACTTCTCTGCTGTGCCAAGGAGCAGGAACTCGTGCAGCCCAGGTTCACACAAGCACATTTTCCTTTGCAGACAGAGTAGGAGTGCCCAGGAGCATTATCCAAAGATGGCAGCTTGATAAGCAAAGGTAGCTCCTTCTCTCTCAGAGAACAGATGTCAGAGGGAACACAGCCTTAACTCTGGCCCTTGTCCAAACACATTCCCATACCCTTCAATTACCTTTGTAGCAACTATTAAGGAATTCTTGCTTATTCTACGCACTTTTCTAATTTTAAGCATATTTTTCCTAGTCATCTTGGTTCATTTACCTCTACACATTTCATTTCTGACTTTACTCTGGAAAATGAAGTCTGATGGCAGTGCATTCTGCATGACAGACCCTGTGTCCAAACCAGAGCACCTGTAAGAGTGTGCAGCACTGGAGAAAACAAACCCACCTCACGTTCGTGGTTTCACAATTCCCTAACTCCCAGCAGCTTCTCCCTGGAACAACAGAGGGCACCACTCCTCACACAAAGCGCTGGAAGAGGAGTAGCCCGGCCTTTGAGTCATGGTTCAGGATCTAGAGTATTTATCTCTCAGTAAGTGATTGGGATTGAATATTCTTCCTCCCAGGAGATTCACGTCAGCATCTCTTGCTCCCTGTGCCAAAAGCTGCTCTCAGAGACATGTTCCACTGTTCCTCTGGTAGATCTTGCCCTACTTTGCACAGAATTATTAAGCAGTTACTTACTGAGAAATAGCTTTAGCCTGTTTGATTAGAATCTGCACTTGGGGAAGAGGAAACCACAGTGCCAGCTCCTACCCCTGCTCCCATGAAGATCTGTTTTTATTCCAGTGACTTTACAACATAAAATGCATAAACACACAGCATATCAGGACTGGAGTCTCAGTCTCTCCTCTCAGGTGGCTGTGTTATCTTTTGATCCTGCTGTTCTGTCCAACAGGTGCCACTGTGCCAGTGCTGGCACCACCAACTTTTTTGAAATAAAGTGACCTACAACAGGCTACAGGAAAGCTGGAGAGAGCCTATTTACAGGGCCTGGAGTGACAGGGCAAGAGGGAATGGCTTCACACTGACAGAGAGTAGGTTTAAATTGGATATTAGGAAGACATTCTTCCCTGTGAGGGTGGAGAGGCTCTGGCACAGGTTGTTCAGGCAGCTGTGGCTGCCCCAGCCCTGGAAGTTTCCAAGGCCAGGTTGGATGGGGCTCTGAGCAACCTGGGATAGTGGAAGGGGAGAGGAACTGGTTGGTGTTTAAAGTCCCTTCCAACCCAGGCCATTCTATGATTCCATATCACAGTAACAACATTGTTATTTCAGAAGAATCTAAGTTTAAAAACAGTCTCTGCTAAGGTTTTCCCTGATTTATTAACCCTCCAGCTGATGCCCTCAGGGGCTGTAAACCTCTTGGTCTTTATTATTTTCTGTACAGAATTGGCCCATATATGCATAATGTTGCCTTCTGGTTGCTCAATGTGCATCGAGCAAAACTCTTGAATGCTGGGACTCTGAACCCCTTGTAGCCCTTTCTGAGAGGATGGGGAGGTTTAGGTTGGACATTACAGAATCACAGAATGAGCTGAGTTGGAAGGGACCCACAAGGATCATTGAGTCCAACTCCTGTCCCTGCACACACGATCCCCAAGAGTCACATCATGTACCCGAGAGTTGTCCAAAAGCCCCTGGAGCTGTCGAACCTGGGACTCTGACCATCCCTGGGGAGCCTGTTCAGGGCCTCTGGGGAAAGACCCTTTTCCTAATATTCACCCTGACACAGCTCCAGCCATTCCCTGAGGTCACGTCCCTGGTCACACAGAGCAGAGCTCAGTGCCTTCTCTTCCCCTTGTGAGGAAGCTGCAGAACTGCTGTGAGCTCTGACCTCAGTCTGCCCTTCTCCAGCTGAACAGACCAAGTGCCCTCAGCCACTCCTCGTTTGGCTTCACCTCGAGATCCTTCACCATCTCCATGTCCCTCCTCTGGACACTCTCTAGCAGCTTAATCTCTTTCCTACATTGCAGTGACCAAAACTGCACACAATAATCAAGGTGAGACCGCAAAAGTACAGAGTAGGAAGAATTTGTTCACAGAAAAGGTGATCATACATCGGAATGGGCTGTGTCCCTGGAGGTGTTTTAGGAAAGGCTGGACGTGGCACTGGGTGCCATGGTCTGGTTGACGCGGTGGTGCTCGGTCACAGGTTGGACTCGACGATCCCACAGAACCCTTCCAGCCCGATTGACCCTGTGATTCTGTCAGAGTCTTCCCGGCCTCGCCCGCCCCAGGGGCGGCCCTTCCTGAGGGGAGGTGGGGCCGCGTGTGGGGAGGCGGAGCGCGAGCCGCGCACCGGCCAATGGCAGCTGCCACCGCCCTGGCCCCGCCCACTCCCCCTCCCTCCCGCCCCTCAGCGGGCGCGGCCCCGCGCGCACGTGCCGGGCAGCGTGCGCTGCAGTCACGCGGGCGCGCGCGTGACGCCGGCTGCGGCCTGAGGGGCGGGCGCGCACTTCGGACCGAGGCGGGACCCGGGAAGCGCCGGGCGGGGCGGGGGGAAGGACGGCGGCACGGAGCAGGGCGGGATCGCCAGGAAACCGGACGGGCTGCCGGCGTCTCTCTAGCAAAGTCATCGCGAAGCGGCCCCTTGGCCCCCTGCGGTGCCTCCCAGGACTGCTGTCCGCACTGACGCGCCTGATGGGTGCGCAGGTACTGCCCGAGCGCTCCTGCCCTCCGGACAAACTCAGCGTGCACAAGTGGGACAGACCTTCTCTTTTCACAGCATCACAGAAGCGTTTAGGCTGGAAAAAACCTCTTGAGATCATCGAGTTCACCCTATGACTGAACACCACCATGTCAAGCAGACCATGGCACTTAGTGCCACATCCAGTCTTTCCTTAAAAGCCTGCAGGGATAGTGACTCCATCTCCCTGGGCAGCCAGTTCCAATGTCTGATCACCCGTTCAGTGAAAAAATTTTCCCTCATGTCCAACCTAAACCTCCCTTCATGCAGCTTAAGACTGATGCCCTCTTGTTTCAAGCAAAGCATAACAAGATTTTTCAGCTTTAGTTCTTTTCCAGCCTCTCAGACCCTTGGAGAACAAATGAGTTCAACTTACATGTTAGAAGGAGACACTAAGTTTCTCCTACTGGTAGTCCTGCAAACACTTCTGGAAATCTTCCTGCCAAGAGAAGATGGGGAGTCTCCCTCACTGGAAAGATTCCAGAACCATCTGGATGCAGTCCTGTGCCCTGTGCTCTGGGATGGTCCTGCTTGAGCAGGGACATGGGACTGGATGACCCACTGTGGTCCCTTCCAGCCTGACCCATTCTGGGATTCTGTGAAGAGAAGATTTTTTTTCTGCATTTAAGGCTGCCTTATTGCTATGGAGTCTGCTCCTGGTGGTTTATGACTGTTTTTGATGGACATGCTCATATTCCAGGTCTTGCAGCTGGAACCTAGGGCCCAGCCTTATGAGCTTTGCTGGAAGCTGTGATGTCCATACCACAGAAATGCTGATTGGGGTCACTACTCACAGGCTCCAAACATGAAGCCAATGCAGTGCATTCCAACAAAGTCTATAATTATTAAGCCCATGCAGAGGGGCTGCTGCTCCCACCTAGATGGGCTCCTTTGCAAACAACATCATATATAAGGAAGGCTGTGGGCCTGCCTGCCACCCGCAGAAGGGCTGGAGCCTTGGCAACCTTGTACAGTGAGAATAGAATCCGTTTCAGCGTCTGTTGGCTCATCTGGCTCTGTGCTGTGGATATTACTCCAAACACACTTGGGGAGACAATTTTCTGCTGAGGGAGAAAGTGCCATATTTACATGGCTCTTTTCCTGAGGTTATTCCCTAGAAATTACTTAGTTACAAGAGCGCCTTGGTCGCATCCTTAAAAAATATCTAGCAAAAAGCAAAGTAAAAAACCCAAACGAACAACCAACAGGGCTTTATGGAGGCAGGAGAAAAAAACTCTCCTTGGTCCCTATGAGCCAGTAGAGCTGCCTTGGATCAGAGTCCCTGCTTGTTGAAACATAAGGGAATCTCTTCTCACCTGCCCCAGGCACCACCTGCATCCTCTGGGGCACTGCGAGGGCCACGCAGGGAGGGGAATGTTTGCAGCGGCGGCAGCAGCAGGTGCGCTGCCACTGGGTGCCCCGTGAGTTCAGCGAGGCAGAACAGCCTGTCCCAGGCAGGGCAGCTCCTGCAGCCCTCGGCAGTGCCGTCATCGAGGCTGCCATGAATTTAGTGCTTGTGACAGATTGACAGCCCTGCAGGCTGAAATGCTGGAGCCACAGGAAGGATGCAGAGAGCAGAGCAGCTCGCCCTTGCTCACATCCAGCCCACACGTGTCCGGGGCTCACGCAGCTGCTGCTGGCGGCAGGTGACCCACCGGCTTCTCTCTGCGGCTTCCCAGCGAGCTCTGAGCCTGCAGGAGAACCAGAGACAGTCAACAGAGATTCAGAGTTTTCCTGAGTGAAACTAGCTTTAAAAAATCCAAGGCTTTTTTTGCAGAGAGAAAATTCAGCATTTTTGTTACGTTCTTTCTCTGAGGTTCTACTTACATGTTCATTCCTGCAACTAGAAGGCAGGAAACTTCTCAAAGAAGGCAGGGATCACATGATTCCAGGAGCTGAGGTTTGAAGGGAAAAGGAAATGCATTGCAAGACCCAGGTTACAGGGCAGGCTAGGAATTTAGAGGTGCTGAAACACACCTTGCACACAGTCTCCAGGCTTGCTGGACGTCAGACATTCAGTCTGCCTTGACTAAAGTGAAAATCAAACAAACAAGATCCAAAACACAAACTCAGGACCTACTCCAAGGCCCATTGTGCTCCAGAAAAGGACTTGCATGGCTTAAATGGTAGGTCAGGCCTTTCTCAAACAGGGCTGATAGTCAAGTTCTGTGACTGTAACCCTTCCAAATATAAAAATTCCTTGTCCTGCAGTTGGAGGTACATGATACTGCCTTCCATTGGCTTAACAATCCCAACCATCTTTATTTAACGCATTCTAATGGAGTTTGTCATGCCACTATGATATACTGGATTATAAGATCTGCTTTCAATGTTTATTGCTTAAGAAATTAAGCTTGCATCACTTATCTTGTTGTTTCTGGGACAGCAGAATTTGGATACAAGTGCAAACAATAAATGTAGCACCCAGTCCTGCACTCGCAGCACTTCATAAAGAAATATATATTTAAAGATGGGAAGCTCTTGTCCAGTGTTTCTGTGATTGTTTTTAACCTCAACAAAATTCAAGACATACAAATTGATTTAGGCTCCAAAGGGATCTGATGAAGGCTGGAATTTAATAATTAAGGCTGACACTAGGGTCCCTCCTGTCATTTGCCTTTTGCCTCCAGCAGCAGTGGGTTATCAACCTCAATTACAAACCTTTTTTTCCCGTGTTTGCTTTTGTTAGGCATTGGGATTATCAGAACACACATAATTTGTCTTTATGTTTTATGTCATAAAATGTAATAGATTTCACTCATACTGCAACTTGGCGTGAAGTCATTTGGCACATTTGATTCAAGGCCTAATAAAAACGAGCCTTCCTGTTACTGAACATGCTAAATACTGAAATTGATAAAGCCCTGTAAGGATCTGGGTTTATAGCCCAGTGAAACCCAAACCAATGCATATTACCAAAGGAAAGAAATTTGAAGAGAACTAAAGCCTTGCTCATGCTCAGGTTTTAAACTGTGTTCTTCAGGAGGGGTACAGCTTTTTATGAAGTACTTGTGGCTCCACCCTTTGTGTTCGTATAGTGATCTGGCAGGAAGGGCTTTGTGCTCAGTCAGGCCAATTCCCTGACTGGCAGGAGGAGTTGGAATACACCCGCACCTTCCTCCCAGCCTAAATGCTCACCCAGCAAGTGTTAAGCTGTTCAAGTACGCAGGTCAAAGTTGCCGAGGAAAAGGGTTGAGCCCAGCTCACTTTCATTCCTGTGACAACACAGGGAACAGAACCAGATCCAAAGATGGATGGAGCCAGACACAGATTTTTTTCCCTATTTCCCTAGCTAGTAATTTACTTCAGCAGGTAGAGTGGTGCACTATAGCAGCCTTTGGTCCATTATTTATGGAAAAAAACATGTCTATGTGTCCATTGGTATTTGTAGGTAGCCCGCCTGTATCTCTAATTGGAATTTAATTTACTACAGCTTCCACGCTATTATGAAGACGCCTATTTCTTAACAATCCTACTCGAGTAATCTAAAAGGAGTGCTTATTTTTTATCCAATTTATAATTCATCCTGTATTTTAAGGGACTGATGGAATTAACGAGTCTTAGGAGCTTTTTAATTCCATTCCAACTTCATTTCTTGTCAGTGTAGTCACCGGTACTGGAGAACCAGCAGAGGGAGCACGGAACGTTCCCTTCATAGCTCTCTTATGTAAACACTGGCTACTGCTTGAGGGGTTCCTTTAATTTTATTTCCCTGCAAGAATTTTTGCAAGGAAAGGTGATCTACAGCTCTGCTATTCAATCTGTGGAAGCTTTTAGGGTGCTGCATTTCCATGCTAGGAATGATCTGCCTGCTTCCACCACTCTATTCCTCCACTTCCTCTCTGCCCCACCACAAAATACTGGGTTTTTGTGGAGTATTTCCAAGCTGGGACACCCATCATTCATTCCAGCAGAGATTAGGATACGTCATTAGATTGTCAAGCAAATCATAAAGTTTGTTCCTTGTGAGCAAAGAGAGCTCCCATGCAGCACCGGGGCTGTCAAGTGTTAATTTTAAAGATTAGTATTTTGCAAAAAGAAGAGGGAAAAAGGTAGATGTCAGGAAGAAACCTGTGTGTTCCACACTTTGCTTTGTGAAATGTGCACATATTAAACCAGAGTTTGCCAGACAGAGTTAAAGGAAACCCATCAAATTCAAACCCAGATTAAAAATGTGAATTAAATCATCAGCCACACAATCATACAGTTTGAAGCGCAATGCACCAAATATCATGTCTTATCATTGCATTTTTAATTAGTAGACAGCCCCATATTGTGTATTAAAGATTTTATTCCTTAGTAAGAATTTTTTAATCACAAAATAGTGTGGAAATATTTAGATAATAGAATTCATGGAGTGCTGGAAAATACTGAATATAAAGATTGATTTCTAATATATCACATACTAAACTGTTCTAAAACAGCTGGTTTCTTGCAGACAGGATTTATTTTTTTTTAATAATTTAAGACAGCATAAGCTTGTATCAAGCATAAGCATTGTAACAAAAGTGCAACTTTTTCAGCAAATCCTCCCAAAAGATATTTAACTCAAAATATCATTAACACATATTTTTCTCCCTACAAAAATAGCATGTCAGACATCATTAATTGGATGTATTAACAACTATTTACATACAGCCACTCTGTAGGCTAGTAAGATTTTTTTTTTTGTAACGTTGTTTAAACACAGCGTTTGAGGCAAACAGTAGCAACAGCAGCAGCAGATGCACCAAACGAACTGACGGACCCCGGACACGCACACACTCCTCGCCAGGCTGTGGTGTCTCACCTCTTACATAACATTCAAGTGAGATTTCTCACAGTGCTACCTTGGCAACAAACTAAAAATATCTAGGCAAGGTCTTGGTTTAAGCCTTATTATAAAAGCTTTATCTGTGTGATTATCTGGTGTCTGGTTTGTCTCCAGAAAGGGAAATCGCAGTATTTGAGCATGGGATGAGGGAAGAACCCATATGGGAAACTTACCCCAACTGGTTTAATCGTTTCTGATTGCACAGCGAGGTGTTTACCTATGGCCTCCAGTTTGTGTCACTCAGAATTTAGGATAAAATGAGTTCAGGCTGACAAGCTGCTCTGTGGTTTCTTGGGGGAGAGAAGGGAGTTTCTTTTTGTAGTTCAGTGCAGTAACATTCATTTTATACAGCAAGGTTTGGGGGGGAAAAAAATCTCTCGGGAACATACTGAATTAAATAAAGATGGGGTGAGAACAAATGCACTTGCCACACCTGTATACCTTAGCCAAAAAAAAAAAAAACACCCAAAAAACAACAACAACAAAAAAAACCCAAACAAGGTTATGTAATGGGTCTGACCCTCCTTCCCTTGCACACCCAAAACTTGCTGGAGCCAGCGGCATCCCCGGGTGCTCAAGGCACTGCAGGTTTGGGTTCAGGGTGCATCCTCCATGCTCCGGTTCTCCATAAAGTGCTAGCACAGGTGCTGGGCTCTGCCCTTCCTCCCTCGCCTTGCTCCCCGCCCTCACCCTGAACCCATCCAGGTCTCCCGGACAACAAGTGCAAGTTCCCAAGCGGGACTTAGGGACACACTGTATAAACCAAATAAGGTGCCACATTTAATTACTCTATAGAGGAAAAAAAAAAAGTGTCCTTACTATGTTTTCTTCCTTCTTCTTTTTTTTTTTTCTTTTGTTTTCCTTGTTTATGCATTTATAAAGCCAAACATTAAAAAAATACTGAGTAGCAAATTTTATCCTCGACGGTCCTCTGCGGGGGCCGCTCCGGGACCTGCCGCCCCGGCAGCGGGATTCCCCCGAGCCGGCCCCGGCACCCCGCGGCCGCCAGCTCCCGGCGATCGCCGGCCCCGGCGACCCCTGCCCTCCGTAGGAACTCGGGGGCGCAAGTGCCGGCCCAACGGCCCCTCAGTCCGAGGGGAGGGCAGCGGCGGCGGGGAGCGCCCGGGGCGTCTCACGGGCCCTCGGCGCCGGGCTCCTCGGCAGCTGCGGGCTCGGGCTCCTCGCCGGGCTCGGCGGCGGCAGCGAAGGGGTGCGGGAGGTGGGGCGTCGGGGGTAGCCCGGCGGCGGCCGCCACCGCCTTCTCGGCGGGGCCGAGCACGGAGGAGAGGCAGGGGAAGGAGGCGGCCGCGGCGGCCGCGGCGGCGGCTGCCTGGGCTGGGATGCCCGGGTAGAGGAGCGGGATGGGGGCGGCGGGGTAGAGATACTTCTCCAGACTGCTTTTATCCAGGAAGGGCTGCATGTAGGCGGCGGCGGCCGAGGGGGAGATGAAGTAGAAGGGCAGGCAGAAAGGGGCCGCCGCCGGCTGTCCGAAGGGAGCCCCGCCGCCGCCCGCCCCNCGGCGCCCCGCGCCGCCAGGCCCGGCGGGCCGGGCATGGGGCTCCCGCCGCGGTCCAGCTTCAGCCGCTTGGGCGCGGGGGGCACCTCCTCCCCCGACGGCTCCTGCTTGATGGCCAGGGCGGGCAGCGCTCCGCCGGCTGCCGCCGCGGGGCCGCGCTCGGGGCGTGCCTCGCCCTCCCCGCCGTAGCCGCTGTCCGTGTCCGTGTCGGTCTCGGCGCTGAGCTCGGCGGCGTGAGTCCGCTGGATGACGGGCACGCAGTTAGCCTGGCCCTCCGGCTTGTGGCCCGGCGCGCAGGGGGGGGCGGGCGGGGAGGAAGAGGAGGAGGATCCCTTGCTGAGGGGGCCCGGCGGCGGGGAGAGGAGCTGAGGGCCAGGGAGGAACTGCGACGAGATGGAGTGCAGGTGGCCGAGGAGCTGCGCGCATCGCTGCTCGCGGGGGGTCCAGCTCTCGAAGCGGGAGAGGTATTGCAGCACTTCCTTCGCGCACGTCTGAAAGCCCGAGTGGAAGGCGTCCAGGTCGGCCTGCACCGGAGACTTCATGGACCGCTCCCCTGCGGGGGAGAGCGAGCGGGCACAGCGTTTACCCGCGGCTCCGTCATGGGGTGCCCCAATCCCACCCCCTCGCCCGCCCCCGGTGCGCCCCAGCGGTGGTGCCACCCGGGCCCCACTTACCATTCTGCAAAGCAATAATCTTCTGGTGCTGCTGCTCTGTTAAGGCTGTTAGCGCTTTCAAGTGCTTCAAAGTCAGTTCCAGCACCACCGCTTTCTCCAGGTGTCCCAGCGTCTGCAAAGTCAAGGGTAGGGGGCGGCTTGGCTATCTCCCGGCACGTTTTGGCTACCGCCAAACGCCGCCTCCGCTAACTTCGGTGAGACCGGTCCCCGAGGCATTAGGGCCAGGACGGCGGGCGGGCAGCAGGCAGGCAGCCTGGCGTCCCGGGGACTGCGCAGCGGGCAGGCTGCCGGCGCCTGCATCCGCATGGGCATAAACGCTCCTGGGCACCTTACCGTCAGTTTCAGATGCTCGGGCAGTAAATCCTTCAGCTGGGCAATGCATTCGTTAATCCTGTCTCGCCTCTTCTTTTCTATCAGTCTATGTGGCAGTTTGTACGTTTCCTAATTAGAAAAACCCGGAAAAGCCAAGTGTTATGCAGAGTCCCTCGGAACGCCGATCAAAACCAAAACAAATGTCATGCGGACCACATGCCGCGCAAATTATTGTCAAGGCACCGTTTTCCCAGCCGTGCCAGCTCGCTTGTAAACCCACTTGCGATTCGGGGGGCAAGTTGTATGCGCAGCCCCTCCCGGGGGTGCTCTTGGGAGCGAAGCTATGCTACGAAATTCAGCGAACCCCAATTAAGCGGTTAAGCGAGAAGAGAGCCCCAGAAACTTACTCTTACCTTGTTCTCGTCCCTCTTCACGCCTCTTTTGGGTTTGCACATATACAGGGCAGGGTAGTCCAGCCTGGAGAAAAACACAAAGATCCAGCATCGGCAAGTGCAGCGACAGCTTGCCTAGCACCTCCTCGAGTGGGCACACGGGCGCCGAGCGCTCTGCCCGAAGGGCCGGGCAAGGGCTCGCCCGGGTCCGCCAGCGGAGGGAGGCGGCGAGCCCCGCGCCCCGCCGGGCAGCCGGCGCCGCTCCCAGCGCTTCGCAGCACTTTCTCAAGAAGACGAAACGCCGTAGAGATACGAGACGGAGATACTGCCCCAGCGCCTTACCCTATAAAATCCCTATGCTCCAGTAGCTGCCTCTCCGGCAAGCGGGAGATTCCTTCATCCATGTCTGGCAGCAGCTGATGTTTCGTCGCTGCTTTTGACTGAGCCTGCGGGATGCTGAGATCAGTCTCGGGAGATCCGCGAGCGACGCTGCGCACATGCAGCCTCCGTCCCCCCTCTCCCGTGCAGTGGCCAAAAGTGTGCGGCGGTTCGTCCCCCCCCTCCCCTCCAAGTGCCTCCGCCGCCGCTGCCGCTCCCCCCCTGCCCGCCTTCGCTGCGCTCCCCGCGCACACGCCCGCAGCTCCCGCCGCCGCCGCCGCCGCGCCTGCCCGCGGGGCACGCGCGCCGCCA